>CM031235.1:845749638-845782138 GCA_018340775.1 Taxus wallichiana var. yunnanensis
TTTTCATGAGATGCCATATGATTAATTAAGAGGAGGGTGCATTTGTATTAAATAATGGTATGTTTAATTAATGATCCAAACTAGGATGATGGAGTGTAGATTTTCGGTGTCTACATTTCTATTACTTCTAGATGAGGTTGCATGTTTATAAAAAAACCCTCCATATCTATACATTTGTGTCCTATATTGTAGTTACCTCCTCCTCCTAGTACTCTTGTATTTTTATCTCCTCTATTTTCCATTTCTTCATAACATATTTCCTTTGTTTCAATTTTCTTTACTCTTATCCATGTCATTCATTGAAAGATGTATTGAATTAATGAACTTGAATATTATCTCCTATACCTTATGTCTAACTCATGTTGGAAGATTCCTTCAATCACTTTTCTCTCACACTCACAAATGAAAAGTAATAATACCATATGATGCCAAACTTTGATGCAAGATAATGTAATTAGAGATACACAATTGATGTTAACTTTGTAAATATAGAACCTTTTATTTGATATTGAATAATGCAAAGATTCTGGTTAGTGTTCCATGTTATGGGATTTCTTATACTTATGTAGCCTTCATATTTATTAGTGGAATAACATGCATGAAATGTACGATACACAAGCACCAACATAAAATATGAAAAATTAAACTCATGTATCTTTATTCCATGATACAAAGGAATACATATAAATACGATGTAGCTATCTCACAAGAGATATGCTCAATAAACTCTAGATCCCAAGATATTTGCTCACTAATTTGTAATCTTTACAAGTATAATAGAAGTATCACATTAAAATGACTAGTCTAAACTAACGTATTAATCATGCATGAGTCATCCTTGAAATATAAGTCTTGGAAAACTTATTTGATTTAAGACCCACCTCCTTAAAGTATCACCTTAAAATTGTAAGTGACCCATATGATACTAATAGTTGTCCCAATCCATTATGTAAGATAGGTCCCAAAAATAACTTGATGCGACTTGATATGACTCAACTATTACAACTATTGGATTTAGTAAAATCCATGTTAGATTATGAAAAAATGTCACATTTAAAACTTTACAAGTTATGCACCATTCTCATGCCATCACACAAAAAGATTATGTTACGAACTACTCCACTAAATCCATGCATCTATCTCAATATAGCTCCAACGACTTCAAAATTTTAAGGTTAGATGTGTCCTATAGAGTAAAAAATATGTTGTTAACACCCTATATTATAAACTCCAAAAAAATATAAGTTCTATTGATCTAAAATTTCCCTTAAAAACCCAAAAACCTAAAGAACTCACAACTCATAAGCCTCAAACTTGAAAACTACAAAAAACAAAAAAAATTAAAAATTCAAACTTGAAATCCTTGAACTTAAAAACCAAATAAATCTTAAAATTTGGAACATTGAAACCCAAATCCTAAAAATATGAAAATTAAATTAATATAAAATGAAATTATATAGTTAGAAACAAAATGTCAAACACCTAAAACCTCGGAAACCCAAAACCTAAAATATGAAACACGAAATTGAAAACTTAAAAATTGAAATTTGAAAATCCCAAAACACAAATCTCAAAAAATCTAAATGTGAGAACCTTGACAACTTTTAAACCCGAAGCCCATAACCTAAAAAACCAAAAAATTGCAATGAAGAAACCTTGAAAACATAAAATGCACATTGATTTAAAACAATTGAAACATCTGACATAAAAAATGAATCTAAAATTTGAATTCTAAATATTTAACGTTATCAACTTAAAAACCTTAAAAACACAAAACGTATGAGATTTGAAATTCAAATATCGAATACCCTAAAGCTTGAAAACCTAATAAACCTTGAACCTTGAATCCCAAAATATGAAAACCATAAAACCCAAAAGTATAAAACCTCAAATAAAATATGTGGAACCCGGTATCCAAAAACATAATTTTTATTGATACAAAGCTCTCTTTAAACCAAAATTCAAAACCAAAATCTGAATCATAAAATATTTGAACCTTTGAAAATCTAAAATCCTCGGTGTTAATACATTGAAAACAAAAAAGTTCTTTGATATAGAAGGGGTTTGATAAAGAATGATCTTGTCCCTACCATTGGATTATTGGGAAGATGATATTTTAATATGGATCTATAATCTATCGGTCATCTTCGGCTATTGATCCCATGAAAAAATCATATAGAAGATTGATCTTTTCAAATTTTTGTGTCAACGTTTTTAAGAACTCCTGGATCACAAAGATGTCAGACTTGTAAAAGTTTTCATCTAAACTCACTCATATTATTTACATTAAATAATACAAAAAGAGATAACAATACTTAATTCACAATCATGCAATAGCTACAAACTAGACATAATTCAAAGAAGATAAAGAAAATGGTGGGAATACATATAAGAAATAAATAGGAATTCTTATTGTTAGGAAATAAGGGATAAAATATGAGGAACAATCCCTCACATAATTACAAACAATGATAGAAACTACTATAAAAAAATTACAAATTTCAAATAAAAGTGCGAAATAAAATAACACAACACAAAGAGACGATTTAACGCGATTCACCCAATTTGGGCTATGTCTACCAAGAATCACTTGCTCGATTTTATTACAAGCCATTTCTCTCTCAATACAATACAATAGAGATCTGTTTGGAGCTATGCTTAAAAAAACTCCAGAATTCACACATGAATTCAAACACATCTGCAATGTTACATAATACCTACCATATGCACACAACCACATAAGTAGACAAGCTGCTTAAGCAATTTTATAAAACCGTGGGTATTAGAACCATGGGCCAAAAATGTCCCATATACCTATGGGTCAAAATCATGCCCATATGAGAAATAAGACACGTTTCTCGGTATATTGGGCACGTTTTTTTAGGCCAATTTTTTTCTCGGAGGCTGTGCCCTTGAACCCCGCGAGACAACTGTGGAAAGTGTACATTACTCTTAGTGTACGATCTTGAACACTTTCACACACGAAAAAGAGCTCCAACCTAACACTTATATTATGAGGCTATTTGGGCATTAGGATGAGGCAAAAGGATGTTCTTTTCTCAAAGGATGCAAGAACTTAGATATGGCATTCAAGCTTATTCTCCATGTGTTTAGAGGGGAGGGGTAAGGTTGTATTTATAGCCTGGGGAGTGATTAACTTAGAGTAATTTAAGTAATCATGGTTTGAAAATGTGGGCAAGATTAAGTGAGTGGTTTGAAAATGTGGGAAAGATTAGGTGAGTGGTTTGAAAATGTGGGCAAGATTAGATGAGTGGGGGCCACGAAGAATGGGTGAGGATTTGAATTATATTTTTAATTCATAAGTGGAGGATTTTAGGTGAGTGGGGACCACGAAGGGTGGGTGAGGATTTGAATTTGAATTTTTAATTCAATAGTAGAAAAACATGGAGAATAATGACATGTGGTGAGGATTGGGTTATTTTTTAGATTTTGAAATGGATAATTAATCAAATTATATTTGATTAATTCGAAGTGTATTTTTGTGGGAAATGAGGAAGGGGAATTAATTGATTTAGGATAGATGTGAAATTAGGGTGTCTACATTTTCCCCTCTTTGGAAGGGTACTATGAAAGTAGTGTCCTTTCAAAGAAAGTAGATGGATGGGGGAAGAATTCAATCTACTTTTCTTAAGCAAAAGGTAGAGCGAATGTTTGTTGGGGAGAATAGAAAGTGGTGAGTGACGGATGTCATAGTATCCTCCAAGACAAAAATGTCATGAGAAGATGTGATTATGGATAGATGTGGTGATGCCCCCTCGAGAGGACTGACGAGAATGGAATATACGATAGAACTCTCAAAAAGAAGAGAAATGAATTATGCGGAGAAGAGGACGATAATGGAGTGGAAGAGACTGAATGACCGCATGACGCAAATGGAGAAAGGATTCAATCGCCTTGAATGCTAGGTGTGAGGGTGTGTGGGAAAGAGAAAAGGGAATGGATAGGATTGGGGGTTGATTACGAGAAGAGTAAGGGAGATAGGGGAGGGGAAAAAAGAATGAAAGAGGTAGAAATAAGAGAGAGGGATGATAGGGGAAGAAGGGAATGATGAAGGACAAACAAGGCAAAAAAGGAAAATGACAGAGAAGAGGGTGAAGGGATAAATAGAGAGATGTGCAAAATGAAGGAAGCAACAGAGATAGTAAAGAGGGATGCGTGAAAGTGAAAGAAATGATAGAGCTGAGAAAAGTAGGAAATGGGAAAGGATAAATAAGAAGGAGAAAACGAGGTGGGAGTAGGGGGTGAAATGGATGAAAATGGAAAGAGGACGAAAGAAGAAGTAGAACGGAGAAAAAAAGAAACTATGAGGGGCGAGGAAAGTGTGAAAAAGAGTAGAGAAAAGAAGAGAAACATATACAAAATGAACGAAAAGGTAGGGGTGGTAGAGAAAAGGAGAAGTGGTCAGAAGAAACGTGAAAATTAGGGGAGAGGAAAGGAAGATAGAGCGAATACAGGGAGAAGATCGAAGGAATCGTGTCATTATGAGGAAGACCAAGGCAAAGAATATGGAATGACCGTATGGAGATGCATGTGGAGGGTGGTATGATAAAAAAGATAGAACAACGCTGAAGAGCCAGGTTATCGATGGGGAAGTAAGGAGGAAACGATGGAAAAAGGGGAAGAAGACGATACAGGGAAGGGAAATAAGATGAGGGGTGGGAGAGAGAAGAGGATAACAAAGAAAATGATGTAGAAGGAAGGGAATACAAAAAGGGGGTAATAAGTGGAAAGGGAACAATATAAGGAATGTTCAGAGAAAAAGAGGGAGGAATGACATCGATTGAAAAGATGCGGAGATGCATGAAATGAGGATACTAGGATGACGAGAAAATAGAAAAAGGATGTATGATGAAGACAATAAAGATATTGAAGAGGGCGAAGAGAAGATGGAGAGATGGGTAAGAAGTGACAAGAAAGGGTGGGATTGAGGGAAAAGAATAGGAGAGAAAAGAGAATGGGGATAGAAGAGGCAATGCCAATGAGGGGACGTTAGGGAAATCCCCTTACAATGAGTGGTGGGGAAGGGTGAGAGAAAAAATGAAGAAAAGGAGAAAGCTAATGAGGATTGGAAAGGGTAACGCCAACAAAGGGACGTTAGGGAAAGCCCCTTACAATGAGTGGTGGGCTTAGAGGAGGGAAGGAATGAAGGGAAACTCTAGAAGGTCCAAGGGAGTGAATGAGGTCATGGAATGAGGATTGATGATTTTTAGGGAAAGCCCACTTACAATTATTAGCGCGGAATAGAAGATGATGATGAAAGAATGATAGAGGAATGTTAACAATAATGGTGAATGCGTGTGTGGGTAGAAATGTGGGGGATTTGAGAAGATGAAGTGGAAAGAGTAAAGAAAATGGGAGGGATGAGTTGGGACTAGGTGAAAGTGAGGAGAGGATGCGGGTGATGAGGATGAACGAGGTGAGGATGAAGAACCAAGACATGAAAAGAATGGGAAGAAACGGTATGAAGGATGATGGATCAAGAAGGGGAAAATGGGGGAAAAGAACGTGATTGTAGGTGGAAGAGATTAGATGTATGTTATAAGAGGATATGTGGAGAAAGGATAATAGTAGGAGGAAAAAGTGGGTAGTAGGAGATACCAGGTGGAAGAAGCGATCAACAAAGTGAACGAAGAATGAGGTGGGGAGAAGTTCACGATGACAAGTTAAGTGTAGGGAGGACCCTGACATAAGATTGTCATGTGATGGAAGTGGTTAAGTAAGATTGCCAAGCGAGCGAAACTGAGATGACAAGTGGTCAAGCGAGAAGTGGTGTTTGTGAGAATCGGAAAAGGAGGTGAAAGGATGTGATAATGGGGAATGCCGAGAAAAAGTGAAGGGTGAAGGGTGTGTAGTGATGGGGAAAGGCAAGGAGATAGATCATCCTTAAGAGGGACTCTTAAGTGAGATCGCCATGCCGGGTGAGTGGTTAAGTAAGATTGCCAAGCAGAGGAGGGTGATAGTGGTGGTAAAAAGATGTGATGATGGGGAATGAAGAGGAAAGATGGATGGTGAGATTGTAGAGTGATGGGCGAGTGTAAGATGACATGTCATGCTTAAGAGAATCTCTTAAGTAAGATCGCCATGTTGCCGAGAGGTTTCGTAGATCACCTAACCGACAGGGATGATATGCAAGGAGAAAGACAAGATGATATTGGGGACAGGGGTGGAATGGTAGGTTGAAGAAGATGATCGCGATGAGAGGTGGGAGAAATAAGATGGGGGAAATATGATGGGATGGGGGAAGGCCATAGGGCAGATCAACCTTAAGTGGAAGTCTTAAGTAAGATTGCCATGCACCTGAATGGTTAAGTAAGATCGCCAAGTGAAGAAGAAGAAGATGATGATAGAGTTGGTGGGAATAGGGTATGACAAAAATGGACTGAAGGGGAACCCTCAAGTGAATTTTCCATACTACGAGAGCGTAAAGTAGGATGACCAGGCATAAGATGGATTTGGGGAAGGATGAGAAAAGAGTGAGTGAGGTATGCCTGAGTGGTATATGATATGAGATGAGGTGATAACAAGAAAGAAAGGAAACAAAGGAGTGTAACATGAATGGATGAAGGAATATATGTAGTGGAGGGCGGAGAGTGTGAGGGGAATCCTTAATTGGGATGCCCGCATGGTGAGAGTAATGATGCGAGAATGAGAAGCAGAAGAGGTGGAATGGGAAGATGTGTTTGGTGGTGATTGTTGTTTGATGAGAGGGGAGGTGGTGAAGAAGCTTCTACAACGGGGGAAGATCTTAGGGAGAGAGTAAACCTCCACCGAGGATCCCATATAAAGGGGTTATTAAGTAAGATTGTCAAGCGGAAAAAAAAGGGAAAGGAAAGAATACAAATGGGTGAGAGGGGACAAGAATGGTGAGAAGGGTAATATGGGGATAAGTGGCGGAGGAGTAAAAATGAGGAGCGAGGATGAATGGATCAAATACATGGTGAGCATGGTGGGGGGAGGAGCTGCTGGATAGTGAATGCTACTTGAGAAAGATCATCAAGTAGGATTCACAAACTGCAACGGTGATCAAGTAGGATTCCCAAACTGGGAATGTATTAGTATGGGTGAATGGATGGGGTGCAAAGTAAGATGTTGATCATGCAGGAAGATACTCACGTGACGAAAAACATCTTAATTTTAATATAGCACATAACAGATGCATCGTGATATAAAAGATCAGGATGACTAGACTGTAATATGCGTGATAACATAGATAGGGGCCATCAAAAAGGTTTGATGCCCCAGTACGATATGCAAATGGAAGAGAGCATAGACAGAGGCCATCAAGAAAGTATGATGCCCCAGTATGACATGCAATCAGATAACATAAGAATATTAGAGAGAACACCAGATACATAAAATCAAGATGCCCTCGTAATATATCAAGATACAAGAAAGTAATTAATAATTTATAACTAATAATGCAACACAAGAACCAATAAACATGTCCCTAACGTGTTCCACAGTGAGGATTGATTGGATGTGCCCCCAAGCAGGGTACGAGGACATAGTAAAGTATTGGGTCATTGTCCTCAAACAAGGAAACAATGAGAGCCGAATTTTCCCCAAGCGAGGATTCACGCGAGGAGAAGTGGTTTGAATTTGGTAGTCATAAAGGTGATTGATCATTCGTCAGGGGATAATAGTTCAAAGGTTGAATTGTGTTGGTTATTTTAGAGTTTTTGTGATTTTTTTTTTTTTTTTTTTTTTTTATATATATATATATATATATATTTTTATATTTTTTTTTGACGATATTTTTTAATGTTTTTGATTTTTGATTTTTCAAATGTTTTTTTTTTTTTGATTTTTTTTTAAATGTTTTTGGATTTTTTTTTTTTTTTTGTTTTTTTTTTTTGATTTTTTTTCAATGTTTTTATTTTTTTTTTTTTTTTTTTTTTTTGATTTTTTTTTTTTTTTCTAATTTTTTTTAGATTTTTTTTTTTTAATGTTTTTGATTTTTGATTTTTTTCATTTTTTTTTTGATTTTTGATTTTTAATGTTTTTAGATTTTTGACGAATTTTCAAATGTTTTTGATTTTTGACATTTTTTTTTTTTTGGATTTTTGACGATTTTTCAAATGTTTTTAGATTTTTACATTTTTTTTCAATGTTTTTGATTTTTAGATTTTTACACTGTTTTTGATTTTTGACGATTTTCACATTGTTTTTGTGGATTTTTACACTGTGATTGGCAATTTATGGACCAGAGTGCAGACTTATTTTTGAGAGGCGATAAACCAGATATTATCCATATGTACCATGTGTTCCGTGTGGTAACTTATGCTCAGAATAACACAAATTCTCTTTCCATTGGTAGGATATGGTGGTGATGATATGATGAAAAGAAGTCCAACTCCATTCTTGACTCCACACAACTAGTAAGATGTGTGGGCTCATCACCGAGAATCAAGAAGGACGTAGGAGGTAGATAATGAATATAGAGACAAATGCTAACAACAATCCCTTTGGGAAATTGTGACTCCATTCTTCATAACGGTACTGAACCAGTTTCAAAAATGGCTTTCACTTTATGAGTCACATGCTAGACTTAGACAATTATGTGGCCTGCTGATTGGTAAGATATGAGGTTAAGGGATAGTTCTCTCTTCACTTAGGCATCTAAATTACTTCTTTGGGGATTCTATAATTTGTAAGCACTATAAGATTTTGTATTTTTGAAATGACTCCCTATGCCTTGCCCCATGCTACTAGTGAGAAGCAAGGGCTCATCACCAAAGGCAAAATATAGGCGAGTGAATTCCCTTTTTGTCTTTTTTTTTTTTTTTTTTTTTTTTTTTTTTTTTATTTTTTAATGTTTTTGCAATATTTTTATGCTTTTATGAGAATGACCCTCTACGCTTTGCCCCATGCCACTTGTAAGAGGCAAGGGTTTATCACCAAAGACAAGACGTAGATGAGTAAGGGCACCTTCCTCCATTCCCAGTCTCACACTACCAGGAAGAAGTGTGGGCTCAACACCAAAGACTATGAAGGACGAAAGATGTGACAATGAATTATTCATAAGTTATTGAATTGATGGATTTTTTTACAATAGTGCTTTGTATTTGGGAAGGAACGTCTGCCCCCAATCTCAACCCCACACGACTAGTAGGACGCGAGGGTTCAACACCGAAGACTGAGATGGACAACCAAACGAACTGAGGTAAAGAAGTTTAGAGCTTTGTTATGAAAGAGAGAATGTTTTTGAAGGGAATATATTACCATCAGTAAGCTTCTAGGTATGACCATAGATGAAAGCGACTGAAAATGGAAGATATGATAAGAAGTATGACGCTCACAAACTTAATAGGATTTATATTAGCACTTGTCTCATGATGATAAATATGAAGATGTGATTTTGATAATGAAAATGTCTGCCAATGGAAATGAATAAATTTATTCAGAGATAAGCAAGACAAAAGGAACAATGTACACTTTGTTGTTTCCTAATAGAGAGTGCTTTCAAGAATAGAATTTCTTTGAATGGAATGCATTCATGGGTTTTTCAAGGACTTGGCCTGTGTCAATGGCCAATTTATAAGCTCCAAACCCAAAATTATCTATGATTTCGTTGGGCTCAAATTTGTCTTGTTTGTCTCGTTCTTTGGGTGTGTTCTTTCGATTTTCTTTGAGAATGAAATCATTGACCTTAAATTTTCTAGGTTTGAATTTTTTATGGTAGCTATGCCATAGCCGATTTTGATATACTTGAAGATGATCTAGGGCATTAAGTCATTTTTCATCAAGAAGCTCGAGTTCATTAAGGTGAGTGTCGATAATAATCTTTATTGATTACATCTTTGAAGGATATTATGAAGGATGGAAATTCAACCTTGACATGTAAAATAGCTTCCCAACCATAAACAAAGGAGAAGGGAGTGGCTCCAGTAGGTGTGTGATAAGATGTGTGGTAAGCCCAAAGAGTGGGATAGATTTGGTTAAGCCAATAGCTTCCATGTGTGTTGACAATGATGGTTTGTGTTATTTGGTTTGTTGCTTCTATTTGTCCATTAATTGATTGTTTTGAGGATAGATTCATGATTAAAGATGGAAAAGGTTGTGTAAAGATATTCCTGGGTATAATTACCTCGTAGAATGTATGCACGTAGAAGTCTTGATAGGTGAGAATAATTAGTGATGAGATGCCTGCAAGATCGATCATTGAAAGCATGATGGACACGATAGGTTGCATTGTCGCAAGTGTCCAAACTCGATGTGGTTGTGTTTCGACAACAAGGCTAGAGATGTTAGGCATAAGAGCCAATATTGGAATAATAGAATCAAACTTAATGGTACCTATTGATGGAACCTCTTCTGTAGTGTCTACAGTAATATCAAGGTTTGAAAGGGAGTCTTGAAACGAGATCAAGGTCTCATTAGATGTTGGAAGAATGTTGTCACCCAAAACAGGTTCAATATATGTTTGGGTTAAAAGAGAGTCTTGAAATAAGTTCAAGTGCTCAGTAGATGTTGGAAGAATGTTGTTGTCCAAAACAGGTTCAATGTATGTTTGGGTTGAAAGAAAGTCTTGAAATAAGTTCAAGTGCTCAGTAGATGTTGGAAGAATGTTGTTGTCCAAAACAAGTTCAATGTATGTTTGGGTTGAAAGAGAGTCTTGAAATAAGTTCAAGTGCTCAATAGATGTTGAAGAATGTTGTTGTCCAAAACAAGGTTCAATGTATGTTTGGGTTGAAAGAGAGTCTTGAAATAAGTTCAAGTGCTCAGTAGATGTTGGAAGAATGTTGTTGTCCAAAATAGGTTCAATGTATGTTTGAACTAATGGAAGGAAATTTGAAGAAGATATGGATTGGTTTGGAATTAGAGAGTCTTGACTGTTGTTGTCATGATCTCATGGAATTTTAGTATATATAGGAGTTTCGACAGTAGTCAACTCTTCATGGAAAGTTGTGGTATTGGATGTGTCGTTGGTTGCAAGAGCGTTGTCATCAAGTTCTACAAAGATGATGTCATCATCAATTAAGTCTTGGACGTAATTCTTAAATCGCACACATTTATCTGTGTGATGACCATCAATGCGATGAAATTCACAATGTATGTGTTAGGTTTGTACCAACATGGTTTAGCTTCCCTTCGAAAAAGGTTTTGAATTGATATCTTATCAGTTTAGCCTCTTTTAGTTGATGAAAAACACTAGAGAGACTTTCTCCAAGGGGGTAAACTGACGTTGGACTTTACGTGCGAAGTGATGTCTTCATTAGGTTGTATGATTGGCTTTTTGGGTGATCGTTCACTGATTTGGGTAGCCATATGAGAGAGTTGTGTTGTCATCTTATTAATTTGTTCTAATAGCTCATTGTGTGATGTTTTTCGTGAATTCATCATGTTTGAAAGAGAGGGAGAACAGAAGAAAGGTGCAATGAAGAACTCAACCTATTGATTGTGATCTTTGTTTTGGCTCAATCGAGTTAACAAGTAAGGCTATAAGGAGTAAGCTTAAACAAGATACTTGGGAGAAATATGTGATAGCTCAAACAATCTATAATGAAAATGGTTTGATTTGGCTTAAACAAGCTTATCAGAAGACAATGTAAGGAGTACACTCAAACAAGGTACTCGATACAAATGGGATATAGCTCAAATAAGCTATGATGAAGATGTTGATTGGTTTGGCTTAAACAAGCTCTGATTGTTGATAGGGAAAGTAACCTAAACAGGTTAATCTCAATATGGTTGTGATATAACTCAAAATGAGTTATGAAAGGATTTGTGTTGGCTGTGATTTGGATAAACGTGATGGTGGACAAAATAATGAGTGAACTCAAACAAGTCACCCAATATTAGTTTGATATAGCTGAAACAAGCTATGAAGGATGTTTTGACAATTGACGATATGGGGAGTGAATGCTAGTCACTCAATATCAGTTGGATATAGCCAAGACAAGCTATGGCAGATGTATTGTTGGCTGAAGCAAGCTAATGAAATTGGTGTGATGTTTTGGTCTATGTTGTTGGATTGTTTGGATGTTTTCGCTTGGTATTGAATTGGTCGAGAACTGATTTTTTTGTGGAACACAACTAGGGTTTGAACTTTTACAATGAACACATTGATATCAACCAAGTTTTATGATAAAACAATGCTAAACTATTTTGTTTTCAAACAACAAGCAATCATGTGGATCCAATTGTTTTGGCTTATGAGGTAAATTCTTCAGGAATGATCATTGTTTCATGCAATCATACAAGTATGTTGTGGAATGATGGATGCAGGCTCTTATTACTCCAAAAAGATGCGTCCTCCGATATACCCTAGTCCTGATATACCTAATTCTTATACGGGGACAAAATTGGTACGGGGAACCCTTAGAGCACTGGAGGAGACTCACCAATTCTTACTTGCTGCTTTGGAGTGAATCACCACGTCCAGAAATATGTTTTGTGAAAAGGTGGAAGGTGATGGAGGGATGAATGTGTATGGTGTCCTTATAACTCCCCAAAGATTTACAGGATGATGCCCAGGCTTCATTGTTATAGCTATTTAGGCGTGACTCACATGCGCCGCACATGACAACATTACCTGTAAGTGAAGAGCAGGGGCGAGGTAAATACCGAACGCTGTGATGAGACTAGGTCTCAAAGTGCAATGCAGATGCAAATGTTGTTGGTGCATGGTAGTCAAGTCCACGTCACCGGTGTAGCTTTGGTGGTGATGAAATCCACCTCGTCTACGTGTAAAAACAAAATGATAAAGTGATTAAACGCAAGGTTCTTTCCAACTTGAAATAAATCACTAGCAGAAAATAATTACGTACCTGAGCGTACTTTTTTTTTTTGTTTCAACAATTTTCTTTGAATGGTGGTATTTTTGTGGGATTTTTTTTTTTTTTTTTTTTTTTTTTGACAATATTCCAAAACGCGGTCTACAAAAAAATTAGTAGTTATCCCGCAAAAACGAAATGTTAGAAAAGTGATCGTGGTTGTTTTTTTATTTTCCGATCGCTCAAGGCGCAGAAAAGAGCATACACAACCAACGAACCAAACAAATATTAATAATATGACAAAGGAAAATAATGATTGAAATGACAGTTAGAAAAACAAAGCTAGAGGATCCTGCAATGTTAGAACAAGAAACTAAAAAAATGTGACCGTTTCTGATTTTCCAGATCGCTCGAAGGCGCAAGAAAAGAGCATACGCGATACAATTGGAATAGATTTTTTTTTTTTTTTTTTTTAAATGTTAATAATTATTGCAATTAATCATGATTGTGAAATAGCGATAATGATTATTTTCACAAAAAAGAAAAACGATGAAAGAAGAGTGTGAAAACGTTACCTAGAAGTGTTGTCATGGAAAATTGAAATGTAAGGCAAAAAAAAAAAATTAAAAAAAAAAAAAAAAATTTTTAGAGCCCGGGTGGCCTCACGTTTCTGATTTCCAAGATCACTTTTGAAGTGCGAGGAAAGAGCATACGTGTGAGGTTGTTATGTGAAATAAAATAAAAAAAAAAAAAAAAACTATAATTTTGTTGTTTTTTTTAAAAGACAGGTGTTAGAAGAAATGAAACCAAAAAAAATTTTCTATAAGTCTAAATCAAAAATTATTTTTCCATTGCATAGATCTTTTTGATACCTTTCGTTAAAAAAATGAAGTCATTCCGAGTTCGGGAGCAAAAGTTATGGCTTCCGGAAGATGGGCTACGGTAGCACTCTGAATGAAAATTTTGAACGTGAGAAAAACGTCCCGGGAGCTAGTTTTTTTATTTTCTGACTTCTGTACTTCACCTGAGAAGCTAAAATTTTGACAGCAAGGTTAAAAAAGAACAATAAATAGAAATAAAGAGTTAGATCACAAAATGATTAACTAAAATGAAAGAAAAAAATAAAAGAAAAAATGATTAACTTCCTACAAAGCAGTTATTTTAGCAAAAGTAAATAAATAAATGCATTTTCCGGATTGGTTGTCCCATGACAGTAAGATGATAAACTAATGACTAGTTCATGTGTTTCTATAGATTACGAGTGAATAGAAAAATCAGAACTTGGGAACTAAACACCAAGCACCGAGGAGATCAAAGACAGATGAGCGTCATAGTTTCATTGTTGTTATAACCTGCAGATACACCACAAGACACCACACAACAAAAACACTACCCAAAGCGTGAAGGTTAACCAAAGAAGGCCATAAGGAATAGAAAAGGAAATAATAACGAACAATAATAAACAAAGAATAGATAAAACCACTAATTGGGAAATTAATGGTAACAGATCGAAAGTAACCAGGCGTGCCAGAATGTAAGCTAGGAAAAATACACTACTAACAAGGAAGTAAAATACCAATAATCATACCTCCTCCTTCGCGTTCCATAGAAAACCTCGGAATGGGCTAGGAAACTTGGATTGAGCCCTGATTGTGTGATATGTAGGTGCTTTTCTTCAAGACGGAGCAAGACCTTCCTGCAACAATGATCCTCTTACTTTGCACTAGATGGGAAAAAGGATTATGAGGCTATTTGGGCATTAGGATGAGGCAAAAGGATGTTCTTTGCTCAAAGGATGCAAGAACTTAGATATGGCATTCAAGCTTATTCTCCGTGTGTTTAGAGGGGAGGGGTAAGGTTGTATTTATAGCCTGGGGAGTGATTAACTTAGAGTAATTTAAGTAATCATGGTTTGAAAATGTGGGCAAGATTAAGTGAGTGGTTTGAAAATGTGGGCAAGATTAGGTGAGTGGTTTGAAAATGTGGGCAAGATTAGGTGAGTGGTTTGAAAATGTGGGCAAGATTAGATGAGTGGGGGCCACGAAGAATGGGTGAGGATTTGAATTATATTTTTAATTCATAAGTGGAGGATTTTAGGTGAGTGGGGACCACGAAGGGTGGGTGAGGATTTGAATTTGAATTTTTAATTCAATAGTAGAAAAACATGGAGAATAATGACATGTGGTGATTTTTTAGATTTTGAAATGGATAATTAATCAAATTATATTTGATTAATTCGAAGTGTATTTTTGTGGAAAATGAGGAAGGGGAATTAATTGATTTAGGACAGATGTGAAATTAGGGTGATTGTGTTGCTTCTTTTCCTTATGGCTATTGCTTGAGTTGCTTGGATTGTGATGGTGGATTGAATAAAATGAAAGGTGAAGGTGGAATTATTTGGATTGATTTGAGTTTACTTAGTATAAATGTGATAGGACATACCATGGGGTATTTTTCATTATCTTTGTAGTGGGGAGGAATGTTTCCAAGTCTACCTTGTACAAATTTAAGTCTATGAATGCTTGATTTACTCTACCAAAGAATATCAGTAGTTGTGATAATGCTTGCATGACTTCACACAAATCATCCTATTCGGTATTGTATGTATATTTCCTATGAATATTGATGGCATTTTGGATATAATGTTACAACATTACTAATTGATCCCACATTCTTTGAGCTTTAACTATAAAAAAGGTATTGAGTAGTTTATTGTGCTCTCATTACTATAGTCTCTCACCGACATTGTATTGATCCTATATGGATGTTTATAAATCCTTCTTAGCGTCTTTCTCATTATTTTATGTGCATCATTTATGTATGCATAACTTTTACTATGTCTATATCCATTTTTTCTCGACCATTGTATACTTGCGGTGATTGTTCTAATCCAAAAGATGAAAAGTAAGATGATTTACTTGTGCCTTAGTCATTGAAGCATCTTCACATACTATTTCGAGAGGAGATCTAAATCTTTCATGTCCTTTTTGGATTAGGCAACTTTGTGTATTGATTTTATTCACAATCTCATTATCCTTTTAGTTGTCCACTAGTTTTCCTACCAACATAGTTAATTACATTTTATTTCTCATTACTTACTAAACTATGACATCAATGACAAGTCATATATAATTGTATTCGATTTGAGATTTGATATTTCATAGGGCCTTCTCCAATGTTTATTTTTACTATTCCATCTACATTGCATCTACTCCAATATTTACTTGTAATGTATATACATGCCTTGAATCTGCGTGTGCGATGAAAAATTCACCAAATTCACTTTGATTGTGCTCACCAACACTTGAGAAGTGGTAGTTTGTGAAATTTTCTAAGCAATCTATGGCGCTTCAATGAAATATAACCATTGTTAGTATATGTCCTTGAATCACAACATTAGGATTCACAACAAGTTGTAGTCTATACTAAATCATACTATTTGCATTAAACAATACACAAAAGAGATAGAAAGACTTAATTCACAATCGTAAAATAGTTACGAGATAAGAAATAATTCAAAGAAGAGAAAGAAAATGATCGAGAGTATACGAAGAAATAATCAAGAATCCTTATTATTGTATAAGAACACATACATGCTTTAAAATGGAACTTAAAGGAATCGAGACAAACTTCTATTAAGATCAAAGATCAATCTTCTACACATTGCGCTTACATAGTTTTATACAAAAATAGGTGAATGTTGAGTTACTAGTACCTTCTTCTTCCTTTCATGCAAAACAAGTTATTCACATTATTTATCCATTCTAAGAGAGCACTCTATCTTCTATATTTTGTCTTATATTGATTATGCATGTACATTAGGATTACTCAATCATACAAAATACATTTAAGTTATTTTTCTAATACTTTTTACAATCCCAACAAGGTTCTTATTGAAACCATTATACTTACATCCATTTTGGCGAAGTGTTATTTTGAGGAATGGATGTAGGAGATAAAATACAAACAAGTCTTAATTATATGTACCGAGTGTTGGAAAACCCAAAGACTATTTGAGAAACAAGATAACAAAATAAAACTAGATTAATTGGCCCTCTAGCAATCATTATGAATGAAGAGAAAGGAGTTGAGGTTACGGAAGAGGGAAATGGGTAAGAGGAAGGAGTATAATGTTTGATGGAAAAGGAAAAGTAGTTAGAAGGGGATTCAAAGAAAGGAGGAAATGAGAGGGAGTCTAGGTTATGTAAGGCCTCATTGTATAATTGAAATCCCTTAAAACCCAAAACCTAAAATTGAAATATGAAAATCAAAAGCACTAAACCTAAAACCTAAAAAAATGAAAAATCAAACATTAAAACTCAACAGACTTAAACCTTAAAATGCAAATCCCAAAACATGATGCACGATAACATCAAATTCAAAATCCATGAAAACATAATTTTTTTATTGATATTAAGTTCTTCCAAAACATGAAACCTAAAAGGAGAGAGCTTGAAAATAAAATTCTCGAACTTAAAAATCCAAAAACATGGAACATTAGAAAACCCAAATCATGAATTTTGAAAGCCTCAAATTAAAAAATGTAGAAAATTTGAAAAACTAGAATTCAAAACCTAGAAACCCTAAAACTTGGAACAAAAAAAACTTAACCCAAAAAAATAAACTCAAAAACCCTAAAAACACAAAACTTATTTGATATAATGTAATCTTGAATCTAAAAACTAATCAATCCAAACCTAAAACGTGAAGACCACGAAAAATGAGAGGAACCTAAAAATTGAAACTCGTAGACCCCAAAAACCAAAATGGATATGAATCCCAAACCCAAAATATTCGAACCTAAAAATCCTAATAGCTCTAAAACCATAAACCTACCAATAGGAAACTTTGAACACACAAAACATGTCATAAAACTTAACATATTTAATAAACACTTTTCTATATTATAAAAAATGTATTAAAATGTACATTTCAATGTTTTAATGGATCCATAGACCATAGAATGAAACATGTGGCATAAACATATTGGTTTAACCATCATATCGACATGAATTCCATGGTATTCTCATAGGGAAAATAATTTCAAACTAAAATTGGCCCCTAGATTGATTAACTCTATATCACATGTTTCAAGAGTGATTTCATGGTTGTCGGTTGTCGGGTAAAATTTTAGTTTTATTGTACAATTTCATGACTTTGAAGTTTTCACCCATCTCCCTATACTCTCTAGCTATCATCGCACCTTATCCCTTCATTTTCCTTTAGTTATGGCCCCTTTTATTCATAACATAACTCCATGTTCCTTGCATGCAAAGAACATGAAGTGAACAACCCTAGGAAGTTCTTATTGGGCTCACCCTTTGTTTGTATATGTGAGTCTTAATCCCATATTTTCACTTTTTGATTGTTGGAGGTTAGGTTGCGTGCCCCAGCGAGTCCTAATTCAATTTCAATTACAAACATGAATGCAAGGAAATTATAGAAAAACATTTAGCTATTAAGGCATTTAACAAGTTTTTTCAAATGAAAATTAGAGAAGAGAACTATTGAGCATTACAAGCTTTATAGAGTATAAAACATTCATTGTAACCCCGCAATTCATAGTGGAGAGTCATTGCATTACCCCGATTTGTCGAGTTGAAGACTTATTACAATGATTGGTGTGTTATTTGTAATATTGTACAATATGATTCTGGTGTGACAAATATTAAGATATGCAAGCTATTTCTTAGTGTAACATAAATGCTAAAACACATATTATTAATCTCTTCCCAATAAGTACATATGCAATTGATATTCCTTATCAAGGGATTAGTCTATCCACTTTGTTGCCAATCAAAATTTATATATTATTGACCTCTTCAATTTCACAATATTGTCAGCTCTAAAATTGTAATTTATTAACAAATAAAATGTAATTTTTTTATAACATTGATTGGTTACAAAAATTTGAAATCTTAATTTTTGCTTCACTTCAATTGTGACAATTGAATATGACATAAAGGTGTAGTCAAATCATCATAGAGACATAAACTCTAACTAAAATATTTTATATTTAAAATTATGACTTTAATATTTTAATATTTAAAGTTGAAAATGACATAAAAGTGTTCTTAAACTGTGACTATAATATTTTATATTTAAAAATTATGATCATAATATTTAATACTTAAATTACTCTATGCTATGAATGTAAATGTCATATGATGTATTATTTGTTGCTTTTAATATCAAATTTATTCCACGCACCACCAAATACTTTTCCCCACACAATATAGTCGAATAATTTAAACAACATTATAACTTGTATTTTTAGGTCACAAATGGAAATTGAAACTCTCATAACAAATAACTTAAATATATGCCAAAATTATTTCAAATATATTATCATATCATTGATAAAAACTAGTTTCTGCTACACAACCCTTGTTTTCTTTACAATTTCATATTTGATTTCTCATTTATAGTGAAGAAGAAGAAGATTGTTTTCCAAAGTGATCGAGAGAAAACAAATAACGATGAGTGAGGTTTTTAATAGACGAAACAAGCAAGCATAAATATCAAAAGGAATTCCACTTTTGAGCACTCAATTAGAATCGTCAAATGCGTAATTCAAACATATCAAAAATATCATGAATACAATATAAAAACTTTGACTATAGTCTATGCAAGTTTTCGAAAATCTCTTTATCTCACTTTGAAAACCCAACTTTTTACTTTGGTATTAAACTAATTAATTATGATTTATTTCGTATATTGATTTTAAACATGTATTATAAGAGTCTGTATTCATATTTTGTGTAAATTTTACTTATATATATAACTCAAAAAGTTCAAAAAAAAACTCCAAAGAGGTCTTGCTAAAGCCTATTGCCAAAAGGCTATTTGTATGGCATTTAAGAGGTGACTTGAACCATAATATTTGACCAATTAATTTACTTTTAATTAAAGAAATACATTAACTATTAAAAAATAAGTCTCATTATGAGGATTTTTAAAGAAATGCATTAAATTATTAAAAAAGCCCTCCCTCATTATGGGGCTTTAACATTTGCATAGCTGTAAATAAATTTAAAAAAAGCTTCTCGACACGGGAACATCCAATATAATTGTTATATTTTAAATATATATTTTATTTTTTAAATATAGATGTCTACATGCCTCATAAAACAAATGAGTTTGCGGTTGACAAAATGGACACGTGAGTGCCGATGTATTTTATTTTAATTTTGGGAGATCTCCAAAATCATCCACACATTTTCATGTCTCGATTCTTTCCAAAGGTGTTCGTCACTAAAGCAAGTTTTAAAATCTTCGAGATATCTCATAAAACATTTATAATCCGTGTCACACTTTGTGAAGTGAAAATTATAAAATGTGTTCAATTATTTGTTTATAATTATTTTTATTTATTATTAAAGGATTGAGTATGAATTTGTAAGTCAAGGGGTGCAACTAGCCACGTAAGCATTATATAGTAATATTTATTTTTATTTTCTTATGTCACTAATTTTATTTTCAACCTTTAATTCGATTGTGTTAGGTTTTAATATAAGGTGGACTATTACTTGAGGATTAAGTTATGTATTTGGAATCTATTTAGGTGTTATTATTTGATTGATTAATTATTTGATGTGATTTGTGATGTTTTCGTTGTGAAAGTGACATCTATTTATTTTTATTTAAACAATTAATAGTGCTTTACTTGTACCTTCCCAACTATTAGTCCGTGCATAGTGATTGGCTCATCTTCCTTATGACAGAAAGAAAAATAGAAAATTTGTAGTGGCATTATGCTTGATGATTTGTTGCAAGATGGTTTGTTCTTATTTGTGCTTGGTTTCTCATGGATTTTAAGGCATGGGTCCTTGATATACGAAAAGAACCAAACTTCTCATAGATCTATTGCACCATGCCAAAAGCGTAAAAATTTCAACCTCTACATGAAGTTTGGATGTATCAATATGACCGAAGAAGGGTTGATTGTCATATTTGATCATAATGAAATATAACATGAAATGGTTGTCCCGACAAAATCTAGATTGATCCATAATTTTTTTTGCCAAAGGCCACATGGGAAGGAGTTATTAACCTTAGTATTAAGTCAATGGAAAGTAAAATGACATGTGGATATTGTCCATGAGACAAAAAAACCCTTTATTATAGTATTCACTCTTGTAGAAGACTTAGCTAAGTATTTGAGCAAGGGTCCTCATTTTTGGTAGATCGGGTTTAATCATGATGCCTTAGAACCCATGTTTCGAATTTAGACAAGAAAACTCAAGGTACCATCGATTAGGGTATGATTATTTAACCTCCATGCACACTTATGTGTGGATATAATTCTTTCACTAATTGGTATTCCCTTGATGGGATATAGCGTATTTATTTTACAACTTATAACTAGAAGCATATTAGATTATTAGTTTTGAGGAATTTTCACTCATTTATGTTTTAAGTCATCTCAAGATGACTGTCTTGATTAATCGCCAACATAGTGATAGTGATATTGTTTATGCTAAGATTTGTGTTCAAATGGATGTGAGTAAAACCTCATAGAAAATGGTTTGGTTAACATCCCTAGCTCGGGTAATGTTTGGGCAACACGTGAACTATGAAAATATTCCTTTTTCGTGTTTGTTTTGTCTCACCCATGGCCATTTGCCCAAGTTTTTCCCTCGACGGTGATGGTTAGAAAAGAGGAATTGCATATAGTTTGTAAGAATTAGAAGAGAGACGCTAAACTCAATTCTAGAGGGAAGGTGAAAGTCTAAGAAATGAAGTGTTGGCTCCCAATCTAACACCCCAAGGAGAACGCCCGAAATGAGATCGGGGGTAAAGGGAAGGGAGAGACCCACTTGGTTCATCATTTTGTAGCTAGGGATGAGGTCTTCCCTCGCTCACACCGACCAAGCCTTCTCGGTAGTGACAGTGATTTAACAAAAATAGATTTATTATTAAACCCTAATTACATATTCATGTATGATAATAAATGCTAAAATATAGATTTGACACATGTAATAAGCTAATAAGATATGAAACCTTGAGAGAGAGAGATGGACTTAGCGGATTTACTCACTTATCTAGACCTTTGGTTTGAGCTAGGAAAAATGTTGAACAAGAAGTGAAGAGTGTCGCAAATGCTCAGGATAAATTACAGATGTAGGAATACGATTAGACATGGATTCCCATAACTAGACATGGATGCCCGGGCACTGACGACCTCTATTGGGAGCCTATGACTGCAAAAATGGTCAGAACTTGATCTTCACTGTGTCACACAAGTGTCACAAATAGTCTTTGTTGATCGCCTGTATGTCGCACTTTGATTGTCAAGGCACCTGTAACCGCGAGACAAAGATTCACCTCAGTAAACCCACAAAAACACATCAAATCCAAAGAAAGAAAGATGCAATATGGGGATTCGATGATCCCGACAGTCACCGATAGAATGATTTTACAACCGAGCACTACTCTACATCTCAGACTCCATGTAGTTTTGGTGAGTGTGTGAAAGAATCGCTCCTAGGATGCCCTTGTGCAAGTGCACTTGATAACGAGATAGCTAGATGTAACAATGTAAATAGAATGTGTGGATGGAAAAATTAACTTCCCCTTCCTATGTTGTGTATGTAGAAAATGTAGTCCCTTGTCCCTTGATTGAATTCCAAATGGATGCTTTGAAGTGCTTTAGGTGCCTTTTGAGTGCAAGCTTAGGTGATAATAATGATGCTTAGAGTTTGGTCCTTTATTTTGGTCACATAGCTATGTATTTATATGATTCCCTTATTTGAATTTCGTAATTGACAACTAGAAGGCCGACCCATAAGAAAATAAGATGCCCAAAAAGAGCAAGTAGGGTTGAAAGATGTCAAGGGCACACAGGCGCGATGTCCAAAGTCATAAAAGATAAACAAGTAAAGCACCGAAAGGGTTTTAGGGTGTGCAAGACTAGATAAACAACAAGAAATAAAGACAAAAGGCCAAAGACATTCATCAATTACTAATTTTCTTGCTTAGGAATCATATGAATGCTAATATGTGTTTATGGACCTAGAAATGTACCTAAGTGCATAGTTTTGTGTTTAAAACATGGAGGCACGTGACCGAGGTTGTGGATTGTTCACTGCTACTTCAGCTCTGCTTAGGCCGGGGTGAGAGGACTTGAGGTGTATCCTAAGAGAAAAGAGATCAAGGGGGTGTCCCGGACCTCCCACTCAATTGGGAAGGTCAATCAGAGGCCAAGTGAAGCCACCACATGCAATGCTCACTCGAAAGAGTGGTCATGAAACACTGCAGACACTTGGGAACTCCAATATAGGATGCTTTGAGGACAGATCTTAGATAGTCTCAAACATCAATCCTAAAGAATTCACATATAATTTCATGTATGTTGATGCATGGGACCTATTACACTAATTATCAAGGAAAACACACTTAAGGTATGCATAGTTTGTGTGTCTGGCCAACAAATCTCATGCAAAGTGTGCCATGGTAATGAGATTTGTAACATGGGTGGTGTATGTGAAATCCAACATGTATCCTCATGCTTCTAGCACATTACATGATTCTGATGTTCATTATCTCTAAAACACCATTCTCCTATGGTGTTCTAGGAACAAATCCTTTCTCTACGTATTCCATTTCTCGAAAAATAATAATTAAAAGCCTTGCTGCGGTACTCACCACCATTGTTAGAACGAAGGCATTTTAGCTTTGAATTCTATTAATTTTCCACAAGGTATTTCTATCTTTTAAAAGTTTCAAAAACATCAAATTTATGTGTAATACATAAACTCATACCTTTCTTATGACATCATCAATGAAAGTAACATAGTATTGGGATCCTCCATGAGAAGCTGCCTGGGTTGGTCCCCACACATATGAGTGTACAAGCTCCAATTTATGCTTCTTCTTTGTTTCCCTAACTTTGAGAAATATTACCCTCGTCTAATTTCCAAAAATACAATGCTCACATAAATCAAGATCTACACGTTTCAGATCTAATAACTTACCCTTTGCCTTTAAGATCTGCATTCCATTTTCACTCATATGGCCTAGCTGATTGTGCCACATGCTTGTATATGAATCTAAAGTAGATAAAATAGAAAAGGAATTAGTAATACAAGTAGATAAATACAATGATCTTACCTTCTTGCCTCTTTCTACAACAAGATATCCCTTAGTAACTTTCCAAGATTCGGCTGTGAGTGTAACCATGCGGCCGGTTCACATAATTTTCATGCAGAAATTATATTTATTCGAGGCTTGGAACATGCCTCACATCTTTCAATATCCATGTGTTTCCATTCTGCAATTTAAGATGAACTTCACCTTTACTAGTAATATTGCATGGTTCATCATCTCCTAGATAAACATGCCCAAAATTACCTTGGACATAATTTTTGAAATAACCCTTATTAGGGGTTGCATGGAAAGAAACTCATGAATCTAAAACCCATGACTCAATTTTACTATCCATGGAGAGAATTAGGGCATCTTGAATTACCTCTTTTGCAACAACATTTGTCTCTTTACCTTTCTCTAATACATTCTCTTTGTTTTCCTTGAACCAACAATCCTTCTTTACATGTCCTTTCTTTCCACAATTCCAGTAGGTTATTCCTCTACCTTTGGATTTAGATCTACCATTCTTATACTTTGATTTCCCATTATTCTTGCTCTTAGATCTCTCCTTCTACCTTCCCCTTCTTTCTACATTCAAAGAATTCCCAGATGATGATTCTCTGTACTTTTCCCCGTGTATTTTTTCATTCGGGATTATACTAACCACATAATCAAACTTTAAAACATTTGTAACAAATGTTGTATTACTAACATCCACTACTAAGTTATCCCAACTATCTAGCGAGAGAACATATTAATAAAATTGCTTTGACTTCATCCTCAAATATAATACTAACTGATTTTAATTTATTTACAATAGACTGGAAATTATTCAAATGACTTGATGCAAATCCACCTTCTTGCATCTTTAAATTAAACATTTTTTCATTAAATAAACTTTATTTGAAGCACTAGGTTTTTCATATAGATTTGATAAAGATTTCATCAACTCTATCATAGATATTGCTTATGTAATATTCGAAGCCACATATGCTGTCAGGATTAATCTTATAGATCCCAGAGCTTTTCTATCAAGATTTTTCCATTCTTCATCAGTCATCTTTGTAGGTCTTTCCTTATCATGCAATGGTAAGTATAGATCTTTCGATCTGAGATAATCCTCCACCCGCATCTTCCATAATTAATAATCATGGCTGTCAAATTTATCTAGTATGAATTTTCTTTCTTTTCTTTGCTCCCACTCAACCAAAAATCCCTCTATAAGTAAATCATCAACACACACACACAATCCTTAAACAAAGAAGCTTTAATACTAGTTGTTGGGGTTAGCACACCGTTTGTACATATATATTAATAAGATCTAAGCATATAATCAATCAACATGGAAATAAAAAAGAAGAATAATACACAAGATTTAACGTGGTTCACCCAATGTAGGTTACGTCCACCAAGAAACAACCAATTTATTATCACAGAGGAAATATAATGAAGATTTGCAATCTTCCACACCTTCTTAGATGTCATGTACTTTCTTCTCTACAAATTTCTCTTTTCTCTCTAAAGGAAACTTCTTTTAATTCTCAATGAATTCTACTCTTCTAACCCTATCTTTATGCTTATATATGCATCTACAATCTTAGGGCACTTTAGCTATGCAATTATAACCATTAGATTTACTTTACAACTAAAGATAGATCTAATTCCCACAACTTAATTATTATAATCACGCATAGGCAAGCAGGTGCCGGTTAGCGTTAACCGATGTTGGTTCCTTCTTGGCTAACCAATATCGGTCCATGGGTGATCTACACCGTTTCGTTAACCAATGCCAGTTACTGTGTATTCTAGCAAGTCTGTAAAATCATGCCAGTGAAGCAATTAAGCTCCACAACTCAACGGATGAGAGAGATCGAGTGATTAAAGAGAAAATTGATAAATGGAGGCCACATGAGTAGTGATGAAGTGCTAGAGGGTGCAAAGGATGGTGAGTAACAAAACCCAAACTTGTTTTTAGTTTAATTTTACGTTTTATTTAGTTTTTACATTTTTTAAAAAAGTGGATGATGCTGGGAGGTCGGCGGCGATCTAGACGGTCAATGTCCACTAGGCCCTTAGGCATGTCAATTGACCCCTAGACACATCGACATGACCTAGGTCGATGTAAAATAGAGTTATATTGGATGATTTAGGATTAAGGTGGATTTTGGATGTAATTTAATGAATTTGGATTGAGGATCTGATGTATGTATGTTTTATTGGTGATTCAAGCCAGGGAGACACTGTATTTGAGAGACCAAGTGCCAACTCTATATGAGTATATCGGAGGATGTGTGACCGGATGCCATGTGGGATCATTTATTTGTAGTGGGGTTAGGTGGATTTAAGAATTATCAGAGGATCCCACAAGATGTGGGATTGATGATTGCATTGGTAGAGAGGTGGGATAAATAGACGGGTACATTTTGGTTTAGGACATGGGAGATGACTATCACCCTGAAGGATGTGTATCACATCCTTAGGTTACCTATTCATGGGGAGCAGATAGTCCCCATCACAGGTGACAACGAAGTGACAATATTGACATGGCTATTTGGAGCCGATGCACCTCATATTACATTCTCTTCAGGGGCATTATCATATGAGTTGAGGTATAAGGCAGGCATAACTCACAACCATTTTATTTACTTTCTTATGATGGTTGTATCTTTTTATGAATTTTCAAACTCAGGAGGAGCTCGGTTTCCATGGGCACTGGCTGGTGTTGTTGCAGATATTGTCGAGCACTAGACAATAATTTCTTTCCGGACTACCTTGTTAGCTCAGGTGTACCATGAGCTATCGATGTATAGGGCACATGAGATATCTAGATTGGACATAGGATTATTGCTTCTCTTGGGCTTATGATCACATTGTAGTGATTTAGCCAAGAAGGCTTCTATGGCTCATAAGAGACCATATAGAGCGGAAGTAGAATTTTTGAGATGGAGGGCCAATCAAGCTTTCAAAGATAGGGGAGAGAGGAGTGGACTGGTATGTGGATGGCTTACGAGTTGGATATAGATCAGATCATATGGCATCCACACCGTTATTTTCCCACATGGCCGGGGGTAGATGCGGATGAGGTGGGTGTAGGGAGACGATCAAAGATGATTGAGGCCGTACATTTCAACCAAGTGCGACAAAATTTTGGAGTCGTCAGACGGTGCCTATGGATCCTACTTTTTATAGGAGGGATGAGCTAGAAAGGGAACTTCTAGCTCTTGACATAAAATATCCATTAGAGGAGGAAATAAAACCTTGGGATGATGATGATGATGATGACATAGGAGTTGGAGTGGGATTTGTTGATTGGTTAATCGTATCTTTGGCACTCTAATTGCGTGGAGAGAGGAGATGAGGAGGAGGAGGAGATAAAGGAGATGGAGGTTGAGGTAGGGGTAGCTCTAGGAGGAGGTAGAGACGGGGTGAAGGAGATCATGCGAGGTGGCATGATTGCATGTGGAGTTAGATTATATAAGAGTTGAGAGAGACACTATGATCCAAAGGCGAGAGGGACGTAATTATACAAGATAGAATGCTGGTACCACATGTAGAGGAGGCCCGTAGGGTCTATTTTGGAGATCTTTCTACTATTCCAGGTGACGAGGTTGTGGGTGGTGAATAAGCAAAATTGTAGGGAGGTGGAGAGATATAATCTCACTGGTAATGTCCTAAAGAATCACCTATGAAGAACCTAGCAATCATACCAGGGGGCTTGTGGTGCAACTTGTACATGGGAAGAAGGTTCTCCCCACTACAAAGGGATTTGTGGTGCCACTTGTAGGTGGGAAGAAGGTTCTCCATGAGTGGTGTTCCCTAAATCTATGCCCAGTGCAGGTAGGGAAAGAGAGAACTGATTAATGAGGGAAGTTTTACGGAAGAAAGCCGATCAATACGAAAGCTTTCTTAGGATGCCAAAAAAATGGAAGGATGATCAATTGAGGAAGTCATCAATGCCATAATACAAAAATTAGTTATCCTTTGAGTGTATGGTCTACTTTATACATGGAAATAATGATATACATGATAGTCATCCTTCGAGGGATAAGTCTAATTATTATATTTGATTTGATTTTCTATCTTTTTATATATATGAACAATTTTCCTTCAAGGGAGTAGTATGTTTTTGATAGCTTTGATTTTGATAAGAGCATCCATGAATTTTGACTTTAACAAGGGGAAGAGCTAGGAATAGCTAGGTAGACCACTTAGGAGGGGATAATGAATGTACAAGAGACACCCATGAACCCTTTGCATGGTTTCAAGAGGTAAACAAGAGGGTGATGGATGTAATGATTGTAGAGTTCTCACCAAGAAGGGATAACCTATCCATAAGGAAAATGTTATGGCCAGAGTTGTGGTGCCCATATTTTAAGTTAATGTGGAGGAAAGTGACTGTAGACCACATAGTTCCAAATCACTACAATGATAGATGGAAGAGGCTAATTATGGAGGGATTATCTAAAGATATGGCTAAGTGCTCACTGGTAATGTGTTAACAATAGATTGGTCTCAAGTGCAATGTGTTAAGTGGTTCCAATTTTGGTTTACCATCAAGGGAGGCCAAATGATAGGCTCCCAACCCATACTTATGTTTAATAGTGTATGGTATAATCCAATTAGCGGCAAACTTTCCATGTTGGCTCCTTTCTAGAGTAGTGATGTTTTTATTTTCTTTAAGGACAAAGTCACCAAAATTAAAGTCCGGATAGGATAGACGTGCGAAGATAAAATATATGCGCTACCTTTTAAAAGTGAGGAAGCGAGAAAATTATGCATCCCTAATGAGACAGAGATGGCCATGAAAGTGGGTTTAAGACAAAAATATGGTCCCCCAATGGGAGGAAAAATATGGCCACAATAGTGGACTTCAGATGAAAGGTTCAAACATGGCCACAAAGGTGGAATTTGGATGAGTGTAAATGGTCCCCCAATGGGAGGAAAAATATGGCCACAATGGTGGACTTCAGATGAGAATATGGTGCCTCGAGAGAGACACAAATATGGCCACAATGGTGGACTTTTTATGAGCTAAGTAATATTGGATGAGATGAGTGGAATAAAGATCATAGAATATGTGCAACACCTTAGAAATGGGGAAGCAATAAATATGTGTCTTAGGAGATGATAAAATGGTGACAAAATGTGGGCTTAGGATGAAGACCATGGTGTCCCTAGGGGAAACACATATATGACCACAAAAGTGGACTTAGGATGAAAATATGGTGGATAGATTGACTAAAATAAACTAGATAATATCATATGAAATGGATAAGATGAGACAATTTCAAGGATGAAAAGGAATTAGTCCGTAAATAGACCAGTCTTAGAATGAAATCTCCCAACATCAAAATATTTTTTGGAAAGATATATGGATGAATTGATGTAGATAGGATGTATGGATGAGGAAGAAGATGTGAGAGGATCAACAACAAAGGGAAGATGCTCCCCCAACATCAAAAGAATCGGATGTGGATGAGTGCATGGGTGTCGAAGGATATTGGATAGGATCATAGGTATGATTGGTAAGGCCAATAGTATCGATGAACAAGGGAGGACCCTCTTGCGGAGGAGGGATGATAATGGGGGGTGTGGATGAAGGATGAGATCGGATGGACGAGGATGTAGGAATTGGATTGGTTGTGGTAGATGGAGAAAGAAGATCCTCTTGTATGAGAGATTCATCATCCTCAATAAGATCATGGATGATGGTTTGGAGGGCCTTACCACACTCAATGTCATGACACATGGTACAGATGATAAGCGCAAACGTGATGGGAGTTGAACCACGATGGCTTTGGACTATTTGGATCGAAGGCCTTAATAGGTAGAAGCATGATGGCAGAAATTGAAGTAATTATTGGAGGAATTCCACATAGGATTCGATGGATGTGTTAGGAGATGTCTTGTGAGATGATTTGGATGTCGAGGATGAAGTTTGAGGAATTCGAGGCCTTGATGTCTTGGATGTTGGTTTAGTTATGATTGGTGTTCTATACAAAGAAGCGTCGGATGGTGGAAGTGTTTTTGATTAAGGAGCTGAGCAGGAGGGAACTAAAGCTGTTTGGTTTTGGATTGGTTGATTGATTGTGATGAAGGTGGTGGTCTTAGAATAGAGGGATGTGGCCCCAAAATAGATGAGGTAGGTTTTTAGTTTTTGGAGGAAGGTCTATCTTCTAGTGGGGATGCACAAGGGATTGTTATGGAAGTGTTCCAAGGTTCTTAGGTTGGATTGAGAAGAAGCACCCTTAGGAGGGATGATTACAATCTCAACTGGATGGTATGAGGGTGGTGTTACGGGTGGAGGGAGTAGTTTTTGTAGGATGAGGTTTAAAGGAGGTGGAGATTGATTTGATGAGGAAGTTTTGGATTGTGGAGATGAGATGGGAGGATAGTTTGAAGTTGCTTTGCAAGTTGAAGTGATTTCTAAAATTCTTCAAATGATGAAAGTGATGAGGGAGGAGAACAGGATGTGGATGTAGTCTCAATAATCAATGTGGTAAGTTTTGGTAGAAGTACGGAAAGAGGAACTGGGATTGACTCTATGGATGGTATGATGGGTAAAGGTGGAATAGATGTGGATGGGGAATCGGACTCCAATTGAAGTGGATGAGGTAGATATAGGTGCGAGAATTAATGGTTGTTATAGGTGTGGATATTAATGGAGAAAGAGGTGTTTGGATCATGCGATTGATAAGGTCTATGTGAGATGTGGATTGGCTAGGTTGTGAAGAGGTTGATGCATAAATGAGGGGTTTTGTAAAATAGGTTTGAATGCCCTTTATTTTTGTCTTACGTGGGAATGGTTGTTCCATGACCGTTTGGGGTATCATTGATATGTTTGCAAATTGAGAAGATATGATTAGTGTAATGGTGGGTATAGATGTGGAAATATGTGATGAGATGTCAAGGTAGACATAAGTGAATTTTTAATGCGGTAGATATAGGGGTAGGTTATGTGGATGTAGTGATAGGTGTGTTTGATGTAGATGTGGATGAGGGCTAGGCATTATGGATTGGGGCATGATTGATGTGCATTGAGAGGCCGGTATAGTCAAAGATAATTTGATAAAAGTAGGGATCGATGTAGAGCAAGTGGTAGAAGTTGATGCGGATGCGGGCGGGCTAGATATTGGAGAATTCATATGCATAATTTCTAAGATGGGAGTAAATGATGGGGTGGATGAGATAGGTCAGGATGAATATGTGTGATGTATATGATTGATTGAATTGGTAAGATGTGGAAGGTGGGAATTTATTTGATGGTGGTGGATTAGGAAAAGGTTGTCTGAAGATGTCACGTGATGGAGATTGTATTGGTTGGGGAAATGTGTGATGTTGGAAAGTAGGAACATAATAAGATGGTTGGGATTGGATGGGAATATTTGATTGTTGAGGCACATAAGGAGTGGGGATGTCAATAAATTGTGATGGTTGGATAGGAATGCTATGGATGATATCGGATGGGGGTAGAATAAAATCCACGAATTGAGTGGGATGATATGATTGAGAGATTGTGGGGGATATGTGGAATAATAATTTATACATGGGGCTAGAAAAAGGCCCGGAGTCCTTGAAGGGTTAGGAGATGAAATCATAGTATGTCTAGAGGGAGTGGATTGATAATGTATAAAGGGATTGGTCTCCTCATTGGTGGTGATTTGGGCAAAACTATCTTTATGAGGCGGATGAATGATGAAGGGTTGGGTAACCATATGGGAGGCAATCAAAGAAATGGATGGGATAGTGGTCAAGGCACAAGTCTGCTAGAGATGAGGTGAATGAATTTTTCGATGTAATATTTGGTTTTGAAAGTGAAAAAGAAAAGGGGATGGATAACAAATTACCTATGAAAAGGAAATATAGAGTTTGTTTCAGTTATTATGGTACCGGGAGTCCTTGATATACCCAAGGTTATGTGAGGTAAAAGTCTCATGCGAGTTTCTAATGTGGCTAGAACATCAAGGTGACTTTACTGTTGGGTGATGAAATCCCAATCACCCACTTGTAAGATGATTCTTTAGATGTGTGATTTAGATGTGTGAGTTTTGGTTGTGTGTGATAGAATGTGAGATGCAGAAGGTTAACCCCTACTTAAACTATGTGATCAAGAAGGATGTAGAAAATAAAGGTTATTTTAAAACCAAATCTAGATGTGATCTTTCAATGCGGGCACACACAAGAAAAGGGAAATTTCCATGTAAAAAGAGAAAACAAGAAAAAATGAGTAATACCGGATAGAATTTTTCTTTTTTATCGAAACTTTTAAGCAAAGAGCATTCAAAGCAAAATAAACCCAACATGAGCAAGAAAAAGTGAAGCCTTGTGTTGCAGTGTTAGTAGAAGACAAAAGAAACACATAAAATAACAAGAAATGCAAGGAATCACCTAAAGGGTTTCCCACCTAAGGCGTGTCGAAATGTTTTTATAATTTTTTCGTTTGATTCAAATTAATGAGTTAGCTACTAAAGAAAAGTAAATAAATCAGAAAATGTAGGGTTCAAGGAACCTCAAATGTGTGATGTTGATGAAAGAGCAAAAAATGAATGATCTTGATGCAAGCTTGATAAAACCGTAGATAATAATGTCTTAAAAGGAGATTGATTAGATAGTTTATTCAGGGGTTGCCCTAAAAATCTGCTCTAAGAAGTGTCACCTTCCTTTTGCGGATGCCA
>CM031235.1:846987138-847332138 GCA_018340775.1 Taxus wallichiana var. yunnanensis
GGGTCTTGCTGGGAAGTCATGTTTCAAATTGAGCAGCTCCAGCTCTGCAAACATGTCTTTTGCCTTATGGTGAGTCAGACATGTATATCTACCCACTGTGAGGGGGAAAGGAGTTCCACCCTTCTTTCTTTTTAGGCACTTTTCATGATAAGTGACCAGTTGTCTTGACAGCTCCAGCAGAATCAACTTTGGTCCAGCATACCTTGGCAGTCTAGTTGGCTCTCCCAAGAAGTTAGCTGCCCTCAGATAGGTGAATGTGGGGAATTGGGTGAACAGGGCCCCCCATTTCTCAGTGGCTGTCACGATGCTCTTGGTCATGCGACCGTAAGTCATATTTGGCCTCAATAGGTAGATGATGAAGTAGAAAAATGCATCGTTGATCTTTGTAAATTGAGGGATGCTATTTTCCAGCCTCAATTCTGGATAGTATTCATATATTTTGACCTGGGGCCAAACCCCACTCCGCATCAGAGCTGGATAGTCCCTTTCAGAAGCTGCAACATAAACAACATAGGAATTCATGTAGAATCTTCCCGTTGTGGGGAATTGTTGCAGTTGTTCTGATATCGTGCTGCTTATAATTTCTGCCCATTCAAAGCGTTGATCAGGCACATTTTTGTTCATGGTTTCTAAATACCGCAACATCCATTTGTGGAAAAAGTGGGTGTCAGGAAGCCCAAACACCCTACTCAGGAACGTGATGGTGTCACTGAGCTCCTCTGAAAAATCACTGCGGTGAATGATTTGTGGCCAACGGGTCACTACCTTTTTATTCTTCAGATAGACTTCGTTCATCAGCTGCATGCACTGATCTTCATTGTCGTCCCATGCCTTGATGCAATCTCCTTGGCTGACGGCCACAAAGTGCCGGTGATGAGGAATGCCGAGTATTATCTCAAAGTGGCGGGCAGTGAGGTTGATTACGACCTCGCCCTTCTCATTTACGACACACCTTGTGTCTTTATTATAGCACCGGAAACCACCATCATGAATTCATTGTTAACGGCGCTGACTGGGATTCCCCCAGCAAAGTGCAGGGCACTGCCTATTAGCTTGTCCATCCACGGACTTCTTGTGACCTTCTGAGTCCTGACCCAGAATTCCTCCAAATCAATATGACCCAACTCTGAGTCTCTGATGTCTAGGTCACACTCGGCCTGGGAGTCGGGCATTCTGACCCTCTGATATTTATACTTCATTTCTTCCTCTGTGAGCTTGGCCTTGCCTTTGGATTTGGTAGGCCTCTTGCTTGATGTTGACATATGTTCTTCTGAGTTTAATTGCTGATCTGCAAGAATAAGACGTGAAACCCAATCGAAGAAAGCCATGTCAGCTGCTTGATTTTCCATTGAAATGCTGACAGAAGAAAGAGTTAGCAATTTTGAGGCCTTGGGCGCATGGCGCACATATATTGCAGATTGCAGAGCTAAATAGGTAAGGTGCATAGGAAAAGGGTGTTGCGAGGAACAAGATGCGCCCGGGCGCATGACTCTTTCATGTTGCATGGAACTTCGGTGCGCCAAAGGCGCATATAGATTTTGTGTAATATATGCTTTTGGCGCTTAAGGGAAATTGGCACGGCGCATGGAGGGTTTGCACAACATGATGTTGCTGCGATGAGGAACGCACCTGCGCCTTGTATAGCTTTGCAGTTGGCGCATGGGAAACGACTGTTGCACGGATGCTGGGTGCGCCAAAGGGTGCAGGAATAAGCAATGTTGCATCCAAGTTTGATGCGCTAAGAGGGCGCATGGAAAGCATTTGCAGCAAGCGAGAGAAGTGCGCCATTGGCGCGGCTTTTCATGATGTAACGGGGGCGACAGGTGCGCCAAGGGCGCGACTGTTTTTGATAATGCATGGTGTGCCAATGCGCCAAAGAGAAAAGAAAATGCGGGTTCCTTTTCAAGGCTTTAATTCTTCAGAGGGTTTCCGCATATGGCTTAGTTCCTTCTGCAAGGCTCATTGAGGTGATGAAAAGGTTTAAACAAAGAGGTTTCAGACCATCACTTTTTTAGGACAGAGCTTCCTCTACCAGCAGATCTGGAAAGAGGAGGAAGAAATGTGGAAGGACAGCAGGGGGGAAGAAAAATCATGAATTTTATTCTTTTTCCAATTCAATCCTACCCACAAACAACCAAAAACCACAAACATGAAGCAGAAAGGAAAGAGGACCTCTTACCCGGCTTTTATAACGAAGAAATGCATGAAAGGGGTCCACAAAGCGATTCGAAAGTGACGGGGCTGGTGCGCTGACAAGCTCAGAGAAAAATCACGTGTTTTGCATCGGTGACAATGACAGCGCAGACACGCCTATATATAGGCGAGGCAACAATAAATGCGCCACCAACTTTTTAAAGGGGCGCACCAAATGAGTTGTCGACATGAGAAAACATGTGCCCTTTGGCGCACCGAAAGACTTGTCAACATGAAGATATGTGCGCCTATGGCGCACCGGAAGTGGTGTTGACAGAGGAAAATGTGCGCCTTTGGCGCACCAAAAAGAGGCGCAACAAATGATCTGTCGACAGGAAGGCGCATGCGCCTCGGCGCACGCAGGGAAGCCTTAACAGGCAGAGGCACACCAAAACGCCTGCTGACACAAGAAAACATGCGCCAAAGGTTTTAAAGGGGGCGCATCAAAAGTTGATGTTGCATAGTCATTCTATGCGCCCGGCCAAAAAGACCAAAAAAATGACTAAGTTCGAAAAACCAGATTTCCCGGGAAGGGATTTTGCAACGTTCCGAACGCAAGGAGTCCCTAACGAGGGATCGGAACAAAATTTTGGTATGGTTATCTGTAAAATTTCCCTTGCCAATTTTACGGGATAACAAATCCCTAAGAAAGTATAAGAAGGCACCTTCATTAGTGGGCTTTACTGTTGTTGGAATCCTATCCCAGGTCCACTAGAATCTAAGGTTGAAGTCTGTTAGCTACTCATTCGGGGATCTCTTGATTGTTGTTAGTTGCTCCAACAAAGACAAGTTATCACCCTTTTCCCCAAACTGATTGTGAAGAGACGTGCACAACTGGTTCTAGTTCTGGATTGAGCTTGCTTCAAGACTCCTAAACCATTGTGAAGCTTTCCCTTTGAATGAAGAGGTGAGCAAAACTTGACTGTAATGTCCATCTCATGAATCTCATGGATTGTATGCAGACATTTGCAATATCTTGGACATGGTCACCAGGAGAAGTTTGGTTTTCCCCAGTGAAATATGGGATGCTTTTAATGCTAATATGAACTGGGTTTTGTGCAATCAAGGTGAGTGGACTACTGCCGTTGAAGTTGACATATGGATTTGGTTGTGCCACTGACGATTGGCCTAAGAATCCTTACAGATTGAAAGAAAGGCCTTGCAGGTGGAGGTGTTGACAAGGTTATGCTTGGTGGAGATAGAGACCTCTGAAATCTTCTTCCTCTCCTTTTTCTCGCTTGGGGATAGATGCAAGTATTCAAATGTACCTTCTTTCCTTCCTCTAAACCGGTTGAGATTCAAGAATCTCCCAAGCTTGGGCTCTTGAAACCAAAGTAGATTTGTTTCTTTAGAGTCACCAAATGTACAATTTTAAGGCTTCTTAAAAGCCGTAATCATAACACGTGTACATAAATTCATACTGTAATAAGATGGAGACTTCTTGGTCCCACCCGCGTGCCAAAACCGGTAGTGCGAATTACAACACCCCAACCGAGCTCTAAAGATCTCGCTTTTCTAAGGCAAGCTCATTTGGTGTGATTGCATAACATTGAACTTTCCTAAGGTGTGGGACCTTGCAAAAATGGGAAAGCTCTCTAGATTGAAGGCTGGTTCCTTATTCCTCTGTTTAGGTGCATACATAGAAACTTGCAGAGGGTTTGTTCTTAATCCTAATCTAAACTTTACCAAGGAGTCAGGGATAGAAGGAATACAAAAATTAAAACAAAGCTAAACTATGAGGTGATGCACCGAAGGAATGATGGACAATTCTTTTACTAATAGACACAAACCGACAAAATGCATACAATAGACAAACACAGATAGCCAGATATATAATGGAAGACCAGATGAAAGGTAAAGAGACAAGAAGGATCTAAAATTGATCAAAAACGTGTTTTATTGCTTTGTAGATTTATACAGTCCATTACAAAGTAGCCAAGAGGTAGAAACGTAATGTAATTTTGATAAAATGCCTGAACCCCACAGATCCCTTTGCTAGAAGGAGAAGGGAGCTTGCAAAACAAAGAATGTCCAACCCTTTACAATGAATCCTGCTCCTGTCTTTATAGATTCAGCCTGAGAGAAGAAGGAGAAAGAGAAGCGGGAAAAACAGGTTGTAGCTCAACCACCGCTGTTAATGCCTCTGATGAAATCTACCCCAAAATCCATCTTTACTACATCGATCCTTGGTTCGGCGTCTTGGAGGGAGAGGAAATGATGGAAATAGATCGAATCTGATATGGTTGTTGAGATTGGTAGATCTTGCATTGAAAGCTCAAAGACATTTTCCTCCATTTCCTTTACCTAACCTCCTCAAAAATAAAGTCTCAGACCTCCATTGCGTGGGTGAGGCCGAGATCTTTCCAATGGTGTCAGATTTGTAATATTTCGAGCCCTGAGTTGAAAGATATGCCCCTTCAAAGTTTGTATCAAATCCATACAAGTGGGTGGGAAAACCAGTTTGAAAAATGGGCCCCTCTTTAATATGGGACACGTGGCAGTCTTTGGTTGGTTGGGGAGATGTGCTCCAACTTTTTCCTTTATGCCTTTTGAATGAAAGGAAAACTTTCACTTTTTTCCCGACTCCCGCCTTGGCTTTGACTCGGGTCTAAGTGTTGACTTTTTCCTTGGGTGGAGTTGCGGGCCATTTTGCAACTTTTACCCCCTTTTGAGGTAAAGGGAAAAAATCAAAATTTTCCTCGACGCCCGCTTTCCTTGGGGACATGCGTCGATCGACTCTCTTTTGGAAGCCTTCTCTTTATTCAATCTTTGAATCAGTGCCATTAAGACACTTGGCAGCCTCCACTGGCTTGTTTGTGCATTGACTATTCAAATGACTCTGCCCTGTTGGAATGACACGTGGAGGCACCACGCTTGCTTGAAAACCCAGCCCAAAGTTTGCCTTTGGAGAAGTTCCGTTAAGACACGTGGCTCCTTCCACTGCCTCTTCCATACTTAGTCGTTTTTGGACCCTTCCCGAACTGTTTCAAGCCCGAGGACTTCGAATCTTCATCGTTTCTTCTTCTTCCAGTTTTTGGTTCCTCTGTAGCTATTCCATTGTTAAGTCTACCTGTAACTTGAAGATTGAATTTAAGACATAGAAATGGCCCGACAGAGTCATTTCTTTCTGTATAGGATCCTTTGCTCTTTCTTCATCTCCACCACTTCATTCTGAATCTTTTTTGTAACCAATTTGCGGGATTAAAATGAGTTATCTTAGTTCCTTTTATACGGGGTTGTGATTCGATCCAATATTTAGCTCAGGGAAAAATATGGATAACAATTCCCAAAAATGAATAGGATATAGTTCAAGTAAGTGTGGGGAGCTTGTATGTCCCCTTTTTTTGAAGTGTATCATAGTTCCAAGTGTTAGTGTCCCCTTGAATCTTATAAATAGCTCCTTGGTGAGTGAACTTCACACACCGATACACGGAAGAAGAAATGGTATGGATACGATGATTCCAAGGCCACCCTAGGAGAATATTACAAGATAAATGAAATTAGAATACCATGAATTTGACATGGAAAGTCCTCGGGGGAATGGTGGTAGGTAACCAAATACACCCCATAGGTGGCATTTATCGACATTCGTATCCTTGACAAGTGGTTCATGTAGAATTTAGGTTGTCGATCAAATAACCAAAAGCCTTAATTAAGTCTAATGAGGCCACACATGTTCCTATCCCTTCATCTATAAGAACACACTTGGTTGTAGTGTGACCAATTTGAACTAAAATGAAGAGATGTAGATTGTCTTTATGAAGCAAGAGCTCATCCTAGATCATATAATATATAGGGAAACTGATGTAATAATGAAAATCATGGTGAGGTCAATATGGATGGAGAGTTCCTCACATTTCCAATGGATGCTTTTCTTCTAGCCATGCAATGAGGGACTCTGCTTTAAAGAGGGAGGAAAATGAATGTTCATGTCAAATAGCACAATCATGATACACTCACAATGGAGAGGTGGCATACACATGATCTCTAATAAGGGGACTTGACCAAGAATTTTGGATAATACTTCATGAGGATCCCATTCATCGTGACTAGAGTGTACAATAGGTTAAGAGTGTTGGGATTCCTTAGAAATAGAGCCAGAAGGAGCAGGGGTGATTAAGGATATTTCTAAAACTGATGTTTTCTAAATTCCTATGCCATCGGCCCTACAAGCTTTATTTTCATAGGGGCCGATGATTTCTATGGCCAGAAATAGATCCAAACACCACCGACCTTGTAATAGAATTTCTACATGGGCCGATGGCATTTGGAGGAGGCATATTCTTGCTTATAGAATCTTGATTTTGAGGTACAAAGGGATATATGATCATGTGAGTTTGAGGTTGGAATGCTATAGGGTATTCTCGTTCTACATAAGCTATGACACGCTTTACATAATTTATTGTAACTATATTTTTGAGAGGATAATTTTTGTAAACTACATTGGTTCTAGAATTTTTGGATTCTTAGAACTTTCAATGATATTGTGATTAGGCATAGGATTACGAGAAGATATTTACCTTTTCATTAGTATGTTTGATAGCTTCATGAATATCCGTTTATTGATCCACATCACAAGATTTTACTACTTCATTCAAACTTTCACGATTGATAACATCATAATTAAATTGGGGACCTAATAAAAAGCCGACGATAGCCATTTGTAGTACCTGCGGCGAGTTCGATGGAAGTTACCCGAATTAGTATGCCACCAACAAAACTTAATATCATCGTGGAAATGAGGAATAGGTCAAGAAGGATCCAAGATTGTGGTAAATGGCTTAGGTAAGTGATGTTTCAACTCTTCCTTACTTAGTGATTGATGATAGTTAGGTTGACTTTTGTTGTTATTAGGTTGTTGGTCAATGTTGAAAACATTCTTATTCAAAGAAGCGACAAGAGGAAGAGTGTCAAAGACTCTATCGTCGGTCGTGTTCTTGTTTTTAGAATGTTGAAGGATTTGGACTTGCTTGTTAGTTTGTGTCTTGGGAGGATATTTCTCAAATTCCCTCATGAGATAATATTTCCTTTTGGCTTGTTCAAAGGCCTCTTCTAGGGAAGTAGGAGAAAAGGACCTCACCTTGTATTGAAGGCGAGGTTCAAGAGATTGTAATAAAAGTTGGAAGAGGCTATCATTAAGTATGTTATGCTCGATCATGTTGATAGGGTCTTCTCACACTTGATGAAATATTGCGTAGATTCATTCTCATATTGTTGACAATTGATGAAAGCATTGATGTTGTTTTTAGTGTAGATTGTGATATTAAAACTCATTCACCAAGGTTGTCACTAATGATTCTAGATCAACCATGAAATTAGGAGGCAAGGTATAGTACCAATCAAAACCATCTCCATTGAGTTTTTCATTAGGATTTTGGTGGCGGTGTATGAATTGGTTATGATATATTCTTTGTAAATATTACCAAAGGCCTTGATCGAAGGGTGGGATCAATATACCCATCGTAAGAGATAAAAGGAGGAATGCCACCAATGTCCATGCTAGCAATATAAGGTGTTAAAGGATTTTTTTACTACTCTCAAGACTTTGTTTTGGATATGGGGTTGGGTGATGGGAACCCCATTAGGCCCATTTGGAAAAGGAGGGGCATGGAGCCCCAAGAGCCCATTGTAGGGCATTGATAAATTGAATCATGTTGGCTTGTATTTGAAGGAATTGAGTTGTGGTAGTAGATTATTATTAGCTCATCCTATCAATAAGTTAGAGAATGAGGTTGGTAGGGTCATAATTAGAGGAATTTTTAGATGAACCTACTTTGGGAGCTTTCCTTTTTTTGCCCTATGGTCAAGTTGTTCGACATGAAATAAAAAGATGTTTTCTAAGAATTTATTCTGATTCATTTTTGTATTGAGGAAACTGAGATAGAAACTTCTAAATCTTAGGAGGATGATCAAAAGTATCATCATTATGGTTTTCTTCTTCATCATCCTCAGGTGGGCCATTGTGGTGGGTAGAAGGCTTCTTTTAGGTGCTCCCATGATGCAATGGTCCATGTTAAAAGGAAACTTGGATTCAGGATGATAGGATTAAGGAAATGTCTCGCACAACAAAGTCAAAGGACCTTAGGCATAGATATTCCTTGATGGAGTGATGATTTGGCTAAGAAAAGGGTATATAGAGGGGTCGAAGGCATCTCAAGGTAGATCTATAAATATAGACAAAATCCATCGTGCAAACAGCTTCTTCTCCATAGGGGATGATGACATTTAGAGGTGAGTAAACAAGAGAAGACATGATTGTTTAGGGGTGATGGTGTTTGTGACATCAGGTTTTTGAGGTTTTGTGGGTTTATAGGTTCTTAGATGAAGCCAAAATTGAAGATGGGTACTTCTCAAGAGTCATGCTCGATCATAAGTTCTGTAGGATTCAAGTCGGGTTCACCAAAGATGTATAGTGGGCCAAGAATGTGTCTTAACAACTAAACTCCTAAATCATCTATTCTACAAGGGTATCGAGGCAACAAGTAAGAAACACACATGAACCGACATACAATGGATATATTTAAAGGGGCTATAATGAGTGCTAGGGTCACATATCTAGAGGGAAATAATCCCTACACTAGGTTAACTTATGGTTACTAAGGCACGTTGTTAAGATGGAGGAGAGAACTCTATTAAGATACCAGTGATTGGGTGAGGAGAGGTATGAATCAACAATAGATAAGATAAGAATGTATAATATAATTGAAATGAAAGTAATGTATAGCTAAGGGGTTGATCATAAATAATAGTATTATGCTAACTAACATCCAAGCATATGTAATACTAAGCTAACATAACATAATGAGGGAAGGAGATGAACTTATCTATGAAAAATGAAAAAAACATGGTTAGAGCACTCACCTTGTACCTATAAGGTGGTCACTAATGCATCTATCTCTCCATAAGTAGCATACTAAGAGAGAATCACTATTAGGTGGAGAAGGAGAACACCGTTCCTATCCTAGACTCACTATAGGTGACCTAATAGTGCAAGCAAACCAACCAAGAAGAAGAGTTTCCAATCCAATCCAAGAAAAGTGCAAGATGAACCAAGATCTAGATGAGTAGATATGAAGATGGTGCAAAAGAGCAGAGCGGATGGTAGTTCAAATGATTTTGGCTTCCTTCTTTATGAATCTCAAACGAGGTGAGTATATATAGAATGCCATCATCAACGAAATGACATTGACCAAGAGAAATATAACACCGACATGCCACAGGAGATGACATCATCCAAAGGTGATTAAATGAGGTATTGCATCGTGAAAAGTTAAAGAAAGGTGTCATAGATCATATACATGGATAAACAAAGTGCGAAGTGGTGAGATGTAAGAAAGAAGTTGTGAATGTGATGTGTGTGAGACCTAAGGGGACAAGGGTAACTAGTGTAGGGAAAAATAAGGCCAAGACCAAATAACAAAACTCTCTCTGTGTACTATCTCAAACCCATAATCATTATGTGAATAACCATTCCCCATTCCCTAGGCCCCTTAAGACACTTGCTTAAGAAATAGATGCACCAGTGACTCTTATCTACAAAAGGAAATTGTTAGTAAAAGGTATGAAAGATGAAAGGTGAAAAATTAGGTGTATACAAAGGTCTTTGAACATGAAAATAAGCCATGAAAACCTTAGAAATTCCACAAAAGACTAAGGAATCCTCAAAGTAAGGTGGAAAGCTACAAAGGTCTTGAAAAAATAGAGGAAGGTTGCGGTTGAATAAAAAAACAGATCCAACCATGTAAATTCAATAACAACCTAGGTTTTGATCATACATGGTATTTTAAATCATCCAAGCACTCTACATTTATCTTAATCCACATTGAATTAGGTTTTGTGTACCTTGTAGGATTGAAACAACCACACAACACAGGTTAGGGTTTCATGGATCTTGAAATTTTCCAAGTACTTCAAATCTATAATATTTTTTCACCTACAAATCACAAATAATCAGATCTATCCTACACAAGCATAAAAGCCGAATCTAATACCATGTTAGGAAACACAAGGGTTGATAATACAAAATAATTATATATCCACCGAAATAAATCGCTAAGGATTATAGTTTATGTTTGAACAACAAAATATGATATATTACATCATAAAATGAATTATATATTAGATTTATTGTGTGAACATGAAATTAAATGAAAAAGACATAAGATTTAAGTGGGAAAACCTTTTGGTAAAAAACACACTGAAAATATTGTTATCCATTTTTACCCACAAGCAAAAATGGACAACCTGGGAGGAAATTGGACTTGGGTAGTTGATCGGGACTTTAATGGAGAATCTAGAGATTTTAGGTAAATTCTCACGTTCTTTGGCACTTGCCGTTGATTTGGGAGCACTTGGGGTCATTTGTGCATTATCTTCCTTTAAAGGAAAAGGAGTTTAATTCTTAGCCAAATTTGAGCAAAAATGAGTAAAATTGAGAAAATTTGGCTTTGGGGCACTCTACTTCATTTTTCTAACTCCCAAATCAAGAGAAATCCAAAAAGTTAGAGAAAATTAGAGAAACATCCAAAACAGGATAAAGGCTGCAAAAAAAGTCAGAGAAAGTGCTGCAAAATCCATGAGAGTGCCATGGAAAGTCTTGTAGAACAAAGTTTGTGGAAAGCAGTAATATAAAGTCCGTAGAAAATTCCACAAAACAAAGTGTCTTAGAACAAAGTCAACGGAATGCCACAAAACAAAGTTCATATAATTCCACGAAAGGGAATGCCATAGAAAAAATTATATAAAAAATGAAATAAAACAAAGTTCATAGAATGCCACAGAAAGGGAATGCCGCATATAATTGGAAAATCCATGGAACAAAGGAAAACGATAGTTTTTTTTTGCACGAATTTTCAAATGGGCATAGCTTTTGATCTAGTGCTCAAAATTTGACAAACCTTATATCATTGAAAAGGTATTGACATCCTCTATGCCATGGAAACCAAAAATATTAGTTTTGATGAGGTTAGATGAGTAAAAATATCCAACACAAAAATGTACAGTTATAGGCCCAACCACCGCAATTAATGACAACATGGGTGTAATTTTCTCCCTCTAGAGGCCAAAGGACAATGAGGGATGGGTTTTTCAGGGCACTCCATCACTTTTGTAGGACATTGAAGGTATTTTGTTGGTGGTTGAATGAAAATTTCGAGTTCCCTCTCTCTCTCTCATCATTTCTTCCATATAATGTAAACAAAGCTCATTTGGTAATCAGTTGGACATTTTTTGATGTCGCTCTGTCTTCTTCTTAGTTGCTAGGTGGATTTAGAGCTCCAAGCCTTCAATTTTGGGCTACTTTGTAATGGGAATCATGCCTCTTTCCTCTACTATGATGTATTGTGCATATTATTGAAGCAATAAAACCTGTGTTTGTGATCATTTCTCAATCCTTGCACTAGTTTCATTGTCTTTTTCATGCCTTTCTTCATGCTTGTAGGTGATTGTGCATATTTTATTTTCATTGCATGTTTAAATATGGTTGTGTTAACTTGAAAATGGTGTACTTTGTGTGTTCTTTGGGTCTATGACGCATGTCCATCCTCTCCATGCTTACCTCTCTCTATTTTCAGGCATCAAGCTTGTTCAACACCCCCCTTTTCTGGTGCTATCACCCCTGTAGTGTAGGATTTTTTCAATTTTATGCACTCTCCCTCTCCCTGGTTGCTTGGAAATCATATATTAGGAGTAGTTAGTTGCATTCCCTTCCTTAAGAGTAGTTTAGTGCCTAAATTAGGTAGAGGAACCAACCTTCTCTAGAGAATTGTCGCAATTGTAAGGTCCCACTTTGTATGCAATGGAAAAATTGCAAAGCTATGGAATGAGGCTAAAAAAGCCTCAAAGCTTAACTAACTCAACCATGCACCATGAGATAAGAGATAAACAAGATTTAATCATATACATGCATCATAACTTTGACAAAAACATCAAAACCTAGCATATATACTAAACTCTACTCTTTAGATTACTAATTAAGAATTTGAACCTAAAAAGATAAACTTAGCAATCAAAGGTGTGATTTAGATTTTTATGGTTTTCAAGCTTTCAAGAATGGAGTCTCACCATTAATGGCTTCAAGGCCAATGGTTCTATCCATATTACTCAAAACTTGGTTTAAGGATGCAAATGGATGTGTTAGCTCAACAATGGAGGAATGGAAGCTTTAGATCAAATGTCTAATTAGCTTAAAGCTAATACAAATGAGATCCAAGCTTTCTTAGGCTTGTTTTGGTTTTGTGTTATGTAAAGTTGTAAGTTTGAATGGGTACGATTAGCCTTGTATTTATATTTTTGGTTTGGAAGAGTTTGGAATTTGAGTGCATGTGGGACTAAAGCTCAAAAATCACTTTTAGATTAGATTAGGATAAACATGATTTAGGCTTAGTTAAGCTTGGTTTAGGCTAGTTAACTAGGGTTTAGGCTAGTTAAACTTGATTAGCAAATGATTAGAGACTCATTGAGAGTTTAGAGAGGTTTTAATAACCACGTGTGATTGATAGATAGCTTAGGAAGCTTGCGAGAAGTGGTTCAGAGAGAACTAGGAGATTCGAATAGTCGAAAGGAGGAATGTTTAGCTAATAAGAGAGATATTAGCCCAATTAGATGATTATAGGAGGAATATGACCAAGAAGAGTGTCATGAATGGGAATCCAAGAATGGAGCGAAGAATGGGGAATTAACGAAGTGTCGTTAATCGGTTGAATTGAAGGAAATGCTAAGTGTAAGCATATTTTAGATGTCTACATTTGCCCCTCTTTGAGGTGGCGTAAGTGACGTCACTTCAAAGAAAGTAGACAAGCATAAACAAGTAGAAAATTTTGAAGGGATAGAAGAAAAATGAGTAGAATGAAGGATGCCCCCTCGATTGTCGATGGACTAATGTAAGAACTTGATCGAAGATCGAAAATATGACAGAAAGAGAATTGAAGAAAGAATAGAGTGAAGAAGAAGAAAAAGGATATAAAAGAAAAGGAGAATGAGGAAGGGGGATTGAGTCAACATTCATCTAATGCCTTTTAAACAACTTTATTTTTCATCATATTGCTAGTGATCTTCATCATCGGTCCTTATTAAAAAGAATGAACAAAAGTGTAGTATGACATGAAAAGCCATATACGAACAAATTTCCATTTCTAAAAACACCAACTCCATGCAACATACAAAATGCAATGTAATACAAGAAAGTAAAAGTTTCCTAAATCCATGAAACATACATAATGTAATGCAATACGAGAAAGTAAACAAGCTAACCTAACAGAGAAACATAACATAATGTTTTTGTTATCGAGCTTTAGTTCCAACCTATTCGAATTAATGACAAGGGTTAATGATGTTGCCCTAAGCAAGGATACATGCAAGGGGAATAACAAAGGACACTTGGGTCCTATGAAAAAGCTTTTGCATCACAAAATAGTACCGGACAACTCACTATGCCCTAGAGTACGAGATGAAGCATGCAGACTAGCTTTGTTAATGGGGGTAGATCAAGATGATCCGCGAGTCGTTTATGGTGGGAACAAGAAAGAACCAAAGAGTGACATTTTGTAGGATGATTTATATTTTTTTGATGTTTCTTGAAACATATTTGAATGTTTTTGATTTTTTTCTAACATATTTGAATGTTTTGATTTTTCTAACATATTTGAATATTTTTGTGATTTTTCTAACATATTTGAATGTTTTGTGATCTTGAAAGTTTTCTTCAATTTATGTATAGGAAGATAAAGAAGCATGGATGCCCATAGTGATACTAGGATGTATAAGAGCGAATACCACACACATGCGCAAGAAAGTGAAGATGCAAAAATACCCCAGTGTTAGGTGGGAGTATTCAAAGGAAAAATCTTCACACACTGATAATGAGTGGGGGATAAAGGCCAATATGGGTAGGTTCAATCATGATGATGAACGTAAACCAATGATGTGTTAGGAAGGAGCAAGGATGCCCCAAATGTACGTTGGCCAAGAAACACATGATACAAAGGAAATAGAAGATTAATTTTATGAAAGGAGACAAAGGTGTCTCGTAAACATGGAAAAAAAGTAATCTTATACAAATGGATGTTCTGAATGAAGTAGAAGAATGACATGAATGATATTAATGTAGCTTAGAAGCCTCACGAAGAAGAAGTGATTAACCAAAGGCACAAATCGTGAGACGAGATAAGGACTAAGGCAAGAGTCTAAACAAGGTAAAAAAAGACACTTGGTAACATACTAATCCTGTTCACTCATAGAGATCCAGTGTGTGCACGTGGAATTTAATTACCTCTTGAAGGAAAGAGTTAATAGACAACAAGTGAAGATACTAGCCAATGTGTAGGAATGATTGATTTTGAAAGGCAATTTTGTGAATGGATGGTGGAAGGATAGTCGTACATTTCTTCGCTTACCAGACATCCATAGCCTCGACAGAGATGCATTTGATTCTAATCACAACATTGCTCTACTACTAGTCAGGCATCCATAGCCCCGATAGAGATTATTGGAAATACCCCAAGAGAGAGTTATATATCAATTTCTTTTACTTTTAGCTTTTAGCATATGATTTTGATCGATTTTGATTCTTTTGCTTTTTGAAACCTTATTTTAGCTCTCTGGTTTGATAAGGGGTTAAGAAATATTGATGGCTTGATGGAAGGAGGTGGAATTGATTGTGATGATGACATTGGCTAGTGTCAACAAGTATGTCCAAAATTTCTTCGCAACAAGTTTATTAGATGTTGATTGTGATAGGATCTCTAAGAGGCCAGTCGTTCTTTAATTTACCAAGGTGATGAAAGACCAAGGTCAAACAGATACCATAGAGATAAATGTCACAAAATGCGTGTGAATAGGAAAACCAACATATCACCGAAGGGATGAAAATGGCAGGAAGACTTGCAAAAGAATAACAAGAAAGGGAAGAAAGAACATCCATGTGTACGTAATACCTGATTGCAATGTTTGATCTTTGTACCTTTGATATTTTTATGTTTTCTCATTTTTCTTGTATTTTTGAATTGATTTGATTTTTAGATTTTTGATAGTTTTGGAAAGGTGGGAACAACAAAGTCACTTTGCATGGTAAGATCCAACAACAATGTTTGTGACTTCCTTAATAAGGGAGACTAGGTGCATTTGTTTATCAAGAGTCATGTTATCCCCAATCTCAATGATCGAGGTGAGATCATACTCAACAAATGACTGTGATTTATCTTGAAACAAGGATTGTTCATGTGGGATCTTGAGTTCCCTATCCATAGGTTTATGCACTTTGTGCCATACTTGATGGTTATGTTGGTGTGCGTTCTTGAATCGTGTTTGATTTTGAACCCTAAGATCATTGGAAGTGTTGGGAACTTTGGAGCTCTTTGGATTTTTGACCTGAGCTTGATTAAGAAACTATTTGGGTTTCTTATAAGCTGACGCATGACTTATCTGATCTCGATAACTAGAAGAAAGTGAATGTGGACATTTAGAATTGATGTGAGAAATGACCGCAGATTTTCCACAACCATTGATAGAAGAAATATGTGATGGATGAAAAGGATACGGTCCAAGAATTGAAGAGGATGGGCTACTAGGAGGTGAGCCATTGATAGAAGATGACGAAGGGCTGCTAGAATATGGCCCTAAGATGGAAGAAATTGGGCTACAAGGACATGGCCCAAGAATAGAAGATGATGGGCTACCCGAAGGTTTCCCATAGATAGAAGAGGATGAAGGGCTACTAGGACGCGACCAAAGAATAAAAGGTAATGGGTTACCCCAAGGTGAATCATATATGAAATATAATGGAGGGATAATAGAACGTGGCCCCATAATGGAAGAAGGTAACGAGGGAATACTAGGGGTGACCCAAGTATAGACAAGGAGGGACTACTTAGAGGTATCCCATAGATAGAATAGGATGAAGGGATACTAGGACGTGGCCCAAGAATAGAAGGTAATGGGCTACCAAGAGGTGACCCATAAGTAGAAAATGGAGGGCTACCCGGGGTGGCTCCAAGATAGAAGAAGATGATGGGCTACTCAGTGGTGACCCAAGGCAAGATTTTGATTGAGGAATGATGATAGATAATGAATGGTTTGGTAATGAGTAGATAGGTCATGGTTCAATGCTAAACCCCGAAATATCATCATGCTCAGAAGAAGGTGAAGATTGAATGCCAGAAGAAGAGATAAGTTCCATGACCTTAGGCTACTCATCTATATTATGAAAAAAGGGATAAACTTATTTTATCCAATATACGAGCGTATGGAGTTCTAGAAAGAATACTTGTTTGCAATCCTCTAAAGGGACATCTTCGTGTAGTGTGATTGTTCCTTCATTATGAGAGAAATCAATTAGTAGAGATTGTTGTTCTTTTTCCATAGAAGGTTGAATAGAAGAAATAGGTCCGATAAGCGAGGAATATTGATTGACAGAAGAAGATGAATCAAGAGAGGAAGTAGGATTGGAGGAAAGTGTCTCATGAATGGATGATTTAGATCTGGTCTTAGATCATTTTTCTAAAAGATGACTTAATGTGGAAGAGAAAATAGGATCGTATAGCCATCCATTGAGTTGCGATGTAGGAGTCAAATTAGATGATTGACTAGATGGAATCTGAGTCGTGGAATTCTTCGATGGAGGAAGAGGTCATTGAAGTGACTGATAAAGGTGGTCCTGTGAAGGAAGGGAGGACCGTGACTCAAGAACCGAATCAGATGTTCGATCGACGGAACTTGGAGTCACACGAGTCTTCAAAGGAGGAAGACGTCATTGAGGTGATTTGGAATAAAGGTCCTATGAAGGAAGGGAGGACCGTGATTCAAGATTTGATCTAGGGGTATCTGAATTATAGTTAGGATCTGAATCTTCAGAAGAAGAGTGGGAGTCCGAATAATAGTTTGGATCTAAATCAGAAGAAGAGTGGGGGAACTCCTGAATAATAATTTGGATCGAAGCATCCAAACCATACCACCAACTATGAGTTGAAGGTGGGGAACAAGGTACCTGAATGGGCCCTCTAGCACGAAGAACCAAATTAGGTTTAGTCATAATGGGAATCTTTTGATTTGAATTCCTAAACCTAGGTTTTGTATTTTTGTAAGTGTGAGAAACCACATGATAGTCAGTCATTGTTGGCATTGTTTAAGCACAAATTTCTAGACCTAGATAGTGTAATGGAACTCCTTCAAAGGGAAGAAGGCTCCATATCGATTCGAGTAGCATAATAGAAACCAACTAGATGTTTTGTAAGTATGGAGATGCGTGCATGATTTTCCAAAGAAGGTCTAAGGAAAATAGACATTGTGATGACACAATTTTGATAATCCAACAAGATTTTCCTAGAATAAGTCTATGAGTTTGTTAACACGCAAGGAACAATCATGCAAGTATAGATAACCAAATAAATTGATCAAAGTGTTTACCTTTCTCTTTCAACAATAGTTTTGATGCTAGATAGCCAACTCTATGTCAATAATTATGTCAAGTTCAAAAAAAGTGAACAAGGCGTAAGTATTAACAAAGCGTAAGCATGAATCCCAATCAAAGGATACCACGATGAGTTCAACAACCAACAATGCCTAAATGTTAAAGGGCAAGGCTTACAAATATAAGCCTCGTAACCACACCAATTGGACACGTCTATCAAGATTTGTGGAGAAGCAAGATATTAGTGTCAAAGTGGTATCGAACGATGCAAAAAAAGTAAGTGACACTTTTCAAGATTTGGGACAATGTTTGAAATCAAACTAAGTCAAAGTATACTAAGGATGTGCTAAAATGTGGGTAGCGTAACGCCACAATGCAGACACTTAGATCACATTTACGAGAAACATGACATAAGTATCTTAATTGTGTTGAGGCAATGTGAACAAGGTAACATGTCAAAGGGAGATCAAATGATGAATCAATCCTAACTATGATGATGATCTTGAAATCAAGATCAAGTGGCCATTAAAGATATAAGGATGCATCCACACACTTTAGACATTTAACAACTCAGCCGCAAACATGGATGAGCGTAAACAGAAAAAAAAGTGGTGAACACTATCTATGACAACACTCTTGAATGATGCCTTCTTTTGTCCCAAATGGGCAACAAGAATAAAAGGTATAAATCAAAAGATGAAAAGAAACTAATTGTTACTTGGGCAGAGTTTCGCCTCGTCCGAAGGTGAGAAAGAAACCAAGATAAGTAACACGTTGTAAACTCCGTGATGAGTGACACTTAGATCTAACTTAAATGGATTCATTACCGTGTTCGAAAAACAAGGTTTTGAATCCAAACAAGTTATCACTTTGTGATGGCTAAGACACGATAATGGACTAGAAAAGTAGGCTCCTTGATGGAATGGCTTCCCTAATAAGATCTCTCAACTAGGTGTCACAAGTTTTCTAGAGTGAGCTCGATTTACCCAAAGAGTCACACTGAATGATTTGGGAGTATCTTAGCTTTACTTTACCCCTTCTGATACAATGAGAAACTAGTGCGTTCAGTTGTATCATCACTGGGGTCGCGATATAGACAACTTTGACTCTAATTCATAATGAAAAACTAGTCAAGTGGGTAAGCGGAGCGCTTCCTGTTTCATCCATGAGGTTACTCAGTGGTGGATTACTTTAGGGTTCCTAGAACCACCCCCATTGTTGTAGCTTAAGGCGTTATGCCAAAGGGTTATGTTCCGAGTTAATGGATAGGGATGTACCCTTTTCCAAAACCCTGTAATACAATGTGAAGTAAAATGGTGTTTTTTTATCTTGCTTAACTTAATGTGGTTTTAAGTCACACACCATTTGGAAAATCTGTATGGAAACACGTGTTAGTGGTCTTGTGTTTCGAGCCTCTCCTTTCTTTGACCAATCGTTAGGTAATATATGCAAAGAGTTAGTATCCATAAAAGAGCATGATATACAAAGAGATTTTGCGTGTTGCTTTTGATTCCTAAGATCACCAAAAGGCATGAAGGAAGAGCATACGTAACACGAAAACTCAACTACAAAAAGTTTATGGAAAATACATTTTTGTAAAATTTTGAGTTCATTTTAACCAATTTTGAAAGGTCCATCCATTAGGAAGCGTAAAGTGAGTGTTTCTAAAAGTAATAAGAAGGTTTTGGAAGTGTTTTTGGTTCCCAAGATCACCTAGAAGGTGTGAGGGAAGAGCATACGCACTTCAAAACCTCTATCAACTAAGAAATAAAACACTTAACTAAGCTAGTAAAAAACAAGACCAAAAGAACCCTGCGAACAACTGATTAATGCCACAAAACCTTTCAAAGTGTTAGAATAACCAAAAAAACAATTTTCAAACTATAAAATGCACTAGAAAATGAATAGTTATCTAATAATTTAAACCATAAATTTTATGTAATTCAAAATTTGGGCTAATATCTCTCTTATTAGCTAAACATTCCTCCTTTTGACCATTCGAAATCTCCCTAGTTCTCTTCATGAACCACTTTTATTCCTCCTATAGCTTCTAGGGCTATCTATCAGTCTAAACAAATGGTTATCCATGGTTATTCAAACCCTCAAACTCTCAATGAGTCTCTAATCACTTGCTAATCAAGTTTAACTAGCCTAAACCCTAGTTAACTAGCCTAAACCAAGCTTAACTAAGCCTAAAGCATGTTTATCCTAATCTAATCTAAAAGTGATTTTTGAGCTTTAGTCCCACATGCACCCAAATTCCAAACTCTTCCAAACCAAAAACTATAAATACAAGGCTAAGCCTACCCATTCAAACTTACAACTTTACATAACACAAAACCAAAACAAGCCTAAGAAAGCTTTGAGATCTCATTTGTATTAGCTTTAAGCTAATTAGACATTTGATCTTAAAGCTTTCCTTCCTCCATTGTTGAGCTAACACCTCCATTTGCATCCTTAAACCAAGTTTTGAGTAATATGGAGAGAACCATTGGCCTTGAAGCCATTAATGGTGAGACTCCATTCTTGAAAGCTTGAAAACCATAAACATATAAATCACCTTTGATTGCTAAGTTGATCTTTTTAGGTTTAATGTTTAATTAGTAATCTAAAGAGTAGAGAGTAGTATATATGCTAGGTTTTGATGTTTTTGTCAAAGTTATGATGCATGTATAGGATTAACTCTTGTTTAGCTCTTATCTCATGGTGCATGGTTGAGTTAGTTAAGCTTTGAGGTTCTTTAGCCTCATTCCATAGCTTTTCAACTTTTCCATTGCATACATTTGGCACGCCTAGGTGGGACATGAAGTCCATCCTCCATTAATGGAGGTCTTTTTAAAGCTATTTATTTTCAGTTTCTAACCACTTTCATGTTTTCTAGGAGAAAAATTGTTATTTACTTGATTTCATTTTTTAAGTGAGCTAAATCATCCTTGTTCATACATATTTTGTGGGTTTAGGTTAGAAATAGGATTATTTGACTAAAAAATAACCTGTTTTCTTTTAAAAAAAATTTATTTCCATGACTTTTGTAGGTTTTTCAGGGGGTACGCGTAGGTGTCTTGGAGGGGAGCATCTCCATCGAAACCTAGGCATATCTCGAAATAGGTGCACGCACACATCTTTCTAGGTGCAAAAACACAGCGTGCACATGCATAGCTGTCATTTTGGGGGTGTATCCATCAAACAGGCACACACACATCTTTACTAGTGTAAAAACACCTATGCATACATGCATGTCATCATTTTGGGGCATATCCATTGAAATAGGATGTACATATTTGTTTCGTGCAAAAACATGTGTGCATCGCGTATGTGTCATTCAGGTCATTATCCATTGAAACATGGTGCATGTATCACATTTTTTTTTTTGCAAAAACATGTCCATCACTGCATGCGTATCCATTGAAACATGCATGTATATGTCATTACTGGGCGCATATGCATTGAACTATGTTCATTACCAATCTTCCGAGAGGCCATAACTTTTGCTCCCAAACTCGAAACGACTCCATTTTTGTTGCGTTGGAAAGGTATTGAAGAAAACTACACAATGGAAACATAAAATTAGGATTTTGACTTACAAAAAATTTATGGTTTACATTATTAGATAACTAGTCATTTTCTAATGTATCTTAAAGTTTGAAAAATTGTTTTCTTGGCTATTCTAACACTTTGGGTTAGGTTTTTTGTGGCACTAATCAGTGTTTAAGTAGTTATTTTGGTTTTTTTTTTTAATAACTTAGTTAAGTGTTTATTTTTTAGTTAGAAAGGGTTTTGAAGTGTGTATGCTCTCTCCTCACACCTTCTAGGTGATCTTGGGGATCAAAAACACTTCTAAAACCTTCTTTTGCCACTTTCAAAAACACTTATTTTATGCTTCCTAATTGGATTAACCTTTCAAAATTGGTTAAAATGAACTCTATTTTTTACAAAACACTTAATGTATTTTCCATAAACTTTTTTTAGTTGAGTTTTCACGTTGTGTATGCTCTTCCTTCATGCCTTTTGGTGATCTTAGGAATCAAAAAAACACAAAACTCTCTTTTTTGATATCATGATATTTTGGAAAATTACTAACTCTTTGCATATAGGACCTAACGATTTGTCAAAAAAAGGAGTCAAAACAAAAAAAAACCTTCTAACACGTGTTTTCATACAGGTTTCCAAATGGTGTGCTACTTAAAACCACATTAAGTTAAGCAAGATAAAAAAACACACCATTTCACTTCACACTATATTGCAGGTTTTGGAAAAGGGTACGTCCCTATCCACTCAACTGGAACATAACCCCTTTGGCATAATGCCTTAAGCTACAACAATGGGGGTGGTTCCAGAACCCTAAAGTAATCCACCACTGAGTAACCTCGTGGATGAAACAGGAAGCGCTCCGCTTACCCACTTGACTAGTTTTTATTTGTGAGTTAGAGTCAAAGTTTTTCATATCGTGACCCCAGTGATGGTACAACTGAACGCACTAGTTTCTCATTGTATCAAAGGGGGTAAAGTAAAGCCAGATACTCCCAAATCAGTCAGTGTGACTCTTTGGGTAAATCGAGCTCACTCTTAGACAAACTTGTGACACCTAGTTGAGAGATATTATTAGGGAAGCCATTCTGTCTTGGAGCCCACTTTTCTAGTCCATTATCACATCTTAGCCATCATGAAGTGATAACTTGTTTGGATTCAAAACCTTGTTTTTCAAACATGGTAATGAATCCATTTAAGTTAGATCTAAGTGTCTCTCATCACGGAGTTTACAACGTGTTACTTATCTTGGTTTCTTTCTCACCTTTGGATGAGGAGGTGAACTCTACCCAAGTAACACTTAGTTTATTTCCATCTTTTGATCTATACCTTTGCATTCTTGTTTCCCATTTGGGACAAAAGAAAGCATCTTTAGGAGTGTTGTCATAGATAGTGTTCACCACTTTTTTGTCCATTTATGCTCATCCATGTTTGCGGCTGAGTTGTTAAACATCTAAAGTGCGTGGATGCGTCCTTATATCTTTGATGGCCACTTGATCTTGATTTCAAGATCATCATCATAGTTATGATTGATTCATCAATTGATCTCCCTTTGACGTGTTACCTTGTTCGCATTGTCTCAACACAATTAAGATACTTATGTCATGTTTTTTCATAAACGTGATCTAAGTATCCGCATTGGCATTACATTACACACATTTTAGCACATCCTTAGTATACTTTGACTTGGTTTAAATTCAAACATTGTTCCAAATCTTGATGGGTGTCACTTACTTTATTTTTGTCATTTTTCATACCAATTTGATACCAATATCTCACTTCTCTCGCGAAGCTTGATAGACGTGTCCAATTTGGTGGGGTTACGTAGCTTATATTTGTAATCCTCTCCCTTTGACATTTAGGCCTTGCTTGTCTCTAAACTGGTCATAATATCCTTTGAGTGGGAATCATATTTACCCTTTGTTAATATTTATGCCTTGTTCATTTCGAGCTTGACGTAAGTATTGACATTGTGTTGATCATCTTTGCATCGAACTATCATTTTGCACACACATTTTAGGGAGTATTTCCTTATTGATTGGCTTTGTGTTTCACACTTGTATGATTGTTCCTTGTGATCATTCATCTAGAAAACTTATTTTTCTAGGACAATCCTTTTGATCTCATCGAGATTACATCATCACGATGTCTATTTTCCTTAGACCTTCTTCAAAAATCACGCACGCATCTCCATACTTATGAAATGTCTAGTTGGTGTCATTATGCTTCTTCCTAAATCGACATGGAACTTCTTCCCTTTGAAGGAGTTTCCATCACACTATCTAGATCTAGACATTTGTGCTTAAAACAACACCAAAAATGACTAACTATCATGTTTCTCACACTTACAAAAATATGGAACCTAGGTTTAGGAATTCAAATCAAAATATTCCCATTACGAACTAAACCTCGTTTGGTTCTTCATGCTAGAGGGCCCATTCGGTACCCTTGTTCCCCACCTTCAGCTCATAGTCGGTGGTATGGTTTGGATGCTTCTGATCCAAATTATTATTCGGTTCCCCCACTCTTCTTCTGATTCAGATCCAAACTACCATTCGATTCCCACTCTTCTTCTAAAGATTCGGATCCCAACTATTGTTCGATACCCCTAGATCAAATCTTGAATCATGGTCCTCCCTTTCTTCGTAGGACCTTTATTCCAAATCACCTCAACAATGTCTTCCTCCTTTGAAGACTCATGTGACTCCAAGTTCCATCGATCGAACATCTAATTTGGTTCTTGAGTCACGGTCCTCCCTTTCTTCACAGGACCTCCTTCATCAGTCATCTCGATGACCTCTTCCTCCATCAAAGAGTTCCATGACTCAGATTCCCTCTAGTCAATCATCCAATTTGAACTCCTACATCACAACTTAATAGGATGGCTATGTGATCCTACTTTCTCCTACATTACATCATCTTCTAGAAAAATGACCTAGGTCAAATCCAAATCATCCATTCATGAGATGCCTACCTCCAAGCCTACTTCCTCTCTTGAGTCATCTTCTTCTATCATTCCAAATTCAATCCCTCTTCATCCCTTGAGCCCTTTCAATGATATCATACCATTTCCTCATCCATCTTCTAAAGATCAATGTCTGCACAATGTCAACCATTATTAGAAAGAAGCCATGTGCTAAGATATATTTTTGAAGAACTATCAAAAATCTTCATGGGAGTGATAAGGTCAATCCTTCCCCTCATCTACACTCATCAAACATCTTCATCTTCTTCTATCAATCAATCTTCCCCTCTTATCAACCCATTTCTTCTAGTCAACCTCCTATGGTAAAGAACAACAACCTCTACTAATTGATTTCTCTCAGAATGAAGGAACAATTAGACTACATGATGATATCCCTTTAGAGGATTACAAACAAGGATTATTTCTAGAACTTGATACACTCGCGTATTGGGGAAGAAGAAATTTATCCCTTTTATCAAAACATGTAGAGGAAGAGCCTAAGGTCATGGAACTTGATTCTTCTTCTATTCCATCTTCACCTTCCTCTGAGCATGATGAGATGTCGGGGTCTAGCATTGATCCATGGCCTATCTTCTCATTACCCAATCATTCCTTATCTATCATCATTCCTCAATCAAAATCTCTCCTTGGGTCACCGTTGAGTATCCCATCATCTTCTTCTATCCTGAGCCACCCCGGTAGCCCTCCATTTTCTACTTGTGGGTCACCTCCTGGTAGCCCATTACCTTCTATTCTTGGGCCATGTCCTAGTAGCCCTTCATCCTCTTCTATCTATGGGATACCTCCGAGTAGTCCCTCCTCATCTATACTTGGGTCACCCCCTAGTATTCCCTCGTTATCTTCTTCCATTCTGGGGCCACGTCTAGTATCCCTCCATTATCTTTCATATATGAGTCACCTTGGGGTAACCCATTACCTTCTATTCTTGGGCCACGTCCTAGTAGCCCTTCATCCTCTTCTATCTATGGGAAACCTTCAGGGTAGCCATCATCTTCTATCCATGTCCTTGTAGCCCAATTTCTTCCATCTTAGGGCCATATTCTAGCATCCCTTCGTCATCATCTTCTATTAGTGGCTCACCTCCTGGTAGCCCATCCTCTTCAATTCTTGGACCATATCCTTTTCATCCATCACATCTTTCTTTTATCAATGGTTGTGGCAAAGCCCATGTCATTTCTCACATCAGTTCTAAATGTCCATTCACTTTCTTCTCCTTCTCGAGATCAGATAAGTCACACATCAACTTATAAGAAACCCAAACAAGTTTCTTAATCAAGCTCAGTCAAAACTTCCAAGAGCTCCAAATTCCCAACAACTTCCAATGATCTTAAAGTTAAAAATCAAGCGCATGATTCAAGAATGCACATCAACGTAACCATCAAGTATGGCACAAAGTGCATAAACCTATGGATAGGAACTCAAGCTCCCACATGAAAAATCCATGTTTCAAGATAAATCACAGTCATTTGTTGAGTATGAGCTCACCATGATCATCGAGATTGGAGAAACATGACTCTTGATAAAAAACATGCTTAATCTCCCTTATCAAGGAAGTCACAAACATTATTGTTGGATCTTATCACATGAGTGACTTTGTTAGTCCCAACCTTTCCAAAAACTATCAAAAATCTAAAAATAAAAAAAATTCAAAAATACAAAAAAACATGAGAAAACACATAAAAAAATCAAAGGTACAAAGATCAAACATTGCAATCAGGTATTGTGTACACATGGATGTTTCTTTCTTCCCTTCCTTTCATTCTTCTTGCAAGTCTTCCTACCATTTTCATCCCTTCGATGATATTTTGGTTAGCTTATTCACACACATTTTGTGACATTTATCTCTATGGTATCTGTTTGACCTTGGTCTTTTATCACCTTGGTAAATTAAAGAACGAATGACCTCTTAGAGATCCTATCACATTCAACATCTAATAAACTTGTTGCAAGAAATTTTGGACATATTTGTTGACACTAGCCAATGTCATCATCACAATCACTTCCATCTCCTTCCATCAAGCCATCAGTGGTTCTTAACCCCTTGTCAAACAAGAGAGCTGAAATAAGTTTTCAAAAAGCAAAAGAATCAAAATCAATCAAAATCAAAAGCTAAAAGCTAAAAAGCAAAAGTAAAATTGATATATTACTCTCTCTTGGGGTATTTCCAATAATCTCTATCGGGGCTATGGACACCTAACTGATAGTAGAGAAATGTTGCGATTAGAATCAAATGCATCTCCATCGGGGCTATGGATGCCTGGCTGGTAGCGGAGCAATGTATGGCTATCCTTCCACCCTCCATTCACAAAATCACCTATCACCTATCAAAATAAATCATTCCTACACATTGGCTAGGTGTCTTCACTTGTTGTCTATTAAATCTTCCCTTCAAGAGGTAATTAAATTCCACGTGCACACACTAGATCTCTATGAGTGAACAAGATTAGTATGTTACCAAGTGTCTTTTTTTGGACCTTGTTTAGACTCTTGCTTAGTCCATATCTCGTCTCACGATTTGTGCCTTTGGCTAATCACTTCTTCATCGTGAGGCTTCTAAGCTACATTCATATCATTCACATCATTCTTCTACTTCATTCAAAACATCCATGTGTATAAGATTACTTTTTTTCCATGTTTTGGACACCTTTGTCCCTTTCACAAAAACAATCTTCTCCTTCCTTTCTATCATGTGCTTTTAGGCCAACTTACGTTGGGGGCATCCTTGCTTCTTCCCAACACTTCATTGGTTTACGTTCATCATCATGTTGAACCTATCCATATGGCCTTGGGTCCCACTTCTTCTACATGAAGAGTTTGCCTTTGAATACTCCCACCTAATCACTGGGGAATTTTCACATCTTCACCTTTCTACGTTCCTTGTACATGGCATATTTTTCCCTTGTATCCCATCTATCTATCATAGGGGCATCCACATTTCTTTGTCTTCCTAAAAATCACATAGTTTCAAATAGTTTAAAAAATTTCAAATATGTTAAAAATCAAAAAACATTCAAATATGTTAGAAAAATCAAAAAACATTCAAATATGTTAGAAAAATAAAAAAAAATTCAAATATGTTTTAAAAAATCAAAAACAATAAAATCATCCTACAAAATGTCACTCTTTGTTTTGCTTCTTCACTTTCATAAACGCGACTCATGGATCATCTTGATCTACCTCCATTAACAAAGCTAGTTAGCTTACTTACTTCATCTCTGTACTCTAGGCACAATGAGTTTCTGGTACTGTTTTCATAGTGCACACAAAGTTTTTCATCGGGACCCAAGTGTCCTCCATTATTCCCCTTGCATGTATCCTTGCTTGGGGCACCATCATCAACCCTTGTCATTAATTCAATAGGTTGGAACTGAAGCTCGATAACAAAAACATTACATTATGTTTCTCTGTTAGGTTAGCTTGTTTACTTTCTCATATTGCATTGCATTATGTATGTTGCATGGAGTTAGGAATATTTTACTTTCTCGTATTGCATTGCATTTTGTATGTTGCATGGAGTTGGTGTTTTTAGCAATGGACATTTGTTCGTATATGGCTTTTCATGTCATACTACACTTTTGTTCATTCTTTTTAATAAGGACCGATGATGAAGATCACTAGCAATATGATGAAAAATAAAGTTGTTTAAAAGGCATTGGATGGATGTTAGCTCATTCCCCCTTCCTCATACTCCTTTTCTTCTATATCCCTTTTTTTCTTCTTCTTCACACTATTCTTTCTTCTGTTCTCTTTCTATCATCTTTTCGATCGTCGATCGAGTTCTTCTATCACCCCATCGACAATTGAGGGGGCATCCTTCATTCTACTCATTTTTCTTCTATCCCTTCAAAATTTTCTACTTGTTTATGCTTGTCTACTTTCTTTGAAGTGACGTCACTTACGCCACCCCAAAGAGGGGCAAATGTAGACACCTAAAATATGCTTACACTTAGCATTTCCTCCAATTCAACCAATTAACGACACTTTGTTAATTACCCATTCTTCGCTCCATTCTCGGATGCCCATTCATGACACTCTTTCAGTCATATTCCTCCTATAATCAGCTAATTGGGCTAATATCTCTCTTATTAGCTAAACATTCCTCCTTTCGACCATTCAGAATCTCCCTAGTTCTCTCTGAACCACTTCTACAAGCTTCCTAGGCTATCTATCAGTCACAAATGGTTATCCAGACCCCTCCCAACTCTCAATGAGTCTCTAATCACTTGCTAATCAAGTTTAACTAGCCTAAACCCTAGTTAACTAGCCTAAACCAAGCTTAACTAAGCCTAAAGCATGTTTATCCTAATCTAATCTAAAAGTGATTTTTGAGCTTTAGTCCCACATGCACCCAAATTCCAAACTCTTCCAAACCAAAAACTATAAATACAAGGCTAAGCCTACCCATTCAAACTTACAACTTTACATAACACAAAACCAAAACAAGCCTAAGAAAGCTTGGATCTCATTTGTATTAGCTTTAAGCTAATTAGACATTTGATCTAAAGCTTTCCTTCCTCCATTGTTGAGCTAACACCTCCATTTGCATCCTTAAACCAAGTTTTGAGTAATATGGAGAGAACCATTGGCCTTGAAGCCATTAATGGTGAGACTCCATTCTTGAAAGCTTGAAAACCATAAACATCTAAATCACACCTTTGATTGCTAAGTTGATCTTTTTAGGTTCAATGTTCTTAATTAGTAATCTAAAGAGTAGAGAGTAGTATATATGCTAGGTTTTGATGTTTTTTTCAAAGTTATGATGCATGTATAGGATTAACTCTTGTTTAGAATTCAATGGTTTTAGTAGCCCAAGTTTGTCAAGTTCATGAGAAGAATTCAAACCTAGTCAAGAACAAGAGAAGAAGGTGTTTTTGAGTATTTGCAACTATCTCCAGGCAGAGAAAAAAGGGAAGAAGAGTTCAGAGATCTCCATCTCCACCAAACATAACCTTGTCAACACCTCCACCTAGTAGGCCATTTATTCAATCAACTAGAGTTCTTAGACCGATCAGAATGGCTCATCAACAACCACCACCACCAAAAAATCCTTTTTTCAATTTTACGGGTAGTAGTCCACTTGCTCTTAATGCACAAAACCCAATTCCAATTGTAGCATTGAAGAATATCCTATACTTCACCGGGAGAATCATAAAAAACCAATTGACCACATTCAAGACATTGCAAATGTCTATGTTATTCATGAGGTCAATGAGATGGATGTGACAGTTAAATTATTGGCCTCTTATTTCAAAGGAAAGGCTTTACAGTGGTTCAAGAGCCTAGGAGCAGGATCAATTAATAATTGGGATCAATTGTGCACAACTCTTTGTGGCTAGTTTGGAGAAAAAGTAGACAACTTATCTCTGTTGGAGCAATTAACTACAATCAAAAGGGCACCAAATGAGCAAATGGCTGATTTCAACTTCAGATTTCAAAGGACATGGGATCAGATTCCAATTTTTGTGAGACTAACAGATTGAAGGTGCTTTTCTATACTTCCTAAAAGCTTTAAATTCTGATATAGCCATGATGATACAATCTATGGGAGGTACAACTTTTCCTGCAGCCTATAACATCGTTATTAGAGCTGAAAATTGTTTGATTCAAGCTGATAAACTTGCACCTAGGCCACCTATGCCTCTTTATCCGGAAATGGGGAATCCAAGTTCTAGCCAAACACCTACATTAGCTCCCATTCCTGCCCCAAAAAATCAGAATTCTAATGAAGCTTCTACTTCTTCTCCTAGCACCTCAAATGAGCTTCAAGAGGTCATGAAGCAATTGCAAAACTTAGGCAATGAGTTGGTGACAATTAAGAGGCAACAAGCAAAATTTTTTAGATCATATCAGCCCCAAGCCCAACCCAATAGACCTCTATATCAGCCTAATAGACCACCTACCCAAGCTATTAATCAAAGCCAAGGACAACCTCCTACTAACATGTCATTTCAACCTTATAATCCTAATACTACTTCTACATCTAGAGCCTTGGTTCCAAATCAAAATAACATGACACATGAATATGAATGGTGCTTCCAATGTAATCAACCTCAAAATCAGTCAACATGTTTCAATGGTGCTCTGAACCAAGCTTTGATGGTGACAATGGTTGGTGTGTCTCAAGAAACAAATCAAGAAGAAAGTCAACAACAAGAAACTACCCAAGAAGCACCTCCAAGTGAAACTACACTTGTGAATTGGCAAGCTAAGGATTTTTGTGGAATAAATCAAGCTCCTTCTCAAGGTGTGGTAGTGAACACAAGGTCTAAAAAGAGGAATTTAGAGGAAGGAAGTCATCTAATCCAAGTGCTACTTAGCCCTCTATCACTCTACAAGGAGTTAGCAATCCAAGCACAACTCAAAATGTGCATAATCAGCCCAAGCCACCTTCTAGACCAACTCATGTACTAGTTGTAGCAACTCATGTGTAAGAGAAGGTTGTGCAAAGTAAAGGAAAACAAAAATATATCTCTTCTCCTTTCAATATCATAGAAAAAATGAAGAAAACAAATGTCAACATCTCAATGTGGGAGTCATTAGCAATCTCGGGCCAAAGAGATCTATTACAAACAACCATGGAAAATTGGTCAACATCAAATGAGCCACCCAAGAATCAAGAAAATGTGCTCACTAATGCAACTCCACAAGAAGGCAGTCAAGGAGGTCAACCATGTAAAAATATGAAGCCTCTACCATTCTATATTTCTCTAATTATTGGGAGCAATCTTATACACAATTGCATGATTGATTTGGGAGCAAACAGTTTTGTAATGCCCAAGAAAATAGCTGATCAACTAGGCCTTTAGTATGAAGTCATTTCTAGAGGTGTAGTGTAATTAGATGGAACAACAGTGACAACTATTGGTGTGATCAAAGGTTTGAGCCTTACACTGCATGCATGCCCAAATGTCACAGTATTGCAAGATGTGTTAGTTATTGACTTGCCACCACTCTTTGCTCTATGCTTATCTCAAGACTTCACCGCTAAAATTGGAGGCTACTTGTCTACTAATTGGTCACATATGCTATTTAGAACAAGGTATGGAGCTAAGGATACAACCATATCAGAACCAATTGCAAAATTTCATATTAAACCTAATGTACCAAGCCCAATCAATGCAAATTTCTTAGATTTTGATCAAGAAGATTTCCCAAGCACTCGGAAACAAATACCAAGGTTGGAAACATTCTAGACTTATCTTGATGAATGGGAAAATAAAATACATGCTTTTGATCCATACAAGGAGATGGAAGAGGCTGAGTTGGGAATCTATTGCTTGCATGAAGAAAATCCACCTCTCCATAGCATCACCAAACTAGATGGTAAAGATGACAACGAAGTATGACAATTGTTCTTTGATGGCTCAAGGAGTAGACAAGGTGCCGGAGGAGGAACAATGCTTGTGTCACCTCAAGGTATAAAATACTACTCAACTTTTGCATTTTCAGTTTACTTGTTCAAACAACACAACTAAGTATGAAGCATTGATCCATGGATTGCATTGGGCAAGGAAGAAAGGTATAAAAACTTGCAAGTGTTTGGGGATAGCGAGATGGTTGTAAACCAAGTTAGAGGAATCAACACTACTAAGAATGGTCTTCTAAAGAGCTATAAGAACTGGGTATGGGATCTCATTGAAGATTTTGAAGCTTTTAACATCAATTTCATCCCAAAAAAGAAGAATGATGTTACGGACAAGCTTGCAGTAATTGGGGCAGCGTTTGACGTTGTTGACAATATCAAAAATGAGAAAACCAAGCCTCATATCAAAGTAGTTCTAAGACCATCTTTTCCAGACAACAATACAAGCTGAAAAGTGTTTGAAAATGATAAGAAAATCATCAATTTCTTGTAAGAGGAAGCTGAATTCTCTGCTAGAAATCAAGACAAATTAGAGTAGCAATATGGTGACCAAGTGGTGTAGCTGAGAACAAATAAATTACCAAAAGGATTAGTGACTTTGGAGTCTATCTTCAATCCTAATGACCAATTCCGGAAGGAGAAAGCTAATATTCAAGTCAAGGGTGAAGATTCAGAGTCTATTTCAGTAGGTGAAGGTAAGGTGCTACAAATTGGAAAGGTAAGTACTCAACAAGAAAAATCTGATTTTATCCAACTTTGTCAAGAATTTCCGATGTCTTTGCTTGGAGTTACAAGGATTTGAAAGGCTTCAATCCAAAATTGGCACAACATACCATTGAATTGGATCCAATCCAAGCCCATTAGGTAGAAGAAAAGGCCAGTAAATCCTCACGTTGAACCTCTCATGAGAAAGGAATTAAACAAACTCATCGAGGCAAGTATCATTTTTCCAATCAAACACTCAAGTTGGGTAGAAAATTTGGTGCCAGTGTGGAAGAGAAATGGAGAAATCAGATTGTGTGTGGATTTATGGGATCTAAATAGAGCTTCACTTAAAGACCACTACCCACTCCCTTCCATGGATAAAATATTGCAAGTAGTAGTTGGTTTGGAGATATTTTCATTGTTGGATGGCTACTCAGGTTACAATCAAATCATGGTGAAGGAAGAAGATCAGTTCAAGACAACCTTCACCACAAAGTGGGGCACATATGCTTATAAGAAAATGCCTTTTGGACTGTCAAATGTCAGAGCTACATTCCAGAGAGCTATGGATATGGAATTTAAAGGGTTGATTAACAAGATAGTGCTTGTCTATCTTGATGATATCACTGTGTTCTCAAAAATGCAGCAGACCACCTCTTTCACCTTAGGAAAGTTTTCCAAAGATGCAGGAGATTCAGAGTATCCTTGAATCCCAAAAATGTGTATTCTTGGCTCATGAAGGAAATCTATTAGGTCACATTGTCTCGAGGAAGGACTAACCATTGATCCTGAAAGGGTTGAAGCCATCTAGGCACTTCCTTTTCCAAGCCACAAGAAATATCTCCAAATTTTCTTGGGAGAATAAATTTTTTTCATGATTTTTACCTGACTTTTCCACTCTTGTTAGGCCACTAACGATGATGTTGAAGAAGAACCTTGCATTCAAATGGAAAATTGAGGGTAAAGATAGTTTTGAGGCCATCAAACAAGCCATATCTTAGGCCCCAACTCTCATAAACCCATATTTTTCAAAGGACTTCATCTTATATGCCTTCGGTGGTTCAGATACAATCTTAGCCATCTTGGTACAATTGAATAAAGAAGGATCGGAGCAACCTGTAACATTCTTAAGCCAGATCTTGGAACACTATGAGATGAGGTACTTGTGTATTGAAAAACATGTCTTAGCTGTTATTAGGAGCCTGAAGAAATTTAGACACTTGCTTTCCAACAATAAGATTCCATTGCTAGTGTCTCATTTCAGGGTCAAATGTTTTCTCTTGAACAAGGATTTAAAAAGTGCAAGAAATGTGCATTCTTCACCGGGAAAGGAAATATAACAACACTACCCTTCATCCAATCTTAGTGGATCAACCTTTCATGCAATGTAGATTAAACTTCATTGGGGTCATTAATCCGAATTCAAGCCAAGGAAACAAGTGGATTCTAACAACTACAAACTATTTCACCAAGTGGACTAAAGCAGTGGCACTCAAAGAGGAAAATGAATCTAGCATTTTGGACTTCTATGAGGGGATAATGACTAGATTTGGTGTCCCGACTACTATCATATCGACAATGCCCGGCATTTCTTGGCACAAAGATCACTGAATGGGCTGTTAGAAATGGAGTATATCTCAACACTTCATCTAATTATTACCCCTAGGGTAATGGGAAAGCTGAGTCCATGAACAAAAACTTGCTAAGAATCATAAGGAATCTTGATGAAAACCAAAGGACTTGACACACAAATCTCAAATCAGCCCTATGGGTTGATAGAATTACACCCAAAAGGTCTACAAGCAACTCTCCATACAAGCTAGTCTATGGAAGAGAAGCAAGGCTACCCATATCTCTTGAATTACTAAGAGAGCATGTAATGCAAACCATGGAGAAAGATCAAGCATTGATCAAGAGGAGCTTTGAAAAGAAGGCCAAAGTAAGGACATTCCAAGAAGGAGACTTGGTGCTAAAATGGGATGCAGATCGGGAAAAACCAGGCAAGCATTCCAAGTTTGATGCAATATGGAGTGGTCCCTACATGATCATAGAATGCAAGAGTAAAACGCTTTCCTACTTGACCAAGTTGGATGGTGAAGAATTGCAGATTCCAGTCAATGGAATCTATCTCAATCATTATTACTGAAGTGAATTCTCACCCTTGTACATATTAGTTTAGGATTCCCATTCCTCTAAGTGCTTTTAACACAATGTTTTTTTGGTAGGAGTAGGTTGCTTTCAATAGAAGAAATGCTTATGCACACTCTGCATGTTCTACTTAGAGTGTGTATGATCTTCCTCTTTTGTATATTGTGTGTTTTCGTCTTTTGTTGCTCTTGCAAAATACATTGTTGGAAGTGGCAGTGTTGGGGAAAATCAATTTTAACAACAATCCCAAGTGATTTCTAGATCAACATGTGGTCCAAAAATTTATGCATGTTTCATACTTGCCAAGAAATCATCAATTTTAGTCCTTCATACTTGGCAAGAAATCGACTTTAGGACAAGATTTCTAAGTTTCGATCAGATTTCTTTTTATCAGGTGACTCCATGTCCATGGATGCTTTAAGACCACTAGTCAATTCATCTAACATGCAAATGTTCTCGAGAGTCACCAAATTGTTATCCATTTTTACCTCTGGGAAAAAATGGAAAACCTTTGACTAAATTGGACTTGGGCGCTTAATCGGGACTTTAATGGAGAATCTAGAGATGTCGGGTTATTTCCCATGTTATTTCATACTTGCGTTGATTTGGGAGCACTTGGGGTCATTGGTGCATTTCTCTTCCTCTACAAGAAAAGGAGTTCAATTCTTAGCCAAATTTGAGAAAAAATTGAGAAAATTTGGCTTTGAGGCACTCTACTTCAATTTTTCGACTCCCCAAATCAAGAGAAATCCAAAAAGTTAGAGAAAATCAGAGAAAACGCAAAACTGGATAAAGCTATAGAAAAATTTGACATAAAGTGTCGTGGAGTACAAAGTGGAAAGTTCCGTAGAACAAATTTCGCTAAATGCCACGAAACAAAGTCCGCGGAAAATGCCGCGAGAATAAAGTGTCGCGAGTGCAATAGAAAGTGCCGCAAAATAAAGTCTCAGGAATGCCACGAAAAAAGTCCATAGAAAATGCTCCAAAAAAATTCATAGAATTTTGCGAGAAAAATTCTATAGGAAATTACGTAGAACAAAGTTCATAGAATGCCGTAGAAAATTGGAAAATCCGTGGAACAAAGGAAAACGATAGTTTTTTCGCACTAATTTTCAAATGGGCATAACTTTTGATCTAGTGCTCAAAATTTGACAAACCTTATATTGTTGGAAAGGTCTTGACATATTCTATGCCATGGAAACAAAAAATATTAGTTTTGATGAGGTTAGATGGGTAAAAATTTGGAAAATGTATCCAACATGAAAATGTACAGTTCTAGGCCCAACCACCGCAATTAATGACAACATGGGTGTAGTTTTCTCCCTCTAGAGGCCAAAGTACAATTAGGAATGGGTTTTTCGTATAGCTTCATCACTTTTGTGGGACATTGAAGGTAGTTTGTTGGTGGTTGAATGAAAATTTCGAGTTCCCTCTCTCTCTCATCCTTTCTTCCATATAATGTAAAGAGAGCTCATTTGGTAAACAGTTGGACATTTTTTTGATGCCGCTATTTCTTCTTCTCAGCTCTTTGGGTGGATTTAGAGCTCCAAGCCTTCATTTTTGCTACTTGTAATGGGAATCACGCCTCTTTCCTCTATTATGATGTATTGTGCATATTATTGAAGCAATAAAACCTATGTTTGTGATCATTTCTCAATCCTTACACTAGTTTCATTGTAGTTTTCATGCCTTTCTTCATGCTCTCAAGTGACTATGCATATATTGTCTTTTTCATTCCTTTCTTCATGTTTGCAGGTGACTGTGCATATTTTTTTTTCATTGCATGTTTAAATATGGTTGTGCTAACTTGAAAATGGTGTACTGTGTGTATTATCTAGGTCTGTGATGCGTGTCCATCCTCTCCATGATCACGTCTCTCTGTTTTTAGGCATCAAGCTTGTTCAACACCCCCTTTTTAGTGCTATCACCCCTGTAGTGTAGGATTTGTTCAATTTTATGCATTCTCCCTCTTCCCGGTCCTTCGGAAATCATAGATTAGGAGTATTTAGTTGCATTCCCTTCCTTAAGAGTAGTTTAGTGAGTAGATTAGGTAGAGGAACCAACCTTCTCTAGAGAATTGTCTTAACTGCAAGGTCCCACACCTTGAGATAATTCCATGTTACCCAATTACACTGATTGCCCAGTAAGCTCACATGCTATCAAATCAAAGGGTGTTGTAATTTGGTGAAAAAAATATCACTTATCTTTATTAATAATATGTATTTCACCTAACACTCCCACTATTTCCTTGAATACACACAATTACATTCACTCATCATCTCACATCTAGCTTACATGTTAGTTCACTCCTTGGTCAAAGATCACTCACCGATATTCATATGTGTGTATTCCCAATCTCAAAGAGATCACCTTGATTTATATCAAGGCGGGTGGTCTAGATCCACTCTTATATTTTAAATTTAAACATGTGCCAACCCGATATGGGAATCCACCACATTATAATCCAAAGTTCTTAGTCTTTGGTGGGTTTTCTAATTAAGCAATTTCCCACTTAATATTACCACCCCAACAATAATACCCTCACATACTTGTCAATGTTGGATATCGCTTTCCACCAAGGATAATTCTGATTATAAAATAAAATGACCCATACATTTTTGAAAAATAAATTAATCACAATTATTTTGAAATATTCCACCCTTCAAAAATTTGTCTTTTACTAAAAAAACCCTTTCATAATAAATTTCCATTTAATAGAATATCTTTGCCTAAAAATAACCTTCTATCAACACCACTCCCGTAAAAAAATTTCACTACACCACATAAAACAATTCTATTAAATGAATTTTAAGAAAAATATAAAATGTTTTGGGGTATTGATGTGGGTTGACCCATTAACCTAAATCCTATACCTTCACAACAAGGGTTCAATCAATCGATATAGAAGAAGAAGAAGATATTTTAACATCCATGAGGTTACCAAAGACAACCTATGAGAAGGGAAGTTCAAAATTCATCTTTGAAAATATTGTCTTTTGTTCTAAGAAAATGTATGTATTAAGACGAGCTCAAGCTTCGAGATGGATTAGGGTTAGGTATTTATGTCTTGATTCAATGGGGTATTGTGATCCACCACAAGAGGCCGGTAACATACCAAGTCCAATGTAAAGGTCCAAAAATGAGTTGATAGGATTTCGATGCTTTTTTGAGTGGAATATTTGACACAAAATTCTTTCCATGTTCGAGGACCGACAAATGAGTTGTTAAAGCCATGTCATGATATGAGTGATGCATCAATTTGAATTTCCAAAAAGTATTAAATACGTATGATTCATATCTCAATGCAAATATCTAAAGGCAGGCTAAGTTGGAAGCTTGGTGTCATGTCGAGAACTTTCCAATAAAGGGTGATTCAAAGGAATTTGCATCACTAGGATCTTTCTTGCCAAGGATAAATTCACCTCTAATGTACTTACGGAAAAAAATATAAAGAAGCTTTTCAAGGAGCTTTGTAAACCTTATCAAGAAACATGCAATATTCTTCGACAAAGATTTGAAACCTCAAAAATAGAAATGCAAATCCACCAAACAAAATAAAATAAAAACTCTAAATGAGGAGTTACGCCTAATCGAGATTATGGTTGCACTCGAAGATAAATTTTCTTCATTGTTCTTCTACTTCCTCGTGCAAATCTGAAAAACTTAGAAAACATGCCAAAATTTTAAAAACAAAAGATTTTACCACATCAAAACTATTGCATGTTTATAATAAATCTTATCATTTTTGGACTCAAATTTAAAATTTGATTCACTCTATAATATTGTAGGAAAATTTTGAATCCAATAAGTGCTCACACATACTATGAAAACAATAAACAAATCTAACTAAACAAAAAAATAGGCTAATCAAACCTAAACTAAACATCATCATAGTGAACATAGTGGAATGTAAACTATTGATATAGTGAAAAAAATGAAAAGATATGTGCACTATGATTGAATAACACATGCCAATGGATTCATACGTGGGCTACCAATGCTAGTACATTGAAAAAATGTAAGAAGGGTGGATGGTACGATATCCAGATTTTGAGTGAGGTTTATGGTATTTTCTAGTCCTTTGTTTACATTGTTCTACATTATAACAAGTGGATGGACACAAAAAGGTAACATGGTTGTATGAGGTACGTGGTTTCTAGTAGTTTCCTTAGTCTATTTGATAAACAAAACATTAGAGGTGTGAAAATTAGAGAGGCCTCTTTCAAAACATGCTTTAATACCAAATATTGGGGTTCCCCCTCATCTGTAGAGAGCATACACTCAAATAGTTTCAAATCAACATGTTTATTCAATAAAAGATAGTAAATTATGTAGAGATATTATTACCTTTAGTTAGGAAATCATATCGCATGTCAAATCTTCATATCTTATAGAATCTATCACACTAATGTAATATTTACATGAGTAATCAATTACTTACATTATGAATTATTATCTCCTACTCTACCAAATCATATTATTAGGTGATTATTACTCACATAATAATCATTTATAGTCCAAGTATTATTTTCTCCTCTTATTATTTTCTCACGTAAATACTAATGAATAAATAATCCAATGTGAAGCACCTAAGTCCTAAACACCAATGTGAGGACTATTCTTAATATATATTATACATTATTGTATAATATCAAATATGAATTTATTGTAATCATTTGTATTCCAATTTATTATATGATGCATTCCAATAAAATCAGATTTTAAGTCTTGTCTTTTCTAATTATCTATAACATTTATTTGTTTACTTTTCATATTCGAATAATATGATATATTGATGAGTTTTAATAAATTGATTTGATTTATATTAAGGATAGTTAATATAATAATATATAATGTAACGACACACACACACACACACACACACACACACACACACACACACACACACACACACACACACACACACACACACACACACACACACACACACACACACACATTAAATAATAGAATAAATATAATATAATTTAAAATTATGTATATTAATATAAAAATAATATAATTATTGGTAACGAAAAAAATGTTTTCCAAATGCAATTTTCATTGTTTTTGCACCACATCAAAGTGACAAAAACACAATATTGTGTCGCTTATAAATGGTGTAAAAGAGGTGTTAAAGTGGCACTTGAACCAATGCTAAGGTGCCATTAATTTGGTGTAATTAAAAATGTATTTCACGCCAGCGTAACATCACCTTTGTGCCACCTTCCATTGAGAAATTACCTCAAAAAACACAACTAATAACCAAAAGGTTAATTTTGATGTGAAATTGATCCAAAAATGACACTATGCGTGCTTTATATAGTAGTGATTAGATCTTTATCTATCTTGGAACAAAATTTCCCAACAAGGAAAAAAATCACTAGTCGATCATGTCCTTTGTTACACAAACTATTCCCAATCTAAAAATTGATATGTGACCGTATGACCCCTTCCGAATGCTAAATATGTAGTTCTATGTAGGATTTGGGATCTAAAAGATGCGCACAAGTTAGATTTAGTCCTTTCTCCTTAAAAACCTAGCTTCTTGAAAGTCATATAAAAAGGGGGCAACTATTTGGGTTGAGGAATCCCTACGATGCCTATAAAGAACTACATCAAAAGGGATTAAACCATTGCATATTTATCCCACCTATTGGAAGTGTAATTGTACTCATTTCAGATCTATGTATGTAGCTAGAATTTGTTTATTTGACATTTGATATTTCTTTCTTTGACTTGGATGTGAATACTTTTCACTTGGTAATATTTTCTCTTAATTTGGTTTAGAGTGCTTCAAATTTGCATAAAGGATGTTCCTAGTGTTTTCTCTTGAAATAGGGAAAAATAGGACAACTTGTTTGATGTTTGATAATATTTTCTAGATGTGCTCTTAATAAGTGCCAAGTGAGTAAATGTGCGGGCTTGACTTTTTATACTACTCCAAGGGAAATATTTCACACCAATCCTAATTTAGACAGAAAAGACTGATTTATAGAAATATATTCATTTGAAAATTTGACCGTTAGAGTAATAGGGACAAAATATCCTAATAGGGGACAATATTGAAATTCAATCCAAAAGTCCTACTAGATGGTTTTATCCCATCGGGTAAGAACTAAATTGATCATATGGAGATATTTGTACATGTATATGGTGTTTTTGAATGATATGTTGGGGTTAGCACATCGGTTGTACAGATAATATATAAGATCTAAGCATACATGCAAATAAAAATAGATATTCTACTAGAAGAAATATACAAAACAAGAGATATAAATCAACACCATATTTAACGTGGTTCACCCAATGTGGGCTATGTCCACCAAGAAACAAGCCAATCTATTATCCAAAGCTTTGACAAGATATAGAATTGAAGATTTACAATCTTCCACACCTTTCAGATGTACTTCTTTCACTCAAGCTTTTGCTTCTCCTCCAAGAATTTTCTCTCTCACAATTATTTTTAATTCTTGTTGATTCTCTCCTTCTAAACCCTGGATTTTATGCTTATATAGGCATTTATAAACTCAGGGAGCTTAGCCATGTAATTACAATAAATATATCTACTTTAATGCTATAAATAGATATAATTCCCGAGAGTTAATTAAAACACTCACGCAGAGGTGATAGATGTCGGTTCTCCCTAACCGATGTTGGTTCCTCCTTTCTGACCGATCTGCTCCTAGTGACCGATGCCGGTCCCTCCTAACTAATGATGGTTATTGTGTTTCTAGCAAGTTTTATATTGCATGCTAATCTGAAGTAATTAAGCTCCACAACTCAATAATCTCCCACTTAGAGATTAATTACTACACCATACATATACAATATCATTGTTGGATCCTTAGCTTTGTTTCTTCCTCTTTATGTCTCAAACTCGAAGACCAACAGAAGTGGAGTGTAGCTCCAACTTCTCCTTTGCTAATGGATTCATTAGCATATCAGCAGGGTTTTCACTCGTATGAATATTTTCTAGATTCAATTGCCCATCCTCCAATACCTACCGTATGAAGTGATACCTCAACTGAATTTGTTTCGTTCTCAAATGAAACATTGAGTTCTTTTCCAAATAAATTACACTAGGATTGTCACTAAATAATTTACAATCAACTTGTTCCTTTCCCAACTATTTCATGAACCTTCTCATCCATATCATCTCCTTGCTAGCCTCTGTAGTTGTAATATACTCGCCTCTATAGTAGACAAAGCCACAACCTTATGCAATCTTGAAATCTAGCTAATCGCCATTCCACCTACCGTGAAAATATATCCAGTAGTGCTCCTTCTACCATTTAGATCTCCAGCCATATTTGAATCAACATAGCCACATAATGAAATATTCGAACCTCCATAACATAACTACATGCTAGATGTCCCTTTCAAATACCTAAATATCCATTGGACTGCTTTCAATGCTCTTTACTTGGATTGGCCATATATCTACTCATAAATCCTACTACCCGTGCAATGTCCGTCTGCAGTACAAACCATAGCATACATGAGACTCCCAACTTCTGAAGCATATGGTACTCATGTCATGTATTTGACCTCCTTATGTGATGAAGGACACTAATCTTTGCTCAATTTGAAGTGTCCAACCATAGGTGTACTAACAAGTTTTACATTTTACATGTTGAACCTTTCTAACACCTTGTAGATATAATCCTCCTGAGACAAATACAATTTCTTATTTTTCCTGTCTCTGTGTATTTACATGCCAAGGATTATTTTTTCAGCTCCTAAATCCTTCATAGAAAATGTGTGAGCTAGCTTTCCCTTAAGCTCACCAATGTCCTGCATACTAGATCCTGCAATAAACATATCATCCACATACAATAACAAAATAATATAGCTCCCATTTCTAAGCTTCTTGAAATAAAAACAATGATCAAATTCACATCTCAAATAACCATTCTCTTGCATAAAACTATCAAACCTCATGTACCATTGCCTTGGAGCTTGCTTGAGCCCATATAGGCTCTTTTTCAATCTGCACACTAATTTATCCTTACCCTTGACTTCATACCCAAATGGATGTTGCATATAAATCTCTTCATCCAAATCACCATGAAGGAAATCCATCTTCACATCTAGTTTCTCTAAATGTAAATCTTCTACTACAACTAAACTCAATACAGTATGAATAGAAGTCATCTTTACAATAGGAGAAAATATTTCACCAAATTCAATACCTACTTTCTGTGTAAATCCCTTTACTATAATCCTTTCCTTGTATTTTTCCTCGTCCACCCTCTTCTTCCTTGATCCTATAAAACCATTTGTTCTGCAATATTCTCTTACCTACTGGTAACTTAACCAAATCCCAAGCCTGGTTATGTTCTAAGGAGTCCATCTCCTCATCCATGTCATGCTCCCATTGGATGTGGGTATTATCCTGCATTGCTTCTTCAAAAATTTCTGGTTCACCATTATCAGTCAATAATAAATAAAATAAAGGTGTAAATCTTTTTAGAGGTTTACTTACCCTTTGTGACCTTCTCACAGGAGTTTGGGGTATCGAAGGCTCAATATGGACCTCCTGGACATTTGTATCCAAATCTGATAGTGATCGACACCGATTACCTGTAACCGATGTCAGTTCGACTAACCGATGTTGGTTTAGATCTTCTCGTAACCAATAACGGCTTTGCTAACCGATGTTGGTTAGGGGTAAACTGACACCGGTTAATGTGTAACCCTGTCAGTATTACTTTTGAATATGATAGTTCATTTTCATGCAAAAACTTCTCAACCGGTTTGTCCGTGGGTACCAAAATTTGATCCCTGTACATTCTCTTTTGATTCCATTCAACATCACGACTCTTAATAATTTTAGAATTCTCTAAATCCCAAAACTGAAACCGAAATCACCGAGATCCATAACCAATGAAAGTGCATCTCTTGGATTTTGCATCCAACTTTTTCTATTTTCCTTATAAACATGCACAAAAGCTTCGAACTAAAAACTTTAAGAAAAGAAAGATCTACCTCTTTTCGGTCAAAGCTTCCTCTGGTGTTCCTCCATCTAGTGAACTTGAAGGCCCACAGTTAATCAAATTAACCGTTGTATCAATTGCTTCTGCCCCAAACTACAAGGGAAATCTAGAATGTATCCTCATATTTCTAGCACGTTCCATGATTGTCCTATTCATTCTTTCTACAACACCATTATCTTGTGGTGTTCTTGGAACCGTTCTTTCTCTACGTATCCCATTCACTGAACAATAATCATTGAAAGCCTTGCTACAATATTCACCACCATTTTCAAATCTAAGGCACTTTAACTTAGAATTTGATTCATTCTCAACAAGGGATTTTCATCTTTTAAAAGTGTCAAAAACATCAGATTTACGTTTAATACAATAAACCCATACCTTTCTTGTAACATCATCAATGAAAGTAACATAATACTGGGATCCTCCATGAGAAGCTACTGCGCCGATCCCCACACATCTGAGTGTACAAGCTCTTATTTTTTCTCCTTCTTAGTTGCCCCAACTTTGAGAAATATCACTCTCTTTTGCTTTCCAAAGACATAATGCTCACATAAATCAAGATCTAAATCTTTCAAATCTGATAACTTACCCTTAGCCTTTAAGATATGCATTCCTTTTTGACTCATATGGCCCAACCAATTATGCCACATGCCACATGCATGCATCTGAATCTGAAGTAGATAATGTAGAAAAAGAATTAGTAACATAGGTAGATAAATATAACATTCCTACCTTCTTACCTCTTACCACAACAAAAGCACCCTTGGTGACTTTTCAAGAGTCTCCTGTAAAAGTAACCTGCAACAAGATTCACCTATTTTCCTACGAAATAAGATTCCTCCTAAGGCTTGACACATGCCTCACATCTTTCAATACCCATGTATTTCCATTCTGTAATTTTAGATGAACTTCCCCTTTACCAGTAATACTACAAGGTTCATCATCACAAATGATTAAAAAATTATATAAATATTTAAAATAAAAAGATATAGTGACTAACCCAAATAAACTTGCCAAAAATTACCCTATAAATAATTTCTGAAATAACCCTTGTTACGGGTTGCATGGAAAGAAGTTCCCAATCTAAAACCCATGATTCAATTCTATTATCTAACAAAAGAATAAGAGCATCTTGCATTACCTCGATGTAGTAATATTTGCTTCTTTACCTTTGTCTAGTTGTTGGTTCTCTTTGTCCTTTGACCAACAAGATTTCTTTGCATGTCCTTTCTTTCCACCTTTCCAACAAGTAATTCATTTACCTCTGGATTTATATTTGCTATCCCTTGAATTTGATTTCCCATTTCTCTTACTCTTGATCTCTCATTCTGCCCCGCCTCGCTTTCTACTTTCAAAGCATTCCCAGATGATGATTCCTCTATATTCTTCCTATAAATTTATTCATTCAAGATTATACTAAACACATCATCAAACTTCAAAATATTATTAGTAGATGTTGTATTACTAACATCCATTACCAATTTATCCCAACTATTAGGCAAAGAACATAAGAATAAAAGTGCTTTTACTTCATCATCAAATGGTATATCAACTAATTTTAACTGATTTACAATAGATATGAAATCATTCAAATGAATAGATGCAAATCCACCTTCATGCATATTAGAACTAAATAGTTTCTTCATCAAATAAACTTTATTCAAAGCACTAGGTTTTTCATATAAATTAGCCAGAGATTTCATTAACTCTACCGTAGAAGTCACTTTTGTAATATTGGAAGCCACATATGTTGTTAGGCTCAATATTATAGATCGTAAAGCATTTATGTCAAGAATCTTCCATTCTTCATCAGTCATCTTTGTAGGGGCTAGAATTTTCATCCAATAGTAAATACAAATCTCTTTGATACAAATAATCCTCAATTTGCATCTTCCATAATTGATAATTTCGGCTGTCAAAATTTTCTACCTTGTATTTGTTTCCTTTTTCCATTGTTGTAGCTCCTACTCAATCAGAAAACCCTTTGTGAGTAAATTTTTCAACACACAAAATCATCAAACAAAGCTCTGATACCGGTTGTTGGGGTTAGCACACCGATTGTACAGACAATATATCAGATCTAAGAATACATGTAAATAAAAGCGGATATTCTACTAGAAGAAATATACAAAACAAGAGATATAAATAAACATCAGATTTAACGTGGTTCACCTAGTGTGGGCTATGTCCACTAAGAAACAAGCCAATCTATTATTCAAAGATTTGACAAGATATACTATCAAGATTTACAATCTTCCACACCTTTCGATGTATAGTACTTTCTTTCACTCAAGCTTTTGCTTCTCCTCCAAGAATTCTCTACTTCATAATTATTCTTAAGTCTTGTTAATTCTTCCTTCTAAACCCTATCTTTTATGCTTATATAGGCATTTATAAAATTAGGGCACTTAGCCATGCAATTACAATCAATAGATCTTCTTTAATGCTAAAAATAGATATAATTCCCAAGAGTTAATTAAAACACTCACGCACAGGTAACCGATGTTGGTTCACCTTAACCAATGTTGTTTCCTCCTTTCCCGACTGATGTTGGTCCTAGATGATCGATGCCACCCCTCCTAATCGATGACTTGTTCTTGTGTTTCCAGCAAGTTTTACATAGCATGCTAATCTGAAGTAATTGAGCTCCACAACTCAACATGATAAGAGTATTGTTATATGTGAGTGAGAAGTAGAATGGCGTATTTTGACCCATTACAAGCCTTGAGATGGGAGTTTAAGATCAAAATATGCATGTAAGTCATGTATAAGTGATATAAGTGAAAACCAACATTACCGAATGTCAAATGACGAAATATGGGTGTATATATATATACTAATGTAATATATCAACAATGAATAGTTGTTGTGGGAAACAATCATGACCATTGGCTTAATAATCAATTATATATAAAATTCTAGAAAGAATAAATGTCATTAAAAAGTGTAAACACATATTTGGAACAACAAACTCCAAATATCATGTAGGCATATCTAGTAATGTGTGTGTATCTATGAGGGAGAGAATCATCGAGGCATTTTACCTCTAAATACGAGATAGATAAGGTCTTCCTCCACTTCCCTAAATAGATGGTGGCCCTACCCTTCACTAAAGGAGAAAGATAGAGGAATACACTTCCTTATATACCAAATTTGAGAACCATCTACACTTTGTGTATACCCCTCGTTACATATAAGTAATCCATTTATAACTAAGCTCACTCTCCATCTACCGACTACCTTAACATGCACAAAATCCTAGAATATATGTTTTCAAAATCATTTGAAACCACACAATGGGGTTCAATTTCAGGTTGCACACATTTTATAACTAGGTCCAAGTCTATAATCACAACCATATCTATACACCCCCACCTATCACCCCACCACACACAACAAGGCTAAGGGTAAGAGGGTTGTTTCATGAAGGTTTAGAATCCCTTCACGAACACATCCTCATGTTTGAAGTTTTAAATAAAAATAACAATCAAATCAATTAGGTACATAAGTGGCAAGTATGAAAGTGTCCCATGTACATGTGCATAATTGCACTCTTTTCAGTATTAGGTTATAAAATAGAAACCCCTAAAGTAAAGAAAAATGTATAAATCATCTATTAAATCTAAATAATATAAGTTTTCAATTTGAATTTTTTTAAATATCAATGTATTTTTCCAAGCACAATCCTATCAAAGTATCAAGTTCTTGTATTTTTAGGCATCTACCAAATCATTCTTATAAACAAGTTTCAATTGAATAACAATAAGTATAGATTCATAGAGGTGGGATTTGAAAAATAACATAAATATTATCATCAAATATGGTAAGCTACTTTAAACTAATTATGTCATACAAACAACATTATTATTTTCAGTAATTAGAACCCGATACAAGTTACAACCTTGATTTAATAACTTACATATTGATGTGGTAGGGTAGTTAATGATTGTAACAATGTTACATTTCTCACTTGTCAAGAGTATTGACTTACTCTTACAAGTTCTTTATATATTCGAAGGACATAAAAACTTCATAATCTTATCAAGATTTCTCATAATAAGATCATAGTAATGCAAGGAACATGACTATGTGGTAGGTTTACATATTCCAATGAACCTTGATTGCTTACAAACTCAAGAAAATATAGGACAAACTTCTAATTTATTATTTTGAGAGTTCTATTTAGAAATAACAAAGGTTTGGATACATGTGATGATATTCAAAATAAATAACCATGCTTTGTAGTAAGAGAAAATCACACATGAAAAGTTTGAGTTGTGAGTAATAAGACTCAATTATGTTAATGTCTAAGTTTTAATTTGATATTTTTTGTTTCCTCAACTGTCAAGTTTGTGTTTTCACCCTTTTTTATTTTAATTAGGGTTTTACAGCTATAATCAAACAACAAATGAAATAAATGTTACAATGGGTTATTTTGACTAATTAACTTCCACATTAACAATTCAATATCATAATAATGTATCAATGCTTGTAAAAATTGTACATGATGCAATAAAAACTCATAAATACATAGGATTAAGTGCACTTATCTAATTATATGTGATTCTAGATTGATCTAGATGCTAAAATAGGGGTTTCTCGGATCTAACAAAGTGCTTCGAAATGAGACTGTGAGATGAATATCTCCTAGGGTAGGACTGTATAATAGGGGTAGGAATGTCTATAAGGTCTTGACATATTTGTATGGTTTTACACCTGCTTATAAATGTGATCCATTATTTTATGGGTTTGTCAATTGTTTGATTTAGTTTTTCATTATTTTTAGTCACTCTTGTTCATATTATGCGGGTCTCTGAATACTCTGCTCAATCCTTCAAAACCCTAACCATGGATGAAGTCCTACAAAATAAACATTAGTTGGGTTGTGGCACCCCCATGTACCACCGATGTCAACACTACTCCAAATAAGCCTCGAAGCACACACCAATATCTATTTAGCATGTGATATCTAGTTATAGTGTAATCAAATTTGACATCCTTTCTTTGAAAATGCTTGACTTAAGTTTCTCTCTTTGTGCAATATACTTCAATGGGTGAATTTGAGTGCTTACAAATGTGGGAAGAAGTCCCCTAGACCTAGTAGGAAGCTTCACATATGTAGATAGTGCTTCCTAATGAATGTGCAGAGGTATTTTCAGAGTGTAGGGAGATTTGAGTGATTTTTATACCATCTTTTACAATAGGATTCCATAAGAGTGCTAGGTACTATTGTCACTCAAAATTGCACCCTAGATATGATCATGGAAGATCAAAATTTTGGGCCAACATGGGACTGTCTCCAAGTGTGGGACTTGCAAATCGAGACAAACCTCTAGAGAAGGTTGGTTCCTCTACCTATCATAATGCTAAAACTATTCCTACAGCTGAAAGCAAAACTATCTAAGCCTAATCTAAGCATTCACAGGACTAGGGAGAGAGAGATGCATGTAAATAAAATCCTAAGCTATGAAAGAAGTGATAGCACCAAGAAAACGGGATAAATTTCCATGAGGGAGAAATGAGAAGAAAATGAAGGTAGGAGAGGGAAGACAAGTGTGCCACATACCCAAAACAATCAAATCTACTCATTCCATATATTGCAAACATAAGGAAAATAAAACATGTAAGTATAGCTCATACACAACATAAAATGAGAGAGCAAAGCTTTAAGAGATAACCAAATGCAAGTAAAGGGTAGAGAAGAGCCAAAATATCTAGATTTAATTGTTGTAGAGTATACATAATATGTTTCATCCATTTGGGAGGCATTGAGAGCATTGCATGAGTTCCAAAACATAGGTCCTGGAACTTAGATTTTGTTTGGGACACCATTTGGCATGTTTCATTTACAAAATTGGAGAAGATTACATTACAATAAAAATGAGTTACATATATAGACGAAGATTAGGGGAGAGAGGAAATTCAAAATTAAGGAGTCCAGCCACTTCACGTCCACCCAGGACTAATCCGCATTCAAGTTTACTGAGACCCAGCATGGGCGCCATCAATTTTTTGTAGATCCCATACCCAAAAACAACCATGTGATAGTTGTTTACAAATATGGCCCAAGAAAAGTACATTTTCATGAGCCAAAACATCTTACATCATGTAGTACTCCTTAACGCCTTTCTAATGATATAAAGTTTCTCTTATTTGGTGTCTCGGATCAAAAGTTATGAGCATTTAAAGATCACTCAAATTCAACTTGGAGTCACTCCCGATGATGTGTCAACTCCCCATTGGTCATTAGAGCCTCCCTTTTTGATATGGGGAATTCGACTAACCTATGGATTTTGAGGATCCACGAGAAAGAAGGAACCCACGTAAAATAGGGATCCACATAAAAAAGGAACTCATAGAAAACATGGATCCATAGAAAAGAAGGAACCTGTGGAAAAGAAAGAACCCACAAAAAATGGGGATCCATAGAAAAGAAGGAACTGCGAGAACGAGGGATTTGCGTAAAAAGGGGAACATGTGGATTTTAAGGATCCACGAAAAAAGGGGAACACGTGGATTTTAAGGATCAATATAAAAATAAGAAGATGATAAAAAGATGAAGATGAAGAAAAGAAGAAGAAATGGAAAAATAAGAGGGAGATGAAAAAAAGAGGAAGAAGGGGGAAAGAAGAGGAAGAAAGAAAACCACCTCATTTTTAAGTCAAGTTCTCCAAATAAACATGAGTGTTTATTTGAAAAATTTTGTGACCTCTCGGGGACAGATGCCTACTAGATGATGAAGACCAATAGCCTTGAAGCATCCATTAGACATGGAGTCCAGTCTAATCTTGAAGAAAATTGATCTCAAACATTTGATTTTTTCCCTAAACTTTGCGTAGTTTATTACAAATTTGAAGATGATCTCTTGAGCTTTGAGTGGATCTTAAAAACTGCCCCAAAACCTTATGATTTTCACTATGGAAATTGGTTTGAAATGGATTGTGTAACAACAATAAAGGGCCCAAAAAAACTATTTACAAACATGAAAATCATACATGTTCCAAGAGGAAACATGCAGAGTGTGCACAAGCACTTGTTTTGCAATAAACAACTTAATCTAACCTACTCTAACCCAATTCAAGGAAGCTAAACAAAACCAACAATTGGTTGGGAGAAATAGCTTCCTTTCTTACAAAATTTGACCATGTAATTAGTTTGACAATAAATATGGTCTTTAATGAGAGTGGAAAACTCTCTTGAAACAAAATTTCCACCTCATTCTTCAAAGTATCGGCTCAAAATAGAAATAATACCTTCTCACCCCGATTTGTATTTGGTGTTTGGAGGTTTTACAGTTGAGCTTTTATGCTTTTATGATCTTCCTCATGTTCTGAAGTGAACATGACCAGTGGAAACTCGATGCGTGGCTCTAAACTAGCCAAGTATTTGATTGGGCATGGGCTGATCCTTTTTATTTTCCCATCTTCTTTGTGTTCAAATTCATTAATGTAGTTGGTTGGGACACTTTCCTCTTCACAAATAATGTTTACAATTTTATCAAGACTTCATTCTTCTTCTTGTACAAACAACTTTGTTTCCACCCCGATGGCTTCATTTTCTTCTTATTTACTCTCTATCCCAATCGATTTTCCATCAAAAGTGAAGCAAGTTCCAAACATGTTGATGTAGGAGCATCACTTCATGTATATGAATAAGCCATGCATGTATCAAATTTTGGCTTGTTAGGTTTGATCTTAGGTCTTTGAGGTCATTAGGTGTCAGTCAAGTGAGCTAGTTGGAGTCTAGGTTGTTCAAAATTTGAAAATCTCACTTTCCCTCCAAAATGTAAAACTTGAATGTGGAGGCCATTTCTAGCTTGTCATTGTTATTTTCATAAGGCCATGGGCTTGTAAACTTGTAAAAAGGTGGAAAGAGGTCAAAATGAGTGTCATTAGGTCTTTAGATCATGTAAAGGTCATAAATGAGGTTATAAGCCTAGAATCTTCATGAATAAGCTAATTAAAGTCTCTTATTCACCAAAATAAGGTTCAAAATAGGGGTCAAGAGCAAGGTATGAGTCTAATCCGGTAGAAAATTGTCTTCATGGGTTATAAAGAGTCATTTTGTAACTATTTCAATTCATTCTATCTAGATAGAGTCTCTATGTATGAAGGTTTCAAGACATATTGAAGGAAGAAGCTTGGATTTGAAATATTATTTGTCATCTTGGACCATGTGTTGCATTTTTGTAATAATATTGTGCTTTGTATTTGCAAATGGACTGTGACTGAGAAGATTCCAGTGTGTTTGTAGGGAATGTGAAATTGCACTATGGTGAATGCATTCAATACAAGACAATGGTGGTTTAATGATTGATTTTAGAATAAAGCTCATGCTTGCTAGTTATTACATGTCTATTACTATGCATAAGATGAATCTATGTTATCTCTTGGCTCTATGCTTGCAAGATTGATTGCAGACATTTTGAAGACTATTAGAGTTTTGTCAAACTTTGTTTTAGGATATAATAACTGTATATGATTTGTGAATATATGGGAATGCACTTTGTATTGAAGGGAGGTTAAAGAATATACTCTAAAATGTGTGAGCCTTAACCTTTCAAAAATCCTCAATACATACTTTATGGTTCAAGAGTTAATTTCAAACTTTGTAAAAGCATTGTCATGCAGAGAACAAAATTTAAATGTGCAAATAAAGGAAAGAAAGGGCTATGGAGAGTCATATCAGTGAGTTGTATGCTTCTATTATTTGTGTAGTAATGTATAAGGGAAGTCAAACACAGGTAAAAAGAAAGCCTTTCTCTAAAACTGGTAATCTCGGGTTTTAAGGAGTTAAGACAAGTAAGAAAAAAGTGAGTTCCCTATTTGAGTATGTAATACCTCCTTCACTACCAAGATAAGAGGTGAGATATACATATAGGGGCATATGATTAGTGTATGAAGCTATTATGACTGTGTTGGAATAAGAAGGAAGCCACTCTTCCTTTAAAAACCCTAGAGACCATTACAAAACCCTAACATGTATGATATAACCACGAGTAAGATAGGTGATTTGAGAAAGATTCATGGCAATTGGTTTTCTACTCAAAGACTAAAGGAAAATCTCATTCTCTTGCTTGAAGGTCCAACACGAGGTTTAACTACAAAACCCCTACCTCCATGAGCATGTATAGATCAAGGAACTAAGAAACATCAAGAATAGTAAATTGTAAGTGCCTTCATTCCTTGTTGGTAAGATAGAATCCTCTATTGAATGGACATAGACCTTCTTGTAAATTATGAGACTTTGAAATGAAAAATAATGTATTTGGTACCTAAATATCTCTTCTCGGATATTCTCGAGACACATAGTGAAAGGAAGCTAGGGCTTGATAATCGAACCATCAAAATACATTATTTTCCTCTGAAATTTAGAACTAACAATAATAAGGGATTGTTAAAGGTGAATCAGAGGAATTTTAATCTTTTATTGGTTAAATTTGGAGCTAATGCGACAATATGGGAGTACAATCGATAAACACAGTCAGGCCTAATCTAAAGAGCAATTTTACAAAGGAAGCATGCGTTTGTAAAATAATTTGAACTTTAAACTTGTAAGAATGAATGATGGGGATGACGGGTGCTTTAATCACTCAATATTTCATCTTGAAATGACCTACTTTGTGAAACCTATGCCTCGCCAGCTTACTCTTCCAAGGGCTAGTAAGGGCTTTACGAGTCAATTTACAAAAGGAGGGCCATACAGAGTTGTGAGTTGAATCAAGACTTGAAATTTTAGGAGATTTTTTATATAGTCAAGGGTGATTTGAGGAAGTCTTCAGAATTTTCTGAGTGCTATTAGAAGTATGGATGTAGGGGTGATCCAAGGAACGTAGTCTCAAGAGGCTTCTAGGGACAATTTTGTGAAAGAGGGAGAGTAATGTAAAGTTAGAGTTTTGGAGACATTTCTTCACTAAATCTAGCCATTCAGTGATTTTTATGGTAGGGGATCATAATATGAAAGCTTTGGTAAGTGAAGGAAACTAATATTACTCAAGACTATAAAGGCCAAAACAAAGTGACTAAGAACAAGGAAAAGGTGAGTGCCAATGAGAATAAATGAGTATCACATATTTTGATGAGTGATGAGGTATTAGATGATTGTAGAAGAAGATGTATATGCAGAGGGAGATTAGTCAAATTCTTGGTAAAATCCATTTTGGAACATTTGTCGAATATACAAGGTTTGGAGTAAATTTTGATAATTTTTAGCCTTAAAGGCTAAGTGTTGATCCTTTAAGTACCGAGTGAGGTGAGAATTATTTTTTAAAACCTTTTTGATAGTGATTTGATGGTTAATATAGGCCTTTGACTACTATTATCCAAAATAAGCTCATGCTTATTTTTGGTTAACTGCACCCACTTTCCCTCATTTAGTGTTTCAATCCAATTTTTTAGAGATTCTAAGCACTTAAGGCTTCCTAACAGCATCTTCATCAGGTGGGAAATTTCTTCCCCTTTCCAAAAATATAAAGAAGTCCTTCTAACTCCTCATATTTTACAAGTTACGAGTCGGCGGGCCTTGGAAGGTATTTTTGCCCAAAAGCAGACTGACAGGAGTTTTTAAGGATTTATGCCAAAGGTGAGCCAAAGCAGGCACGGGGGTTTTGGAACTTTTTCATTTTTTACAAATAGGGCACAAAGTGAATTTCGCCTCGCAAGCCCATGGAGATCCTAAAGCCGCAAGAAGCCACATGTCAGCCCAACGCATCTTTAAAGATAAATATAAAAAGTGGGTCCTTAGACAAGCACCAAGCCTCCACGTGTCCCAGGTCAGATATGCGGCCCCACCAAACAAAATGAATTAGTCAAAAACCTAAAGGAACAAATCAAAGCCACGGAAGAAGCCATGTGTTGACCCGTCGCAACTTCAAAAGAAAAATCCAAAAGCAGTCCCCTAAACATGCGCCAACCCTCCACGTGGCCATATTCCAAGTCAAAGCGGGAGGCGGGTCTCTGGGAGTAATTTTTACTTTTTGGCTCCATTTCCAAGAGACATAAAGTATAAAAATGAGCCATGCCTCCGCCGATGCCCAAAAAGACACATGTCAAGCCTAAATTACATGTGGGCCGGCGGGCCTAAGGATGGTTTTTTGACCAAAAGCTATTATGGGGCTGTAGGGGATTTTTTGCAAAAGGGCACAAAGAGAGTTTCAGTGCCCGCAAACCTGTTCTCGATAACTGGTTTCGCCATTTTTTGTACAAGCTCGATTCAAATATTCAAATAGACATATCTTTTGACCTAGTGCCCCAAACCCAACAAATTTGGCACCGTTGGAAAGATCTCGACCTCCTCTATGCCATGGAGGCATAAAATATCATTTTTAGCAGGTGTTGGTGGGTGAAAAATGGGAAAACGTCTTTCAAGCCATCAATACGGGATCTGATTGTTTCAACAACCCAGATTTGATTTCATTAGCTATTCTTCCTTCTCCAACACACCAAAGTAGACATGGAGATGCAGATTTGATAGATTATAGGTGGATTTGTAGGGCATTAATGGTGGGTGGTTGAATTCTCAAAACAGGTCCGCTTTCCTCCTTTCTCTCTATTTTTCATCATTCTAAACTTCTATATATTGTAACACTTCTCATTTGAGAGAAGGAGAGCCATTATGGGCATAGGGAAACTCTGTCAAATTTTTTTCTTGACTCCATTTTGAGTTGAAAACCTTCTCCTATGCCTGGCAAGTGGATTTGTGCCTCTAAGCAAGAATGTAATGGTCTGTGCACCTTATATAGCAAATAAAACATGTTTTTGTGGTGTTTCTTCAACCCTTTGCATTGTTTTGTTATCTCCTTGTGCCTCTCCCTTTCAAATTTGTTTTCTATGCATGTATTTCACATTTATAGGTGCAGGGTGTTGTGTTTCATGGAGTTTTGATCATGGGTTTAGATCTGGTTTGTGTCACTTCTGTCTGACCTTCCCATCTTCCTTTTTCCTCTGTTTCATCCTCCCTCAACAGAGTATCTCGCACTTCCTTTTCTGGTGTATCACTGCTTAGTGTAGGCTCTTTCACCCTCTCTCTCTCTCTCTCTTTGTCCCTTGGAATGGTTAGATTAGGATTAGTTAGATTCTTCCTGCACTGGAGTAGCTTGTGGCAGGTAGATTAGGAAGCAAGAACTCGGCTTTCTCCAAAGGTCCATCTCAAGTTTTGCAAGTCCCACAGCTTGAGAGATGGTCCCATGTTATGCAATCACACCGAATGCCCCACTCACAACAAGGCCATTCGGGGTGATGTGATTCTACACTAACAACTACATCACATGCTAAGAAATGAGGATCATTGCATTGAAATGAAACATATTTCTTAGTTGGGGTCCATTCTCCCTCTCTTTCTTGGATGGCATAAGTGTTCAAAAACAATTTCTCTTCCCATCCATTTCCGATTTGATTCTCATTCGCATCTACCTTCTCTTTTTGATGCTCAACTCCTTTTTACATGTTTTTACATTCTCATCCTCCTAATCTAATCATACCAATCATCCACTGATATGTAATTGTCATCCTTGGTAGAATTGATTGAGGAGAGGCATTAGCAAGGGGTTCTTGATTAGTTTTATGTTTGGGCGTAGATGGTTGATTCTTAAGAAATCTGATTTGATCAATTGGAGAATCCAAATGATCCTCCAAAACATACCCCTAGTTTTTTTATCTCGCTCTCTCTAAAATAACTATTTTATTTTTCATATAAACTTGTTGTTGGGAGTGTAGCATGGGATGACCCTTCTCTCCAAAATCATATCAAACATCCCATTCTACCAACATTATAGGATAACTTGGTTTAATGAGTATTTGGTAGAAGGTAGGGACAGAATGTGGAACACCACAACTTCTAAAAACATCAATGCAAGGTTTAAGGAAGTTGGGTAATTCCTTGGGTGGAGATGGGAGGGAATTTTGCAAAGCATAAGGGGTGCTTTGGGCATGAAAAATTGTGGAGAATCAACTGCAGGAAAAGGCAACAAAGGATCATTATTGTTTTTGAAAGGAATAATGGTTTTTTCTTTACATGCACAAGGGGGAAGGAGGATTTGAGATGGTGAGGGAAGAATGGAAGTGGTGGGGATGGATTTCCTTTGGCCATCTTGAATGAGAATCTTTTCAACTTGTGATGCAATGGTAAAATCTTGAGGAAGACTGCTACCTCCTAGGGATTGACTTAACACAACTAAATCAACATCAAGGACCTTAAATAATACAAGAACTACTTATATTGTGAGGGTTTGAATTCTTGAGGAATTCTGTGCTAAATCCTTGCAAATCTGATGTTGAAATTAAAGACACACTCCATTGGATCCAAACCTTTGTATTTTATAGAAATGTTCCATGAGAGAAATGACATATGTATTCTCCTTGAACCGGTTGTGTATTTTTTCTCCTAGATGATCCCATGTGGAAATTGATTGTGAAGCCAAACTGATGTAATAATTTATTTCGTTACCTCCGAATGATGAAAAAATAATTATGATGCAAATATTATCTTTTATTATATTGTGAATGACACAATGGTTTGTTATATCTTGAATGTGATCAATAGGAGATTGATCTCCATTTCCATGAAAAAGAGGTAGGTTTTTCAAGGTTGATTTGGGAATATCATCCCACTACTACAAATGAAGGGGCTTAAACTGAAATGAGAGAATGGAAGAGCTCTTTGGAGAGCCATGAGATAAATGGAAACATGAAAATGAGTGGAAAGATGGAGGGGATGGAGGAAAAGGTATGAAACTTGAGAAAATGGGTTTTCTGAATCAGTGGAGTCACCAGATGTGTTGATAAATTCCTACAAATGATGAATACCATCAATAACACATCAACCTTTCTGGTATAAAGTTGTAAATAACTTCAATCTTGTCCCACCGGCATGCTAGAAACTATTTTTGCTCAAAATTGCACCTTGATATGATCGCAGAAGAATGGAATTTCAAGGATTGAATTAACATAGCTAAATCAACATCAAAGGACCTTAAATAATACAAGAATTCCATACCTTGTGAGGGTCTGAGTTCTTGAGGAATTTTATGCCAAGTCCTTGTAAATATGATGTTGAAATTAGAGATAAACTCCATTGGAGCCCATTGTATTTTGCTTTGAGATGTTCCATGAGAGAAATGACATATGTATTCTCCTTGAACCAATTGTGTAGTTGTTCTCCTAGCTGATCCCATGTGGAAATGGATTGTGAAGCCAAACTGATGTACCAATTTCTTGTTTTAACTCTGAATGATGAAACAAAAATTCTAAGGCAAATATTCTTTTTTATGATATTGTGAATAGTACAATGGTTTGTTATATCATGAATGTGATCAATAGGATATTGATCTCTATTTCCATGGAAAAGAGGTAGGTTTTTTAGGGATGTTTTGGGAATATCATCCCACTACTACAAATGAAGGGGGCTCAAACTAAAATGAGAGAATGAAAGAGCTCTTTGGATATCCATGAGAGAAATGGAGTCATGAAAATGAGTGGAAAGATGGAGGAGATCAAGGAAAATGTATGAAACCCGAGAAAATGGGTTTTCTAAATCAGTGGAGTCACCATATGTGTTGAGAAATGCCTCCAAAGGTTGAATATTATCAATAACACATTAGCCTTATTGGTATGAAGTTGTAAAACACTTGAATCTTGTCCCACAAGTGCATGCCAAAAGCTGTTGTCATTCAAAATTACACCCTAATATGATTGTGGAATATCAAAATTTTGTGCCAACATGGGACTGTCTCCAAGTTTAGGACTTGAAAATAGAGACATACCTCTAAATAGGGTTGGTTCCTTCACCTATCCTAATGCTAAAACTATTCTTATAGTTTAAAGCAAAACTATCTAATCCTAATCTAAGAATTCACAGGACCAGGGGAGAGAGATGCATGGAAATAAAATCCTAAGCTATGAAAGAGGTGATAGCACCAAGAAAAGGGGGATCAATATCTATGAGGGATAAATGAGAAGGGAATGAAGGTAGGAGAGGCGCAGATAATTGTGATACACACCGAAAACAATCAAATATACTCATTCCACACATTGCAAACACAAGGAAAAGAAAAACATGCAAGTATAACTCATACACAACATAAAATGAGAGAGAAGAGAGGTAAGAGACAACCAAAAATGAAAGAAAATGATAGAGAAGGGCCACAACATCTAGATTTTATTGTTACAAAGTATACATGATATGTTACATCCATTTGGGACGCATTAAGAGCATTGGGAGTTCCAAAACATAGGTCTCGCAACTCATATTTTATTTGGGACACCATTTTCGCATGATGCCTTTACAAAATTAGATAAGATTACATTATAATAAAAATGAGTTGCATATATAGAAGAAGAAGAGGGAGAGAAGAAATTCAAAATTAAGGAGTCCAACCACTTCTTCAACCACCCAAGACCAATCAACATTCAAGTTTGCAGACCCAACATGGGCGTCATCAATATTTTGCATAGCCCATACACAAAAACGACCACATGATCATTTTTTTACAATTATGGCTTAGTAAAGTACATTTTCATGACCCAAAAAATCTTCCATCATGTAGTATTCCTTGAGACATTTCCAACTATATAAAGTTTTTCTTATTTGGTGTCCGAGATCAAAAGTTATGGGCATTTAAAGATCACCATTCCATTTGTATAGTTGACACTACGTGGCCTTCAAATTTAACCTCGGGTCACTCTTGCTAATGTGTCACTCCCCATTTGTCCTTTGAGGCTCCCATTTTTATATGGGCAATTTGAGGAACCTACAAATTTTGAGGATCTGCAGAAAAAGAAGGAACATGCGTAGAAATAGGGATCCACATAAAAGAGGGAAATTGCGGAAAACAAAGACCCACGTAAAAGAAGTTGCCGCGAGAAAATAGGGATCTGTGAAAAAGAAGGAACCTATGGAAAATGGGGATCCGCGAAAAATAGGGAACCCTAAAAATGTGGATGTACGGGAAAAACGTAACCCATGGATTTTAAGGATCCATAGAAAAAGGGGAATCCATGGATTTTAAGGATATGTGGAAAAATAGGAAGATGAGAAAAATATGAAGATGAAGAAAAGAGGAAGAAATGGAAAAATAAGAGGGAGATGAAGAAAAGAGGAAGAAGGGGAAAGAAGAAGAAGAAGAAGAGAAAACCCCTTCATTTTTAAATCAAGTTGTCCAAATAAACATGAGTGTTTATTTGAAAATATTTTGGTGACCTCTTGGGGGACATCTTCCTACTAGATGATGAAGACCAGTAGCCTTGAAGCATCCATTGGGCATGGAGTCAATCCTAACCTTGAAGAAAATTGATCTCAAATATTTGATTCTTTCCCTAAACTTTACATAGTTTATCACCAATTTGAAGCTGATCTCTTGAAGCTTTGAATGAATCTTGAAAAATACCCCAAAACCTTCTAATTTTCACCATGGAAATTGATCTAAACTAGATTGTGTAACAACAACAAAGGGCCCACAAAAACTATGTACAAACATGAAAATCATACATGTTTCAAGAGGAAACATGCAGAGTGTGCACAAACACTTGTTTTGTAATAAACAATTTAATCTAACCTACTCTAACCCAAGGCAAGGGAAGCTCAAAACCAGTGGTTGGTTGGGAGAAATAGCTCCCCTTCCTTATAGAATTTGACCATGTAATTATTTTGACAATAATCATGGTCTTTAATGAGAGTGGAAAACTATCTTGAAACAAATTTTCCACCTCATTCTTCAAAGTATATGTTATCCAAAATTAATCCCCTCCCAAATTAATTTGGATAACTCATTTAAAATGGACTTAGCCATTTAAACAAGCCTAGGACGTTCAAAATGCTATCAAATTTCACCTCTCCAAGTCACTCGACCATTGGCATTTTAAAACCCACGGGAGGCTCAGCTAATCCATTAGTGGGTTATATTTAAAAGGCCACGTGACATTCATTTGGCCATCAATTTCAATGCCAAGCATCGACATGGGGCACATGGCAGAAGATCAATGATCAAGGTAGAGACACACGTTGACATTTCGATTCTTCTCAAAGGTTTTGGGCTCAATGACGTCAAATCCTCGGAATGAGCCACATGGATAATTCTATCGGGTTTGGGAAACATCCAAACAGGGTTGAAATGTCAATGGGACATGCGTCGAAATAGAAAGAGCAGACACATGGCAAGGATCCAACAGCAAGGAACAAACATGTGGCGCCATTCCCATGAACTTCAAGGTAGATGCACCTTGCCGATGTGAAGTCTACGTAATTAATTGTGTTGGATAGGATTCAGGTCCGGGAAAGGATTGAATGGTCATGCAGGCGAGAAAGACAAGTGGAAAAAATAGAAGGCACCGTGTGGCACAAGATAAACGATCGACACTAGAAATGCATCACTATTATGATGCGACAAGCGAGATGGTCTCATGCGCAGACATAAATTCCATAGAATGAGCCATATTTCAAAGAGTTTCAGGTCCGTGGGGGTAGTATGCAAGGATACGGTCAAAGGCTCGACCCCAAAACCAATAACATAATAACACGTGGCAAAGTCAAAGCAAGTAACATGTAGGTAGAGGAAATCTTCGAGGCCAATCAAGTGTTGCCACGTGTCACATTCCTGTGCTCCACGACATGCAAATATTCCTTGCTCAAATCACGTAAAATTGGTCTCGTTGGAAAGGTCTCCTCAAGCCCTTTAATTTTACAACATTTAATTCAGATATTGATGGTGTTTGACATGAGAAAAGAGGAAAAACAATTGGGGCATTAATATGTAGTTACAGATGGCTCAACCACCCAAATTGATGAAGTATGGGGCTCTTACCTTCTCCTAAAAGCAAAAGGACATTGGGGAACAAGTTTGACAGGGTTCCCATGATGTTTTTTAGAGATTAATGGATGATTGATGGTGGTTGAATCTTGGAATCCGTGTTATAGGGAAAGAGAGATTTTCATTAATGACAAGATCAAATCCAATCTCTTTCCCTCTCTTTTTTCTTCTTCTCTCTCTCCATTCTTCTATATATTGTAAATTTATGCTTATTTCAAGAGAGTGCTCTTTGTTGTAATGACACCATGCCAAAATGGTGGCCAACTTCCCATGATTTTCATACCTCTAATTTGGTCTTTGCAATGTATTCTCACCTTCTTTCAGAATGTAATGGTTTGTGCATATTTCTAGCAATAAAATCAGGCTTTGTGGCACATCTATTTTCCCTTTTCTCATTTTATTGTATCTTGCCTCTCTGTTTATTTTTTGCATGTTGTGTGTATTTCCTACTTGCAAGTTCCATTTTTTGTTGTCAATGCGTGGGAAAGTTTAGTATGCATGGTTTTATCATCGCTACACATCTATCTGCCCTCTCTCCCATGTTTTCTCTCTTTCCTTCCCCTTGTGGAGAGAAATCACCCCCTTTTTCTGGTGCTATCACCACCCCTTTAGCTTAGGATTTTCTTATGCATCTCCTTCTAACCTTGGTCCCTTGGAATGTTTAGATTATGATTAGTTAGATTTGCTTTTTCATTATAGGATTAGTTTTAGCATTAGGATTAGGTAGAGGAACCGCCTTCTCCGGAGGTTTGTCTCATAGTGTAAGTCCCACAACTTGGAGACAATCCCATGTTGCCTCAAAATCTCGGGTTGTCTATGACTTAGGGAAGGGTGCAATTTTGAGCTCCAACAATTTTTGGCATGCTCCTAGTGGGACAAATTTTAAAGAGCTTTATATCTTAATTTCATCAAGTGGATGTGTTCTTGGTAAGATTTTAAGTAATCCATTATCTCAGTTGTAGACCTTTCCCTTTCCTTCCATTCATTATTTCCTTTCTTTCCATTTTTCCATTTTCTTCTTTCATGAAGTTGTGCAATCATGACTTCATTTCCTTCTTGGAACTCTCTTTTCAATAGTAGAACCAATTCCCCACCCCGATATTTTCAAAATCCACCTTTGAATCAATTCTATGAGCCCTATCATGAATAATGTGCATATAACCCAACCCCCACTAATCCATATGGTTATCCTTCTAACCATGATGTTTTTCAAGAACAAGGTTATGCAGATGATGGCAAAAACTTCATGATAGATGTTGATTTTAGAGGTAGATTCAAGAAATGGAGATGAACATGGTGCATATCAGGGCTACATGTGTAATAAAGGCATGCAAAATTGGTTTTAGGGTCCCTTGTCTATGGGTCACCCTATATGCCAAACCGTTCAACCCTCAAAGAAAAGTTGCAGCTTTATAGTTGAGATGCTGCCCCAAATTGCAAAGTGGGATGAGTTAATGGAGGCTCATGAATCTAGTGTTAGGAAACCTTGTCAATGGGGAAACCCTACACTACTATCTTACATCCCTCCCATTCCTCATCCCCAACCTAAAACATCTCAATGTGATTTTCATGTTCTAATTTTTTTCCTACTCTCTCCAGGTTTCCACTTCTCCATCTTCTTCCCTCTCCTCTCACCTTCGATTTCTGAGCCCTCTTTTCTTCCAAATCCCCATCTCCTCCACAAGACAACCTTTCACCTCCTCCATTTTCTCGAACCCTTGTTATCGCAAACTCTCCCTCACTTTCCAAAATCAATTGGAATGCATTCCATTGCAGATAAAAATGATATATTCATCGAGGAATGGACTAATTTTGATAGTATAATTGATGAACTTCTTGTAATTTTCATGGAGTAATTTGTCAGTGAAGATGTTCCCAAGGAACACACAGAGGAGGAAATCAGAGATGAATATTAGTTTGATCTTCAAGTAGAGGAAGAGAAGCTCTAAGATGATCAAGGATATTCGATTAATTACGGTGATCCACCAAGAACATCTTCGAGATGTTGTAATTTACCAAAGAGAAATTCACGATGAGGAGGAGGAGAGTTTGATTTATCAAACTTATTGTTTGATGAGGAGAAGGCAGATCCACAGGAGAGGTGAGTTATTTGTAGAAACATAACAAGTTTAGTTCAGCTTGCAAATAAATAGTCACCTTCGGAGGAAAATCTACAGATGACCCCATTCATGGGGATGAGCTTCAAAGAAATGGGAAAATCACAAGGATCAGGCCTCGTGCCCAATCGATATTTGGCTAGTCTAGAGCTAAGAAAAGAGTTTGCAACCAATCATGCTTATTTCAAAGCATGAGGATGATCATCAAAGTACCAAAGGTCAGCTTACAACACCTCCAACCAAATGTAGAACAACTTGAGGAGGTATTCATCATTTTTATAGTTGATACTTTGATGAAACGGAGTGCAAGGCATGCTTTCATTCCCACTATGTGATTTTACACGCCAAAAGGCATATCACATGACCAAATTTTGTGAGGAAAGGATGTTATTTCTCATAACCTATTACAGGTTTTGTTTAAATTCTCTTCCTCTGGTTAGAGTAGAGTAGGTAGGTTTGTTTTTAGAAAAATAAGTGCTTGTGCACACTTTGCATGTTTCCACTTGGGACATGTATGATTTTTCATATTTGTATATAGATTTTGTGGGATTTTATTGTTGTGCACAATTCATTTCAAGGGCAAATCAGATATGGGGGTTTTAAATGATAAATCATTAAGAACCCAAGATCACTCATTAGCCTCAGTGGCTCCCATGCCTCTTCCTTGGTTAAAAATGTAGTGTTTTGAGACAGTTATAGAGTGAATAAAAAATCTCAAGAAATTATCTTTAAGAGCAAGAACCAGGTTATTTTTAGTTCACCTCAAGTTTAAGTAGGTTTCACTGAGGAATTAGATAGTTGGAGTAGTTCCACAGATCATTCAAAGCTCCATAGATCGTGTTAAGTCATTTTGTGCTTCATACGACTCAAGGGCTTGAATCTATGCCCAATGGATGCTTCAAGGCTACTGGTCTGTTCATCTAGTAGGAAGATGTCCCCTGGAGGTCACCAAATTTTATCCCAAATTAACCCCACCCCAGATTAATTTGGATAACTCATTTAAAATGGACTTAGCCATTTAAACAAGCCTAGGGACATTCAAACGTTAGTCAAATTCCACCTCTCCAAAACACTAACCATTGGCATTTAAAAAACTCGGGAAGATCAACGAATCCATTAGCGGGTTATATTTAAAAGGGCATGTGTTGTTCATTTGGCCATTAATTTCAATGCCGAAATCATACAAAGGTCACACGGTAGAAGATCAATGGTCAAGGAAGAAACACACATCGCCATTCTAGCTCTGCTCAAAGGTTTTGGGCTCCATCGACGTCCAAATCCCGTGAATGAGCCACAATGGATAATTCTATCAAGTCTAAGAAATAACTAAACATGGTTGAAAGGTCAATGGGACATATAGTGCAATAGAAAGAGTGGAAACATAGCAAAGATCCAACAGGTGAGGAAAAACACGAGTCGCCATTCCGACGAATTTCAAGGTAGATGCGCCCGACGGACGTGAAGTCCGCAAAATTAATTGTGTTGAATAGGCTTTTGAGTCTAGGAAAGGATTGAATAGTCAAAGACAAGTAGGATAGGTGGTTCAAACAGAAGGCATGTTGTAGCAGAAGAGATCAATGGTCGATAGTTTCCGCATCACCACCATCTCGGTGTATGAGGCGCAGAAGATGGGCTCCAACAAACGAAATTCCACCGAATGAGCTGGATTTCAAATTTTTTTAGGTCCGTGGGGTTAGTATGCAAGTCTATAGTCAAAGGATCGACCTCAAAACCAATAAAATACCAACACATGGAAAATTCAAAGCAAGCAAAATGTAGGTAGAGGCAAATCCGAGACCAATCAAGTGCTTCCACGTGTTAGGTTCTTGTGCTCCATGGCATGCAAATATTCAAATGCTCATATATTTTGATTCCCTGCTCCAAATCACTCAAAATTAGTCTCATTAGAAAGGTATCCTTGAGCTCTTAAATTTGGCATCATTTTATTTAGAGATTGATGGCATTTTGTGGGAGAAAAAAGCAAAATCAATTTGGGCATTATTGTGCTTACAGATGGCTCAACCACTCGAATTGATGAAGCATGGGGCTCTTACCTTCTCCGAGAAGAAAAAGGACATTGGAGAACAAGTTTGATAGGGTTCCCATGATGTTTTTAGAGATTAATGGATTATTGATGGTGGTTGAAGCTTGAAAGCCGTGTTGCAGGGAAAGACAGATTTTCATTAATGACAAGATCAAATCTGATCTCTTTCCCTCTCTTTTTCCTCTTCTCTCTCCATTCTTCTATATATTGTAAATTGATGCTTATTTCGAGAGAGCACTCTTTGTTGTAATGGCACCATGCCAAAATGGTAGCCAAACTTCCCATGAGTTTCAAACCTCTAATTTGGTCTCTACAATGTATTCTCACCTTCTCGTCAGAATGTAATGGTCTCCAGGCATGTTTCTAGCAATAAAATCGGGCTTTGTGTCACATTTGTATGCCCTTTTCTCATTTTATTATATCTTGCTTCTCTCTATTCATTTTTTACATCTCTTGGGTATTTCCTACTTATAGGTTCCATTTTCTATGTTGTCAATGTGTGGGAAAGTTTAGTCTACATGGTTCTTATTTGTGGCACATCTGTCTACCCTCTCTCCCATGTTTTCTCTCTTTCCTTTCCCTTTTGAAAGTAATCACCCCTTTTCTCGGTGCTATCACCACCCTTTTAGCTTAGGTTTTCCTTATGTGTCTCCTTCTAACCCTAGTCCTTGGAATGTTTATATTAGGATTAGTTAGATTTTCTTCTCATTGTAGGAGTATTTTTATCATAAGGATTATGTAGAGTAACCAATCTTCTCTCGGAGGTCTTTCTCACAGTGTGAATCCCACGAAGATAGTCCCATGTTGCATTAAAATCATGGGTTGTCTATGAATTAGGGTGGGGAACAATTTTGAGCTCCAATAGTATTAGATAAAAATAGAAAGAACACCTCCTCATCCCGATTTATACTTGGTTTTGGATGTGTTGTATCCGACATTTGGTGCTTTGATGATCTTCCTCATGTTCTAAAGTGAACATGACCATGGCAACTATCTGTGTGGCTCTAAACTAGCCAAGTATTTGATTGTGCATGGGCCGATCCTTTTGGTTTTCCCATATTCTTTATGTTCAACTCCTTTAATGGAGCTGGTTGGGATGTTTTCCTCTTCACAAAGACCATTTACAAGCTGATCAAGACTATGTTTAGATTCTTCTACAAAAACTTTGTTTACACCATGATGGCTTCATTTTCTCCTTCTTTTACTCTCTATCCCAATCTGGTTTTCTCGCCAAAAGTGAAGAAAGTTCCAAACATGCTCAGAATGTGGATCATTGCATTGAAATGAAACATCTTTCTCACTTTGGATCCCTTCTTCCTCTCTTTCTTAGATGGCATAAGTATTCAAAAACGCTTTCTCTTCCCCCACTTCCAATCCAATTGTCATTTGCATTTACTTAATCTATTTTGATGTTCAAATCCCTTTTTGTATGGTTTTCACACTCTCATCCTTGTTGAGCATGAAAAAACTAAGTCCTTGAAAACAAAGGTTATCCCGCATGAAAGGCATTATAGGAGAAATGCGCATGAGGAAGCACATGCGAGGAGAAAAGGGTTTGCAAGTTGAAGTCGATAGGAATGCATCCAAGAGATAGATTGAACACTTAGCCATTTTTGGGATGCGGATCTAAATATAGACTTGAAGTGGTGACTAATCAAGTTTTTAAAGATAAGAATAGAACAAGGAGACTTGCGGTTCAAGAAAGTTTTATTTTGGGATAAGATGAAGACCAAGTGACATACATAGTTCTAAGTAAACAATAGGATCTCGAATGAAGAGTTAAGCGTACTAGATCTATTATTAGAAAATATTGCATGATTTTTGTACTTAGCTTGTAGTGGTGCATGGCTATTCTTAGCATGTAGCCTATTTTAAGGATGCATAGGTGGTGAAGGGAAAGTCCCCACCCCTATATATATGTATGATCTACATAGTTTAGAAAGACCAATTTTGTAATAGAGTTATGTTGCTTGGAATATGTGTGTGCATGACTCATGGTGATACTCATATGTATGTAAACAACTTCTGTGTTTTACAATAATTAATATAATGGATCTTTGTGGTTGGATATTGATTTTTGATACATTTATTACTAGTTCATGCATGGTAAATTTAATTTTGATTCTGGTATGAGTTAATCTTGCATATGGTTAAGATCTAGATCTAGTTTATGATATGCAATATACTTGATTATTTGTTATGGATCTGAATATTTGTATGATAATGCTAACTCCTTGAACAATCTGACATAAAAGAGCGACCTAGTGGTAGAAATATGGTGTACCTAACATTAGAAAGGCACAAAGAAGAATGGTGACTAAATTTTAATGAAGCGCGTAAGAGGGATTTGGATAAGCAACATGAAATTGCGGAGAGAGATGGCTCATGAAGGATTTAGAGCTCACGTAGAGGACGTGGAGCCGAGCATCCTCCGGAACTCCCCATTTGGGTAAGCATGGAATATAACTCTCTTCCACCTTAGATGAGAGCATGCCGGTGGAAGCTATGAAAATCACGGGTGTGCATTTGATCCCTCTTGGCGACCTAACCCTTGTGCTTGGTTTTCTAGTTTCTACGACGGTCTTCAAAGCTTGAGCTAGTATGGGCAGTAGAGTAGTGATAGATAGATTTAATTTACAATCAAGTTTAGGAGTTAATTAGGTAGCTTATTCATCTATGGTGGTGTAATCATCATCTGTGTTATTCGGAGGTCCGATTGGAGGTATATTTTCTGGCACATCATACAAAATGTGGGCCCTTAGAACGTTGACATTATGTCTCGAAGTATTACAACTTCACAGACTATGGGAGTTTAGTTTAGTAAAAGTGTTAGAACATGAGGTAGTGCATCCTCTGGTCCATTTCCCACTATAGGAGGGGGATTAGGAGGATCAAGTGGTTCAGGATCTAATGGATCTGTGGTTTTGGGGGCAAAGGAAACACATGAGGTAATATAGGTTTTGGATCTGGTGGGAATGGTTTGCACTTATCCCAATAGTTGTATTTTGAGATGTCTCTTCATCTCCCAGAATATAGAGGAATTGAAGATACAACTGAGCATATGCATATGTGTGAAATACTATGGCATGCAAAGGGGATTACAACTCCAGAGCATAAGGCAAGCCTCTTCGCAAATACGTTGCAAGGGCACGTACATAGTTGGTACAGGAAATATGATCTGAACTAGACTTGTGTAGACTATACCGCATTGCGTGATGCTTTCTTGGCAGAGTTCCACATACCTGAGTTTGAGCAGAAGAGCATTAACATGCTGAAGGACATCAAACAAGGCATGGCTGAGAGCGTAAGGGAGTATGATGGTCACTTAAAAAAAATTATTGTCAAAGTTATCTTATGACATCCACCCAAGTTAGTATGCTCAATGGTTCCTCGATGTTTGATCACACCTTTCAGAAGGGCACTCTCACATAAGACATTTAAAGACCCGCGTGAGGATTTTGAAGTTGTTTTGCGTGGCCGAGGCATTTGGGAGTGTAGACACCGGTGTTATCCCATTTTTGGAAGATTAGATTATGTTAAGGGTAAAATAGTTGAAGAAGTTTTCAAATAATTCGACACATGAAACACACCGTGTTATTTAGTGCACATACTATGAAGTAGAAGGACATAGTAAGTATAGCTGTCCTAAAAATTGGTGTGTGCCATGTTGTGGACTCATGAGACCTATCACTGGACCTTGATTCAAGTAGTTTCTCATTGTTGCAACACACGATAAGGAAGAATGTGTCCTGCATATCGTAAGATTTTCAAGTCTACCATACATGATACAAAGACCTATAGGTTGATTGATTAGATTCATGATGCCATTGATATTGGTGTACATTAGACTAGTGTTGCAAGTAATTATATGGAATAAGGTGAACATCATGATCACAATCACAATGAAGGGCACTTTGATGGAGGCCGAGGCTGAGGTTGAGGATACCACGAAGGATTCAAAGGACAAGGTTGCGGTAGTGGAAGAAGTGAATTTCCATGAGGAACATGTTATATATGTGGATCCCCTAATCATTATAGGCACGAATGCTCTCAGCATATTATTTACTCTTTTTTGGAGGAAAGAACCACAACTATGAAGAATGCCCAGACTTGTATGACCATTTGTGTAAGAAGCACAAGTAGGATAAGGGCACAGAGATGGTTAGAGTATAATGTGTTGTAGAAGATCGCGGATGCCAAAGTTAGCGGTTGATCCTAAGGTGGTACTGTGTTAGTCATTACGCGTGTTGAGGTTGCGCGTGCGAGGGAAGTTCCCAAGTAGAATCCTATTATTAATAGAGAGGAGGTATTTCATGCAAAGTATCTAGACCCTACGCATCAAAAGGAAGTTTATCAAGAAACCATGGAGGTTATTAGAAACTTACAAGGTGAGATAAAATGCTTGAAGGAGCAGTTGCAAAGCTGGAACATGCCAAATCAGCCGATCTTCCCGAGAAATATGTTGATGATTTGATGGAGGTTTGTAAGATGTTACGATAGGAAAACATCATTCCTTTATTGGGGGAATATCTTAGGAAAAGATGTCATGTGCTAGAGTTGAGCGTGAGAGATAAATTTTACATGCTAATTGACCTCCTCACAGTCTCGATTATGATAAAGAAATCACTCTAAATGTGGTTGTTGACGGATGGATTTTGAGTAATATTTTGATTGATATAGGCACAAAAGTGAATGTAGTCACTTTTTATGTGTGGAATCATATGGGGAGGTCACCATTACATCCATCTTATAATGTGCTTTTTATGATAAACATGACTAAATCCATGCCCATTAGGGTCTTAAAGGATGTTACTATTACTATACAAGGGGCCAAGTTTACTGGAGACTTCGAGGCCTTGGTTCCTCGTGAGAGGAATAAAATTTCTAGCATTTCTTAGGTGCCCTTGGTGTTATGAAAACAATGTTGATATGCGCTTCAATAAAGGATACATCTATTTTGAGAACAAGGAAGAGCGCATCATCATTCCTTTAATAGATGTGAAAGCTGCACCTTATGTAGAACCTCCGAGTGAAGAAGATTTAAATAGAATTTATGTCCAGACAATATCGAGATCCCAAGTACTTGAGCCATTAAAGGAAGGATTTCTCCAAAGGATGATGTAAAGTACATGAGTTATACTATAAGTGTTTCATGTGACAACTGGGCACATGGCACTTATGAAATGGTTGGACGTGAGATGAGGAGTGCAGCATACACACGTAAGAAGGCCATGTTGTGTTAGATGTTTGGGTAAGAACCAAGAACTAAGGTACACTTGTGAGGGGAATCCTGAAGTATTTTTGTGCACTATGGAAGTACAGGGATAGATCAAGTGGAAAGAAGGAATATGTTGGTGTATACCCTACATGGGATGATAGTGCATTGGTGGATGGTTCACAAAGATAATATTTTAGAGTGGCAAGAAGTGAGAATTGCCTTCTCTACTAGATTTCTTCAAAGCAATGCGCCTACCAAGACATGTGAATTTCATGGGAAGGATTCTCAACACCATGTTTAGAAGTGTTAGAGACTCGAACATAGGGGCATGAAGCCTTACCACCTTCACTATGGTTGCACAAGTTTTACTACACTATGCGAGGCTTCACACACATGGTATGTTTATGCAGAGTTGAATAGAGGATTGGGAAATTGGTAAGAACTCGATTGTGGGTATGATCCATACCTTTGACTGTATTTTCCACTAAACCTCCAATGAATGAGGCATTACAAGTTATGAAGCACTTGATGTTGGGAGATAGTGTAAAGGCTGAGGAACTTATTTAGGAGTTACTAGGTGAGTCGATATGGAGGCACATTATGAGGAAGAAGAGACAAACGGAGAACATCTTGGGCATGCTTTCCTAGAAAAATAAAAAGGTAAGATGGTCTACGTAATTGATGATGAAGAAGTGGAAAATATGGATGTTGAGCATACTGAGGGTACACGTGAGGTATTAGACAATGTAGATGAGAAGGCACACACATATCATGAACCTATGAAAATGAAGAAGGTCAACATTGGGACAAATGTTGAACCTAAGGAGGCCATCATTGAAGATTATTGGTATGAATCAAAGGTTGCAAAGATAATTGAGTTGTTGCGTGACTTCTAAGAATTATTTCCTAGAGGCTATCATGAGTTGAAAGGGGTACATCACTCTTTAGGAAAGATGAGGATCAAGTCAAGGAAGGTGTGTGCCAGGTAGGAAGAGGCCTTACAGATGAATCCTAACCTGCACATCAAGGTGAAGGAAGAAATTGATAAGATGCTGAATTTTGGAATCATTGAGCCCATTGAGGAGTTAGAGTGGGTTAGCTCTATGGTGATAAGTATCAAGAAAGATTGCAGGATAAGAATTTGCATGGATTATAGGGAGTTAAATGCTACATGTGTAATATATTCCTTTCCCACACCATTTACAAAGGAGATTTTGGAAGGTGTTGGAGGGCGTGGGATTTACTCCTTTACTGATGGATTTTATGGATATCGTCAGGTGATGATAGCTAAAGAGGATCAAGAAAAGATAACTTTCACCACTGAATGGGGAAGTTTTGCATACTTAGTTATGCCCTTTGATTGAAGAATGCACCTACGCTTTTCGTGCATTGTTGTGTAAGTATTTCAAGACTTTATTCATAATTTCTTATAGGTTTACTTGGATGATTATATAGTTTATGGGCTATTCAAATATCACTATGATAAATTAAGGCTTATGTTTGAGAGGTTTCAAAATTGAGAATCTTCTTAAACATTAAGAAATGTTTTTTTACTACACCTTTTGGGACTTTTCTCGGATACATTATCTCAGAAAGAAGGTTTGCTAGTGGATCCTGCTAAGGTTACTTTGTTATTCTGGGCTTAGAGGAACCTACTAACCAGAGCAAGGTACGTGGATTATTGGGGCACACAAATTATTAAAGGAAGTTTATCAAGGATATGCTTGAATCTCCATGCCCTTGGAAGAGTTGTTAATGAGTAAATGTGAGTTCCATTGGGGTGAAGCACAACAACACACATTTGATACATCAAGGAAAGGCTTACCAAAAAATCTATTCTCAAGCGCTTTCCTTCATGGAACAAACCTTTTCATGTGCATGTGGATGCCTCGATATGGCCATCGGCATGAAATTAACACAACTTGGAGAAGGTATTATTGATCATCCTATTTGTTTTGCAAGCAGGAAGTTGACCCCAACTGAACATAATTATACAACTACGGAGTGCGAAGCCTTGTCCATGATCTACGCGCTGCATAAGTTTAGACAATACTTGACATCTACCCCATTTATATTCTATACAGATCACATGGAACTTAAGTACTTGGTGAAGAGGCACAGTTCTGTAGGGGCACATATGCCGTTGGATTCTGTTGTTCCAGGAATTTGATTTTACAATGGTGGTTTAACTAGGCAAGAGTAATTTTGGACCCGATCATTTATCGAGGATTAATTTAGGAGAAGACACATAGAGCATTGAGGATACAATGTCGGATAAACAATTATTCAAATTGAACCGTATACGACCTATGGCTTAGAAGATATTGTTGTCTTTTTGCGGACTAGTGTGGCGCCTGAAGGAATGAAGAGTATAGAGAAGAAATAACTTTCCATACGCGCCGCACCTTACATGTTGATTAGTGGTGACTTATACAAACTAGGCCCATATGAAGTTTTGTGCTGATGTGTGCTTGAGCATGAGTATGAAGCTATTATGGAGGAGGCTCATGGTGGCATTGGAGGTAAACATTATGTAGGATATGCTACCATGTGTAATATTTTATTGCCTGACTTGTGGTGGGAAACATTGTATAAGGATTTTAAAGAATATTGTAAGGCTTGTGACCATTGTCAATGCCTTGGAAAGCCTAGGCATAGAGATGAAATGCCTTTGAGGCCTATTGCTAGTGCATAACCCTTTGAAAAGTGGGAAATTAACTTTGTGGGTTCTATTTCTCCACCCATGCACAAGACTGGTAACACTACATTATAAATTATACATATTATTTTACAAGGTGGACAAAAGTAGTGCCTACAAAGGATTACACGAGAATTGTGACAAAAATGTTTCTATGAGAAAACATTATCAATAGATATGGATACCCATTGAGTTTGAAAAGTGACAAGGGAACTCATTTTCTTAATGAGACCATCAAGATATTATTAGTAGAATATATGGTGGCACACCATAAAACAACACCCTATCACCCACAAGAAAATGGTATCACTGAGGCTTTCAACAAGATATTGAGCCATAAATTAACTAATATTTGTGATTTTGGAAGGAAGGACTAGGATGATAAAGTCTCTGTTGTAATTTGGGCATACATGATAACTTATAAAAGATTAAAAAAATCCACACCCTTTTAGTTGGTATTTTACGTAAAGACTGCTTTTCCCATCGAATTGAGTTACCTTCTTCACGTATTGCACACGCCAAAAAGTTTGGCTAATGAGAAAGCACTTGAAGAGTGTATTGATAAACTGATGCAATTGGATGAAAGGTGCGCCATTTCCAGTTGATTCGGAAGATAGAAAAGGCTAGATAGAAGGCATGACATGATAGGCATATTAAGGATAAGAAGCTTGAAGTTAGACAGATGGTTCTTTTGTATGATTCAAAGTTTTTGTGCCACCCTAGAAAGCTTAAAGTGCATTGGTTGGGACCGTATATTGTGACTTACATACTTGATTCAAGTGCTTTTAGTTAGAGGCGCTGGATGGGACACAAATACCTGGTTATTTCAACTGGAGTAGGATGAAGCCCTACTATAAATAAGACTTCTTGGCATTTGTAATAAGTCAATATTTCCATTTGGATTAGGTTTCCTTCATGCATTTATTTTATGTGTGTTTCCTTTCATCGTTGCTATGCTTTTTCAATTTAGTTCAGTATTTTGTGTAATAAGCACGCTTACACGCTAGAAGTTGATTACTCCCTTTTGAGTTCATGAGTAGAGGACTGCACATACAAGTAGTGTGGGGTAGAGAGAATACAAGCAGAGAGCAAGCATACGATATTTGATGTTGATAGTTGCCTAGGAAAATAAGAGCGCGCGTTGAGATTCCTACGTATTAGAGGAGCGCGCATGGTGGTGATGATATCGGTTAGAAAATGATAATGTGTCATAAGGAAGATAGTGGTAATAAGGACAATGCCAAAGGAAAAGTCCACGTCTGAGTGATTACGTAGGGAATGTGAGGTAGGCGTGCAAGGATAACTACTTGAATAGGGCGCAGTGGTTGTTGTACTTATGCGCCGGAAGAACACTTAAGGAGGTCTCGTAGTTAATGTAGTTTTGCATGCTAGAAGGTTGCAGAGAGGTTACACACAATTGGACACGGGAGGAAACACACTTGAAAAATATGAATTTAATGTGGTAGTATAGTGGTAGGTGGAATTGTAATTAATGTGGTAAAAATTGAAAAACTATAAATAAGGGGTCGTGGTAAATCATTTTTACCTTGTGAAAATTTGCAAATGAGCTTGTGTGACCAAGGCATCCTCAAGAGTATTGGTAAAGGATTAATTGCGAAGGTGAAGATTTGCAAACTAGATTGTGGAGAAGAACATGATCATGTGTAGAGAAAGTTAGGAAAGAAGTTCTGCGGGTTTGGATGGTGTAGTGTGAAGAAGAGAAGTTTTTCTAGTTAGGGTTTGTATAACTAGGGCACAATTCACGTAGAATTTACATAGGAGAGTTGTAGTTAGGGTTTGAGGCACCAAGAAAATCAAAGCATGAGGTAGAACTAACAAGTACCCGACCAAAAATGGCACCAAGAAGGGGAACAACCGTTTCACCCAAGAAAAAGGGAAAGGGCAAGGACAAACCAAGGGAGCCAACAAATTTCAATGAGGAGTGGTATTCTAAATGTAATACCCAGATGGAGTATTGATGGGGATGGAGTGGGTGTCCCATGTAAGAAGAATGGTTATAAGTGATTATAACCATCAAACCAACGTGAATCGAAAAGGAAATGACTTTGGAACTGTTCGACCTACAGGGAAGAGGATGACCGATGATAAACTAGTATATGATGATTTGGTGTAGAAGACTTTGGAGAAGGTTGAATTCTACAACTATATGAACTACCATTTTTGGCAAGCCTGAGAGATTGTACCAATGGATTATGTCACAGTGTGCACAAAGATTATTTTTAATTTGCTAGAAGGAGGATGCACATAACTCCTCAATTAATCTCAAAGTTCACTGGACTCATCTGCACAGGGAGTCATTTGATGATGACTTGGGTGATAATGAGGTTTTCAAAGAAATAACTAAGGAATATGGGTATAAGAAAGGTGGGTGCACCTTTGATATCTCAAAGATCAACAACCCGGTGATAAGGATGGTTGCGCATCTGCTTACTAAGTTAAGTGGACAAGAAAGATGGACCCAAGTTAACAAGAGATGGTTGAATGTATGTAAGAAGATAGCTGGGAACCATCTACAACATCTTGACCTTTATAGAAAAATATACAATTGATGTTGCGAGAGATGGAGACAAGATAATGTATGGTAATATCTTGCTTTTGATTGTCTTCTCTGATATTGGAGTGCCCAATGGGCCGAACAGTAACATATGTGAGTACCTTGATGAAGACCCTCCCCAAGAGATTTGCAGCCCATACTTGTGACACTATGACATTGACATACAAGGCACACTTGGGTAAATGGTACAAGCAGATGCGCGATGCCTTCGACTCGAGTGGAGGATCCCAAAGAAATTGCCATATTTGGTGAAAGATGAAGTTGAATTTGTAATTTACCAACAATTTTGCATTGGTAGGTTCACCCTTGTTGATGGCACCAAGAGCCCATGGTGTAAATTACCATTTTCCTTCACCACACAGTACTTCCAAAGCATGTTTAATAGGCTCAAGGAGGTGAAGAAGCTAAGATTTGATATAAGTACTATAGATCGAGCATCATGAGCTGTGCAAAAACACTTATCTATCTCGTAGAAGCACACATATGTGGAGAGGTATGTCTCACATGAAATATAAATGGTCAAACCTATTACCATACCAATTACAAGAGCAATTGGAACAAGGGTGTATATTCATCTATGACCAAGTTTGAACAAGGCGCATATGTAGAGGATGATGTAAGTATACCTAAGGACCCTTCAGGGAGAAAGAAGGTGGAAACAAAGAAGAAAGATAAAGGAGAGACTCCTACAACAAGCCGAGAATCCGAGCACACATGAAGGCCAAAGCATGGACAAAGGAAACAGGTATATGAACAAGTAATTATACTCATAGGAAGAAGTCCCTATAAAATACAAGTATCCAATGAAGATGAAACCAAGGGTAGTTCGTAGAAATGACTCGAGGAAACAAAGAGCTTGAAGAATGAAGAAATAGAGGAGGATCAATGAGATCCTGAGAAGTTCCCTCATGTGTATGATGTGCACGAGTTTGATGAGGAGCAAAACGCACCATCGAGAGGAAGTTAGATAATTCAAGTGCATGGAAAAGAATAAGTTAGAAAAAACATGCATGAGACTTCACAACTTTTCGACATGATTTGGAGACCATTGTGGAAAAGTAAGTAATAGGTATTATAAATTTTTGGTTGAACAAGAGGTGGAGTGCAAAGGTGTTACAAAGGAAGAAGAAAAAGAGAAAGGTGGGAGTCTAGGAGGGGAAACAAGTTTGGAAGTATGTTTTCCAAGGGTGCACACATAGGGGTGGTAGACGTGCATTCACTCACTAGAGACTTACTATGCCCTATGATGTAGGTCCTAACAAGGTATTGTGTGATCACTACTAGAGTACAATACCGACGAACCAACTCTTCTTTTGGTCATCCTTTGATAGGGAAAGTGCATGCCTGTCACAAGGAAGATGTTGTCCTGACATTTGAGTCTCATATTGATGAACCTAAATTTGAATTCAATGCAAGAGCATTACTTGATACATACACTTCACCTAGCTCTAAGGAAATAAAGGGAAAAGAGCATATGGTTGCATAGTTAAAGGTTGAGTTGAGGGATAAAAAGGGGAAATTGCACAAAGTATATCACAATGCTGATTTGATCGCAAATTCAATCATACTAGCATGCTTGGACTTGGCCCCTCCTTCATAGAAGTATGAATCAACTCTTCACTGTTTGGAGGATTTAATGTGCATGATCACGATGCGTAAACAACCACTTACACTGGAGTCTCGAAGAAGTTATGACATGACGACAATAGGAGAAATAAAAACCGAATCGACCATAACTCAATACACCGAGCTTCCCGCATCGCAAAGAGTGTGGCTCATATGGTTGAAATTGTCTATGAAAAAGCTCAGAAAGATAGGGATCGATGGCAAATGCAAAAACCCCACTCATGAGGTGGATTTGAAGGAGTTCTGTACAAGAAAAAATAGAAAATCGAGTGGAATGAGATAATATACTTGCAGAGGTTGAGAATAAGAGTGACACTATTGATTTATTAATGACCTCTATTAAGAATAAGCTTAAGGAATTGTATCCCCAAGTAATGTTGGAATGGATGTTTTGAGAGACGTGGGCAAACAATTGGAAAATTTGGTTGACACATTTAATGCCAAGGGTGAAGAGCTCACATTTGAAGAATTCAGTGCAATGATGGGGATCTGCTCAAAAATTACAAAGTGAGGTGGAAGGATGGAATGCAATTGAAGCATCATTAAATAAGGATTTTCCCATTCTTCTTACACAAGATTGTGACAAAATTCTTTTATTTTTGGCTTGATGGATATTATTTTATTCTTTTTGATTATAGATTCTTTATTGTTTATTCATGGAGGATAAGTTGGACTACCCATTTCAAAAAACCACAAAGTGAGGTGGAAGGATGGAATGCAATTGAAGCATCCTTGAATAAGGATTTTCCCATTCTTCTTACATAGTGACAAAATTCTTTTATTTTTGGCGACAATGGATATTATTTTATTCTTTGTGATTATAGATTCTTTATTCTTTATTCATGGAGGGATAAGTTAGATTACCCATTGCCGGGGGTGGTAATGAAGCAAGTGTGGGGTAATGTTGAGCATGAAAATGACTAAGTATTTAAAAACAAAGGTTATCATGCGTGAAGGGAATTATAGGAGAAAGGTGCTTGAGGAAGCACACGCGAGGAGAACATGGTTTGTGCACTGAAGTCAGATAGGAATGTGCACAAGAGATAGACTGAACACTTAGCTAGTTTTTGGTATGTGTATCTAAATATGGACTTGGAGTGGCGACCAAGAAAGGTTTTAAAGATAAGAATAGAACAAGAAGACTTACGGTTCAAGAAAGGTTTATTTTTGGATAAGAGGAAGACCAAGTGACATGCATAGTTCCGAGCTAATAATAGGATCTGAATTAAGAGTTAATTGTAGTAGATATATTATTAGGAAAGCTTGCATGCTTTTTGTACTTAGCTTGTAGCGGTGCATGGCTATTCTTAGCATGTAGCCTATTTTGAGGATGCATAAGTGGTGAAGGGAAAGTCCCCACCCCTATATATACGTATGATCTTCCTAGTTTAAGAAGACCATTGTAATAGAGTTATGCTACTGGAATATGTGCGCGCAAGACTCATGGTGATACTCATATGTATGTAAACAACTTATGTGTTTTACAATAATTAATATAATAGATATTTGTGGCTGTATATTGATTATTGACACATTTGTTACTAGTTCATGCATGGTAAAGTTAATATTGATTCTAGTATGAGTTAATCTTGCATATGGTTAAGATCTAGATCTAGTTTATGTAATGCAATATACTTGAATATCTATTATGGATTTGGAATATTTGTATGATCATGCTAACTCCTTGAATAAGATGACATAAAAGAGGGATCTAGTACCCTTGCGCGCTTTGGGTGAGTGCTTAGTTCTGACTGAGTGATGTGCCAATGCATCTTGGGATTTTGTGGGTAAAATAAGACTACAATCCTCCCAATCAATCATACCAATCATCCACCGATATGCGCTTTTCATCCTTGATAGAATTTATTGGAGGAGTGGCGTAAAAAAAGGGCTATTGATGAGTTTCATGTTTGGGAAAACATGGTTGGTGCTCAAGAAATCTGATTTGATCAATTGGAGAAGCCAAATTATCCTCCAAAACATACCCCCTACTTTGTTTATCTTCTCTCCCCAAAATAAATGCATGATTTTGCATATAAACTTCTTGTTGGGAGTGTAGCATGGGTTGCTCCTTCTCTCCAAAAGCATAGCAAACATCTCGTTCTACCAACATTGTAGGATAACTTGGTTTAGTGAGTATTGGGTAGAAGGTAGGGACAACATGTGGAATACCACAACTTATAAAAACATTAGTGCAAGGTGTAAGGAAGTTGGGTAATCCCTTGGGTGGATATGGGAGGAATTTTTCAAAGCATAAGGGGTGATTTGGGCATGATAAACTTGTGGAGCATTAAATAAAGGACAAGGAAATAAAGGATCATCCTTCTTTTCGAAAGGAACAATGGATTTTTCTTTATTTGCATAAGGGCGCAGATGATTTGAGATGGTGAGGGAAGAATATAAGTGGTGGGGATGGATTTCCTTTGCCCATCCTGAATGAGTATCTTTTCAGCTTGTGATGTAATGGTAAAATATTGAGGAAGACTGTTGCCTCTTAGGGATTGACTTAACATAACTAAATCAACATCAAAGGACCTTAAATAATACAAGAATTCCATACCTTGTGAGGGTCTAAATTATTGAGGAATTCTATGCCAATTCCTTTCAAAATTGATGTTGAAATTAGAGACACACTCCTTTGGAGCCTACCGTATTTTTTAAATAGATGTTCCATGAGAGAAATGACATATGTATTCTCCTTAAACTGATTGTGTAGTTGTTCTCCCAAATGATCCCATGTGGAAATGGATTGTGAAGCCAAACTGATGTACCAATCTCTTTCTTTACCTTTGAATGATGAAACAAGAAGTATGAGGAAAATATTCTCTTCTATGATATTGTGAATGACACAATGGTTTGTTATATCTTGAATGTGATCAATAGGAGATTGATATCCATTTCCATGGAAAAGAGGTAGGTTTTTCAAGGTTGATTTTGGAATATCATCCCACTTCGCAAATGAAGGGGGCTCAAACTGAAATGAGAGAATGGAAGAGCTCTTTGGAGAGCCATGAGAGAAATGGAAACATGAAAATGAGTGGAAAGATGGAGGGGATGAAGGAAAAGGTATGAAACCTAAGAAAATGGGTTTTCTAAATCAATGGAGTCACTAGATATGTTTAGAAATTCTCATAAAGGATGAATACCATCAAGAACACATCAACCTTGCTGGTATTAAGTTGTAAAGAACTTCAATCTTGTCTCATCGGGCGTCTTAGAAACTATTTTCACTCAAAATTGCACCATGATATGATCGCGGAAGAATGAAATATCATGTCAACATGGGACTATATCCAAGTGTGGGACTTGCAAATCAAGACAAACCTCTAGATAAGGTTGGTTCATCTACCTATCCTAATGTTAAAACTACTCCTATAGCTGAAAGCAAAACTATCTAAGCCTAATCTAAGCATTCACAAGAGAGAGAGAGAGAGAGAGAGAGAGAGAGAGAGAGAGAGAGCGTGTAAATAAAATCCTAAGCTATGAAAGAGGTGATAACACCAAGAAAAGGGGGATAAATCTCCATGAGGATGAAATGAGAAGGAAATGAAGGTAGGAGAGGGTAGAAAAGTGTTCCACAGGCCCAAAACAATCAAATCTACTCATTCTACACATTTTAAAAATAAGGAAAATAAAAACCTAGAAGTATAGCTCATACACAACATAAAATGAGATAACATAGAGGTAAAAGACAAACAAATTCAAGCAAATGGAAGAGAAGAGCCAAAATGTCTAGATTTAATTGTTTTAGTGTATAAACAATCTGCATATATGTATTTAGGAGGCATTGAGAGAATTGCAAGTTCCAAAACACAAGTATGCAACTTAGATTTTGTTTTGGACACCATTTTAGTTTGATGCCTTTACAAAATTTCATAAGATTACATTACAATAAAAATTAGTTGCATATATAGAAGAAAAAGAGGGAGAGAGGAAGTTCAAAATTAAGGAGTCTAGCCACTTCTTCAAGCACCCATGACCAATCCGCATTCAAGTTTGTAGACCCAACATGAGCGCCATCATATTTTTGCACAGCCCATACCCAAAAATTACCATGGAATCATTTTTTACTATTATGGCTCAAGAAAGTACATTTTCAAAACCAAAAACATATTCCATCATGTATTACTCCTTAAGACCTTTCAACGATATAAATTTTGTCTTATTTGGTATATCGATCAAAATTTATAAGCATTTAAATATCACCATACTTTGTCAGCATAGTTGATGGCCACGAGGTTGTCAAATTTAACCTCGAGGTCACTCCTACTAACCTTTCAACTCCCATTTTCCTTAGAGCCTTTCTTTTCATCTAGGGAATTTGAAGAACTGTGGATTTTAGGATCCACGGAAGAGAAGGAAACCACAGAAAACATGGATCCACAGAGAATAAGGAACCCGCGGAAAACATGGATCTCGCAGAAACGATGATCCACGGAAAAGAAAGAACCCATGAATTTTAAGTATATGCGAAAGAAAAGGAACCCATGGATTTTAAGGATTTGCGGAAAAATAGGAATATGAAAAAAGAGGAAGATAAAGAAAAGAGGAGAAAATGGAAAAAGAAGAGGGAGATAAAGAAAAAAGGAAGAAGGGGAAATAAGAGGAAGAAGAGAAAACCCTCATTTTAAATCAAGTTGTCCAAATGAACACGAGTGTTTATTTGACAACTTGTACTAAATGAGGTGAGTTTCACTTGTTTATATATGTTTCTAAAGGTGATTTAAGTTGGAAAGGCCAACTGAGAGGAAGTAAGTGACCCAAATAATAATGTGCAATGGGAAGTTTGGGACCAAAGTGAACTAGGTCAAGACCGTACACTAGGGTTGGGATCATATTAACGTTCTTTCCGTATTTTATGTTTTTTACCTAAGATTGGAAATATTCAATGTGAATTCTAGAAGTTGATAAGTGGATTTTCCTAGTGTTCTCCATGCATTCAATTCCCTTAAATTATCGATAGGTGAGTGTGTAAGAGAAAGCAAGCTAGACAAGATACATAGGGATATATTGGATGAGAATGGGTAAAGTGCACTTGTTTGAGCAAGAGAGAAATGCAAAGAACAACAATGTCAAATAGTAGAATTACCAAAATTGATTGTCTACATATTCCCCCTTTAAGTATGAAATGAAATTACATGCTTAAAAGAAAAAAATGCCTTCGTTTGTAGACACACTTTGTCTTCACTCGATGTATGTTTCAAAGTTCTTGTTGTATTGGTGTTGGCACGCCCCACGATCAAACCTCCGACACTGAGTGTATTCAATGTCCATGATAAAGAAATAAAATTTAACTCAAATGTAAAGATGTAATGTAATTAAATTTGAAACTATAAGAGTGAAGTTAAGAGATGTAACATGTGGGAGGAATACATCTGCTTGTTTTGTGGAGGAAGGGTTTCTTGTTCTTTGCTTGTGCTTGGAGATTTGTATTGTTGAAATTATTTGAATTATTGGGGGTGATTAGTCCCTAGTTGTGCCAAGGAGGTTCTGAGTCTTGGTGAATGAAATCCAACACATGAATGTTGAAGAGAGAGAAGAAGAATAAGGATTTGAAGCACCTTATGAAGGAAGAATACCACGTATCAAAGTCATTTAGTAACTTTTATATCTTCCCCCTTAGTTGTAAGAGGAGATGAATGAATTCTTACAAAGAACTTAGATGCTTCACTACCTTCCATAACCCCACGGACCACACCGATGTAGATGGATTTAGGCCTAATTTTATAAATTAGGACACATAGTACAAAAGAGAATGAATTACCCCATACTCTCCCCATGTGCCGCAAAAATGAAATGTGCTAAAATGTAGTTGGAGAAAGGAGACCCATGCCCCAAAATCCTTGAAACCGAGTGTTATGGAGAATGAATTAAACCTTTCATGCCCCCTGAAACTGATCTGAATGAGTTTGAAATTGTGCTAAAAACATGTACTTGTAGGTGAAAACATGAACTTGTTGAGAAAATTATTGCAATTTCCCTAGGGAAAAATGTAGAAATGGGTTAGGGACATTTGTATGGTCATGAACCTACTTTTGTATTGTTTTTACCTTGTGCTTTATTTGAGTTTCTATGTCGATGTTGTTTCTGAGTGATTTTTCCTATTTTGTGCCTGTGTTTGAGTCCAAAAACATGTCTATGTCTATTATAGGTGTAGAATATACTTGGATGAATGCCCCCTCTTTTTATATGCATGGTATAAATAGTTTGAGCAGGTGGCTCAAAAGAATATATGTGTAACCATATTTAATAAGTTTGATAATCTGCATAGAAAACACATGAAGGGATGATGTGGTGGCCACCAAGAAAAACCTATACCTGTAAATAGGATGCACATGGTGGAGACCATGTCATGTAATTAGAGAAATAATAGTAAAAACAATTTCAAAAAGAGAACTAGTAGTGAATAGTAATACCAACACATATGTAAATGAAAACATAACCATGCAAATAGTGTCACGCAAAATGCTTAATGCTTACAAACATGGGAGATCAACGATGTCATAAGAAAATCAATTCCCTTGGGCTTACAAACAAGATATTCAATGTCACATAAGCAAGACATGATGCCACATACATGGGACACCCACAATGTCACAAGACAAACAAGTCCATAGAATGAAGATAAGTTGACATCCCTTATTGTAATTGTAAGATTTGAGCTTATAATGTGTGAACAAATGTTTCAAAAGCTTGTGTTCTTGATGAAGAGGCATGTGAACCATTAGAGATGTGAGGTGTAGTAACAATAGTGGTTACAAGAATAGGTATACAAAAATTGTGCATTGGCATACTAGGTTCCCTCGATAATGCGGGTACCATGATGTAGGAATAATATAAGTTTTTAAGTTAGATAATAAAACATTCTTAATTCACTTTTGTGAAACATTTAATAAGAGATCAATGTTAGAGGGATTCTCTTGTAAAAATTGTGTAAATTTTTGGGTGTCATCATCGGAAATGTATTGTGTATGATATGTAGAGTGAGTATTAGAAGAATCACCTTGGGCATGATCATCATGTACAACCAAAATATCATTAGGAAATAGATCATCATGGACTTGGGAACAAGTGCTAGAGATGGTGATATGGGAACCGGAAGATATGGGAAAGTTACATAGATGTTGATAAAGATCCTAGAGAGTTAACATGATAAAACACAATATCCAAACATAAAAAAACACCCTAGGGCCACTAGGGGTTTAAGCTACGAAGTTTGATTCAAGAGTCGGGTTAACCAAATGTTTTCACCCTTTTGGGTTTGATTAGGGTTTTACAACTATAATCAAACAAGGAATGAAATAAATGTTATAGGGGTTTTTCTAACTAATTAACTTCCAACATTAACCATTCAATATCATAATAACACATTAATACTTGCAACAAATGTACACGATACAATACAAACTCACAAATACATGGGATTGAGTGCATTTAGCTGATTATAGGTGATTTTGGGCTGATATGTATGATTTGGATCTCGAAACAGGGGTTTCTAAACCTGAAAGTGATTCAAAATGAGACCGTGAGTTGAATATCTCTTAGGTAAGGACTATATAGTAGGGGTAGGAACATCTATATGGTATTTGATGGGTCGTTGTATTCTCTAATCATTTAAATAACAAATTCTTCTATCGGTGTCATTATAAAACCGTGGTTGTGTGTCCAAAATTGTATGCAATGAAGCTTTATGCAACTCAGTTGTTTGGTGGTTCCTTTTGGGGTTTTGGTTGACTTGTTTCTCCTTGTCTATGCTAACCTACAAAAATGTAATGCTAAACTACTGAAACAATGTTACCGTAATAGAATGCATTTAACGAAATACTTTACTAGAATTGAAATGCACACACCGAATCGATATAAGAGAATTCAAATAACACACACATACTTTGAATTGAAATAATAGAATTAAAATAACACACTCGAATTAAAATAGCAGAAATATACCAAAGCAAGGAAATAAGTAATTTCATTCAAATAAGTATTCGAATATGCAAACTTATCGAGAAAATCATGAGCATACATTAAATGGAAATCCTCCAATCGCCTTTAGGATGAGTGGGATCTTGCTCTTCCTTGGGATGGAGGTACTCTCAACACCAAATTATACTCAAAATGGCATCAACTATATTAATCAATAAGCTCTAAGACATGCTCAACATAATAATATTGCAAAGTACATACTAACTAGTAGATTACTATATCAGTAAACTGCTATTATCAACTAACTACTAAATTGTTCTCAAGAGGATGTCTATATAGACATAGTTAGTTACACAACGTGCCATAATTATAGGCACCAAATTCATCCACTAATAACCTTATTAAAGTTTCATTGAAATCCTACAATAATGCCAAAAATAGGATTCACGTTTGTAGGCTTGTTGTGGAAAAATTCCTCCATGATGGCATGATGGCTATAGACTCGGCCTCCTTGATTACAACTTCTAGAATTGGTAGTAAATGATCACTATTATCCTACACATGTCACCACATTTACTCATAGAGGTGATTAGTGGGAGTTTCTATGGTCAATAGTTTGCATGAAACAAGAACAAGAGAAATGCATTAACTTTACTAGGATATAACTATATAAATCATCCCCATGCACTAATTAACATGTTTTAAGAACAAATCAATAACCTCATAGATGATATAATAAGCCAAATAATGCACTCATCATCTCCCCTACACTTTACCTTTTGCATGTCCCTATGCAAACCTATTTTTTCGTGCTCTCTGGCCAAGCTATTGTGCCATGTCATATTATTCAAATTGATTTGCATACTTGATTTCTTTTTCCTTTACATCCCTTAGAATTTAAAATAACCTCTACCCATGTTGTGAAGTCTGTCATGTGATTGGGAAGCATACTTCTGCCAAGTGGTCATGGGACTTAGAAGAAGAGGTGGTCTCACCTATATTCCAATCCACTCATCAATGTACCCATCTTCATTCTTCTTAGATAAATGCCAGATAATTTCAATAAGTGCATCTCCTCTACTCATGCTCTAACTGATATTTTGGGGAGAGATTACTTCCCTTCTCTTTAACGAAAGATTTAGTGTTTCCCATCATTTATCACAAGCTTGTAATGCCTCACCAAAGTGTTGCCTACTGTAAATTTCAAAAATCTACACACACTTTAGTAAAACCTTTGAAGTATTATTCTCCAATGTCATCTTGATAATAAAGAGATCTGAAATTTTCTTCATGGACACATCACTTTGATGGGTAGGCCTAATGTAGAAACCTATGGTGCATAATGTTTGATTAAACACATTTGTTTGTTCATTACATAAAATTTGGTTTCTAAGCAATGAATGAAAAGCCTTCAATTGAAAATCCCCCACAAATAGATTAATGGGGAAATCAGGCACATTGGTGACCAACATATTATGAAGGTAAAATTCACACAGTAGATGTTGGATATCAGGGGTACAATTTTGATAAATTCCTAAGAAGGTGTTACCATTAGGGGATTCCTAAGGTTCTTTACTACACATTCTCATCAACTTCCAAGCATAAAATTTCTCTTAAAAAACATGTTGTAGATAGAGGAAGGTTTCCTACAAGAAAGAAGCTTACAAGCCAAAGGAAAAATAGAGTCGACAATAGATTCCAACTTTTTCTTATCATTTGTACTAGTCTCAATCTCTTCTTTAAGATTTTTATTTTCCTTTTTCAATTCTTTATTCTAAAGAGATAACTGAGTTAAATCATTCCATACTTTCATACCATTATCCATTTTGCCTTTTGAGACTACTAACTTCTACCTTTAAAGTAGTAATTTCCCTAACTTTCTCTATAGTCCTTTGTGTAAATTCAATTTGCAAAGACAAATTGGTTTCTTGCATACCTTTCAATTTTTCTTTCAAAGAGGAAATTTCATCCTAGTAACACCTCAACATGTCATCTCCATGTGGCTCATAATCACAGACTTCCATTGCACGAACAAATTCTAAAGCTCTCAGTCTGTGTTTCGATGTTGCATGTGTTTCCGAGTCAGACTTAGTTTTTGGAATGGCAGGATGTCAGTATATCAACATCATGGAACTATGTTTGCATGAATAGTTGTTGTGAATTCATCATCCTTTGATTCCTCGTGAGGGGCAGAGGCATCAAGTACCAACCTCATCTTTCTCCTCCAAAATAGGAACATAATCCTCATGAAACATTTTTGTTTGGGAAACTTCAAGATTTTTAAGGTACAAGACCTTCTTGGTCACAACGTCATAGCAGAATGGACTAGGTAGGGTATTTTTACCTTTGGAAATTTGTGACACAAAGGATGGGTTATCCTTACTATTAGATTCCTCCATAGTTTCTCTTGAAGGGTGAGGAGTCAATTTGAGCTTAGGTTGAACACTGAGAGATGGTTCCTTCTTGATTTTCTTTTGTTTTAAACTCTCCCCTGCACTGATTCTTTCAATCTTCCACTTTGGCCTATAAAAATCCTGATCTAAACAAATTAATTGGATGTCTTGGGTACTTCAATGTATCCTTACCACCTCCATTTTTGTACTTTTGTCCCAATTTGATGACCACATCAGAGAGATATTCTGGTAAATTAACCCTAAGTTCAGGGTTTGTGTGGCCCCTCTTTAGATGAGTCAAAAAATTTAATGAATCCCCTCTAAGTACAGATGGTTATCCATCACAGATAAAATATCTATTGACCCACTTGGCTACCTCCTTCCAAAGGCAAAATCACCCGCCGAATTCCTTTTTGGGTACCAAAGGAAGTAAGAATCACTTCTGGAGGAGATTTTCCTTCTTCATGGAATAGTGGTATTAAATCCTTGAGCGGGGCATTGGTCACAACTTTGAGACCAAAATATGGCAAGCTAGATAGGTCAAAAACAATTTGACTACTTATCTCAATTCTTTTGCCCCCAATTTGTGAACATGTTGCCTCAAAGTTTATTAGGAACTCATCAACCAAATACTCATCAAAACCCTCAATTTTTTTGATAAAATCTAACCACCCCATGTCATGAAATACTTGAGAAATATCAGCATTTCACAGTAGCATCTCTGGAGAATATGGTTAGGATCTCTTTTCTACCCCATAGCTGAATCAAGGTGGAATAAAACTTCAAAAAAATGAAATCTTCCATGGAGTAATAGAGCAATTGCATGCAATAGTGACATTGGAAGTTTGAATTATTTCTAAACTCTTAATTGGTAGTGAGTCGGTGTAAATTTGGTGGCGGAAAATTTGATAGGACTGAGTTCGTATGGAAAGATTTAATTCATCACACAACTCACGTCCTATCATCATGAATGATGATGTCACTTTTCCTTCGCACAAATCCACCCGTCCGTTTCATAGAAATGTGACACATGCGATATATTTTCTCATTATTTCTCATTATGTCCCACTTTGTGACATGAGATTTTGATTTATATCCCCAATAAATGCATCAAATTGTGTGTGATTTAATCATGTTAAATAAATGCAAGGGGGAGTGCTTCAAAAGCTAATATCCATAGAAAAGAAAAATGCACTTACCCTTACATGCTCAACTCCCTGATATCCATAGAATTCCATGTCTCATGCTCAAATAATAAGGGTAATCAATGTACAGTCTAATAGTTAACATTCCTAACCTTTAATGAAAGCATAAACAAACAAATAAAACCTAAGGGGAAGAAGATCGAAAGCATGATCATCTCCTTTTATTTAAATTAAAAAAATAACTACTCTAGGTGGGAAGATCCAAGCTCCTCTGTTGAATCCATTCCTCCGCATAACAACATATCTTTGTTGAAGTTTTCTTTATCCAATGGACATTGATACATCCTTAATCTATTTCCATTCACTAGAAGATTTCTCATGTCTCCATCAATCGACAGTAATCTCACATAACCATTATAAAAAAATCGATCTGGTAGGGTCCCAACCATCTTGTCCTCAACTTGCCTTTGAACTGTTGGTACTTTGAGTCAAATAGTAAGACCCAATCTCCTTCGTTAAACTTCTTGTGCTTGATATGAGCATCATGCCAAGATTTCCTTTAGTGTTGAATAATTTAAGTTTGTTGGTGCACCTCCATCCTCATTTCATCCAATTCATTCAGTTGCATTACTCTCTCACATCGTGCTTCATCCATCTCAATTCAAAATTTTATTGTTGTCCTCCAAGTCCACAATTCAAACTAAATTCAAAATAGTGGCTTCTTCCATACACAAGTTCATAGGGGATAATAGTCTTCCAAGTTGTGTTGTCGGCCCAAACTACTTCCAGGAGTTTTAGTACCTATTTCTTCCTGTCGACATTGACAACTTTAGTTAAAATGTTCTCCAGCTCTCTGTTGGTGACTTCCACCTACCCATTAGATTGGGGGTGGTATGGTGATGATTTACGATGCTTGATTCGATAGATTTCTAGGAAGGCCTCAATCATGTTAGACACAAATTGAGGTCCTTGATCAAATACAATGGATCTAGGGGCGCCAAATCTCAACATAATCCCATTGTACAAAATTTAGCTACAACATCTTCATTGGTAGATGTCAATGCTTCAACCTCGGCCCATTTTGTGACATAATCAATGCATACCAGCATATATTATTTCCCATGGGATGGGGATCAAATGGTCCAATGAAATCAATTCTCCACTTCTCAAATGGTCCTAAGACCAGCTGAGGATTAAGGGGCATCTCAATAGACAACATAGGATTCCCCATTCTATGACATGCATCACATTGCCATACATACTTCTTGATAGATTTTTGAAGAGAGGGCCAATAGTACCCAGCTCCAAGGACCTTGTGAATTGTCCTCTTGACTAAGTAATGTCCTCCTCCAGATCATCATGACAAGCTCTCAAGTATGTCATATACTTCATCCTCACGAACACACCTATGAAGAACCATATCAGGACAACATTTAAATATAATTCCATTACATCATTTGTATGTTGAACTATTTTTAACTAATCTCCTTCATTCCTTATTAGTAAAGTAGGTGGGAAACTTCCCTATAGTTAGGTAATTTGCAAGATCAACAAACCATGGAGGCTGAGTTGATACTATGCAAACAAGTGCTCATCCGGAAAGTGGTCCTGGACTGCTTTCTTCTTCTTTTGAAACATTCAATCTCAAAAGGAAATCAACAACAACATTAGCCTTACTAGGATTATCAATAATACTCAAGTTAAATTCTTACAACAAGAGTAACCATCTAATAATTATGCCCCCACTACTTGGTTTATTCATCAAATATCTTATGGTGGAATGCTCAGTATACACAAAGATTTTGTATCTAGTAATATAATGTCTAAATTTGTTCAGAGAGTAAACAACAACTAAAAACTATTTTTCTATAGTGGTATAATTCCTCTCTATTGGGGTCATATTTTTGCTAATATAATAGATGGCATACATCTGGTCTTCTTCATCCTTTTATCCAAAAAATAACTCCCATTGTTGTTTTTGAAGAATCAATATGAATATGGAAAGGTTGTCCCCAATTAGGTCCTCTCAAAACTAGAATAGTTGTTAAATTTTCTTTATAACTTCAAAGGCTTGCTGACATTGAGGAGACCATTCAAAGACACAATCTTTTGTCAGCAATGAAAACATGGGAGCAACAATTTTACTAAAATATTTTATAAACCGCCTATAGTATCATGCATGTCTAAGGAAACTCTTAATATCAGTCTGATTTGTTGGTGTAGGAAGTTTAGTAATTACTTCTATTTTTTTAGGATCAACTTGTATACCTTGAGCAGAAATATGATGACCCAAGACAATTCCCTTATCAACCATTATCAGACATTTTTCATGACTCAAGGAAAGTTGGTGCTTGCTCACATCTTGTAAATCCTTTTTCAAGATTGTTCAAAGATTCATCAAAAGTCAAACTATGGACAATAAAGTCATCCATGTAAAGTTCAACACACTCATTTGTAAGATCCACAAAAATGGCCAAAACTACTCTTTGAAAGGTAACATGTGCATTATAAAGCCCAAATGGTATAACTCTATATGCAAATGTACCCTAGGGACAAGTGAAGGTGGTTTTATCTTGATCAGCAGGGCTATACTAATTTGGTTATACCCACTAAACCCATCCAAGAAGGAAAAATATTTCTTTCATGCCAAATTGTCCAAAACCTGATCAATAAAGGGCAGGGGAAAGTAATCCTTCTTTGGTCCTTATTAATTTCCCTATAGTCTATGCAAATTCTCCACTTACCATTTTTCTTGGGAACTATTACTAATGGTGATACCCACTGACTATCAGATATAGGATATATGAATCCTACCTTCAACAATTTTTCTATCTTATCTTTGACAACGTCTCTAAGTCTTTGGATTAATTCTTCTTTGCGGTTCTTTGAATAGGTATAACATTCTCGGTGTAAATATGGTGAGTGCAGATGCTTGGATGAATCCCTTTCATGTCAGTATAATCCCAAGAAAATATTTGGAATGTTTTCTCAAGATTTCTACGACCCTAGTCTCTTGGTTGGCTTCTAAATTGTTACCAATGGCCGTTCTTTTTCCTATGTCAAATCACTTGTTCAAGATATCTTTCGAATAACAATCTTTACATCAGCAATTAAAGAATTTAAGGGACAAACATGAGGCTGTAGCATGTGCAAAATAATCATGTTTTCAAGGGACAAAACCTTGGCTAAAGGACATTGGAAATCAATGACTGTATATTCTTCATGATAAGCATAGATTTATTCACAATTTCCAATAGAAATTTCACTTACCTTAGTGATATTATCCACTGAATTGAAACAAGTGGTTTTCGTAGCCTTAGTTTGAATTTCCAGAGCCACAGTTCTAGTTTTTGTACTGTGGTGTCCTCGTTATCAGACATTGTGTATAACTCAACAATTTCTTCCATGTGATTTTCACTGCAATAGTGGCCAAATAAGAAGAACTCATATTGTTAGTTTCTAAAAAATCAACCCATACACGGTCACAAACATCCACATATGGTCTGGGTAGGAGGATAAAGTGAAATTTTATTTACTTTTTTCCCATTCAAAATAGTCATTTTTCTTGACCTATAATCAATGTACACAACAACAATAGCTAACCAGGGCCTTCCTAAGATGACTAGGTATCCCAACTTCGAGATTTAGGTTGTAAGACTATAAAATCAACATTATATTCCCAAGATTCAACCGTGACCATTACATCCTCAATCACTCCATATGATACAACAATAGATTGATATGCTAATCAAGAGCAATATTGGTTGGTTGGATAATCCTGTTAAAGACAATAAATTGAACATATATGTTGTTATAACATTGATAGAACTCCTAAATCTACCAATACATTGGATATTGAATGACCATTTACAAAAATAGTAATAACCAGACTCCCAGGATCCCCATATTTTGGTGAAAGAAGCTTTCCAGCCACAAGATCAGCTAGATTTCCCTCCACTTTGACTGTTTTTGGGTACTTCCTCTTCCTTCTTGGTGTTTTTATGCAATGGCCTCCAACGGCTTGATTTAACTCTGGAATGTCCCATATTTCTCTTAGAAGTGGGACTTCAATGTTCATCTTTTTCAACTCCTAGACTAGTGTTGTTTCTTCCTCATTTCATGTTTCTTTCAACCGGTCTCGGAAAGGAGCTTCATGCACATTTTTTTCCGAGTGGCTCATGTCTATAAAACATGTTCAGTTTCCTTACTTTCCTCAGGTATATCCTCATTTTCATCTAGTATCTACTCATTTTCCTCAGGTAACTCAATGATAACAATAGGAGGATTTTTTATTGTTCTTCCAAACCTCAGCTGTACATTATTAATGACATTCATCTGCATAGTCTCACCCTGTCTTGCTTCATTAATTGAAGTTGTTTGTTGATTTTTGGGGTTCGAGACAGCTGAGCTGGAAGTTGAGTTTGTGCTACTTTCCCTTGCTGATAGTTCTATTGTGGTGGGGGCATTAAAGCTTGTTGTTGTTGTACAAACCTTCTTGGTTGATTAGTTTTAAGGTGCCCATTGTTGATTTTTCCATGGTGGCATATTAGCTAGAGGTGCCCAACCTTGTTGATTGTAAGGGGGTACCCATGGTGGCGGTTGCGGAAAGGATACCCAGTTTGATGGTGCCCATTCAGGTTGTCCCCAAGTTGGTGGAGGAGTCTGATTGGGCCATGACATCATCCAAGGGTCTTGAGCAAGTCAAGGGGCATAACCAGATTGATTATTTGATCTCTGCACAAAGTTTACCTCTACATTTGATTGAACTATAGCATATAATCTCTCTTTCAGTTGAGGTAAGATATTACAATGATTGGTATCATGATCAGAGACATCACAAATCAAGCACATGTTTGTGACATCCAAAGGGCATTCTCTCAAAGGATGTCTCTTCCTACATTTAGGACAGTATATATCTAAAGGTTCCTTTGCAACATTGGTCTTGGCTTTCAGCCCATCTATGGTTGATGTTAATTGTGACAAGATGTCTATTTTCATGTTAGCCATTTCCTCAAGAAGTTATGAGGCACCTAGGGCATTCTTTGATGTTTTTATTTACCTTATACCTCCTCTTGTTCTAGAGTAAATTCTACATAGCTCAGTAATTTGTGGCATGGTGAGTTTGTGTACATCACCTCCTCCCATGATATGGAGGGAATCCTTGGTTTCCTCATCAAGTCCTTTCAGGAAAACTGTCTTAGTGATTTCTGCATGTAACTCATAACCACTCCTATGGAGAAAGAGAATTTTTTCCAGATAATCTTCCATATTTTCATTTTCCTTTTGATTTATCTAGAATAATTCTTCTCTCCCATCTCTTCCCCTACAGTGAATCATGATATTTTTCCAAAAAGGTTATCTCCATGTTCTCCCATGAATGAATGGAGTTAGGGGACGATCCCATGAACCACCTCATAGCAAATTATTTGAGGGTGGAAGGGAACCGTTTGAGTTTTTGATTGGTTTTTTTGTAGTCATATGTCTAGATAAAGAAGTTCAAATTCAAATAAGAACTGTTATGGGTCTTCTATGAACATTCCTCAAAAGATAGGGAAGATAGATGGAGAAATTTTTTTCATGGGTGCATCCTCATCATCATTGAGGACGATTAGATAAGTAAAGGTTCTACCCAATGGTTGGTCCTCATCATTCATGTTGTCCCCCATCTCAAAAGGTTGTTATGGTTCTAGATAAGATGATGTAGATTGTTTAGAAGGGATTTTAGGTGTTGTATTAGATTCAATGTCACTTTCAATGTTCCCTACTTGTGCTTTATTTGGATATATTCTTTGGATATTACGAGGTATAAATATACCTTGAACATCCCATGGCCTATGCATCAAGGTTGGTTATGTAAACAAGGCCTAGGAATTCTACTGCTACATAGATTAACTTCATTAACACCCATAACATGTAAGGTGAATAGAATGGCATGTTGTGCTTATGGTGTCCCTAGAAACGATGCCAAAAATGATGGGTCGTTGTATTCTCCAATCATTTAACTAACATATTCTTCTACTAGTGTCATTATAAAACTGGGGCTTTGTGTCCAAGGTTGTATGCAATGAAGCTTTATGAAACTCAATTATTTGGTGGTTCCTTTTGGGGTTTTGGTTGACATGTTTCTCCTTGTCTCTATTAATTTATGGAAATGTAATGCTAAACTACTAAAACAAACTTACTTTGTAATAAAATGCATTTAAAGGAAATACTTTACTAGAATTGAAATGCACACACCAAATCAATATAATAGAATTCAAATAACACACACATACTGAATTGAAATAGCATAATTGAAATAACACACTCTGAATTAAAATAACGAAAAATATACCAAAGCAAGGAAATAAGTAATTGCATTCAAATAAGCATTCAAATGTGAACTTATCAGAAAACCATGAGCATGCATGAAATGTAAATCCTCCAATCACCTAGGTGAGTGGGCCCTTGCTCTTCCTTGGGATGGAGGTACTCTCAACACTAAATTATATTCAAAATGACATCAGCTATATTAATTCGAATAAGTTCTAAGACATGCTCAACATAACATTGCAAAGTAAATACTAACTAGTAGATCACTATATTGTGAAACTAATTATCAACTTACTACTACAATTGTTCTCAAGAGGATGTCTATATAGACATAGTCAGTTACACAATGTGCCATAATTATAGGAACCAAATTCATCCACTAACAACCTTATTAAAGTTTCATTGAAATCCTACAATAATGCCAAAAATAGGATTCATGTTTGTAGGCTTGTTGTGGAAAAAGTTCTCCATGATGGCATGATGGCTATAGACTCAGCCTCCTTGATTACAAATTCTAGAATTGGCAGTAAATGCTCACTATCATCCTGCACATGTCACCTCATTTACTCATAGAGGCGATTAGTGGGAGTTTCTATGGTCAACAATTTGCATGAAACAAGAACAAGAGAAATGCATTAACTTTACTAGGATATAACCATATAAAGCATCCCCATAAACTAATTAACATGTTTTAAGAACAAATCAATAACCTCACGATGATATAATAAGTCAAATAATGCACGCATCAAGATTGACCTCTTTGTATGTTTTTACACCTACTTAGAACCGTGATTTTGAATTTCTGGAATTTTCGTTTGTTTGATTCACTTTGTCACCATTTGTCGGTCACTTTTGATTACACTATGAGGGTCACTGGATACTCGGTCAATCCTTCAAAATCCTAAACATGTTTGATGTCCCACATAACAAACATTAGTTGGGTTGTGGGTACCTCTATGCATTGTTGATGTCAGCACTACTTTGAAGAGGCCTCAAACCACATGCCATTCTCCACCTAGCATGTGATATCTAGTTATAGTGCAATCAGATTTGACATCCTTTCTTTGAAAATGCTTGACTTGAGTTTCTCTCTTGTGCAATCTACTTGAGTGGGTGAATTTGAGTGCTTGCAAATGTGGGAAGTAATCCCCCTAGTGAGAAGCTTAAAACATGTATATAGTGCTGCCCTAATGAATGTAGATAGGTATTTTCAGAGTGTAGGGAGCTTTGGGTGCCTTTTGTGATATATTTTACAATAGGAGTCCATAAGAATACTAGGGTGTGTTAGGTACCAAATGAGGTGAGTTTCACTTGTTTATATATGCTTCTAAAGGTGATTTAAATATGAAAGAATGACTCATAGGAAGTAAGTGACCCAAATAATAATGTGTAATGAGAATTTTGGGACCAAAGTGAACTAGGTCAAGACCGTACACTAAGGTTAGGACCATACAAACGTTCATGTCCCTACTTGTACTTTTTTTTACCTAAGAGTGACAATTTGCAAGGTGAATTACTGAAGCTAACAAGTGGAGTTTCTTACCGTGTTTTATGCATTAAATTCTTAGAAACTATCGACATGTGAGTGTGTAAGATCAAGCAAGCTAGACAAGATACCTAGGGATGTACTAGATGAGAGTGGTTAAAGTACACTTGTTTGAGAATGAGAGAAATTTCAAGAATAACAATGTCAAAGAGTATAATTACTAAATTTGAGTGTTTACAATATGTAATTAGATTATCAAAAGGGATTTACTAACACTTGACAGTCCATAGTTACAAGATGTGGAAAGTGTGATGATCAAGTCAAATTACATTTAGAAAACCCATCAACTCATGAAATCAACCTCAAAATTTGTAAGCATGTATAATGCATAAAATCTATATTCGATCTCAAGTGAACCAAGTATAGATACCTAAATCTAGACCTAAATACATTTTACAATTAATCTTTGGCATTTAGCTCAATTCATATTTGCTTGAGCAATTAATTGACTAATTCCATATTTTACTGATTCATTTTAACTTGTTGTCACACGTTTTATTCATCATTGACCATTTAAAACCTCATTCTAAGAAAATAAGACACATCTTTAGACATCTAGCCACTATATCCAAGAGATAAATATATATTGTGCCCAGATGAAGTTAGCCTTATAAAACAAAGTTACCTAGTTGTCTTTGTTCAAAGCCAATGACTTTGTCCTAAAAATCTTAATGGTCATATTTTAAAAGTCATAGTGTTTATGTTAGAAAATATTAGATACAAATGCAAGTTAGAAACCAAAAACCAAATTGATTCCTAAATCTAATCCTTTCAAATAATACCTTATATTGAGCAAGAGATGGAAAGGGGGAGAGAATCAATACCTGCACTTACCAAGAAGATGCAATGCTCCTCCTTTGTTGTGTTGGATTTTCTCATGGATTGTGTTGATTGCTTCAAATTTTGTGGAGACACTTGGGCAACACCTCCCCTTGATTTTCTTGGATTAATGGATGATAGATTGGATGATAGATGATTTAATATTGTGGATGATCAATAGAGGATAAAATAAAATGGCAGAGAGATTTGTTATGGATTCTTCCTTCTTGCTCTCATGGAGGAGGAGAGCTAAATTTATAGTTTGTGATTGGGAGAATGGATGGTGAGGATTGATCTAAGTGGGATGAGGATCAATGGTTGAGGATTAAGGTGAGGATTCGAGGATTCTAGAATGGATAATTCTAGATTTTTTGATAAGACTCCATTGAAATTAAAATTCAATGGAGAGTGGAAGAGGTTTGGAAAGGCTTCTAGAAATAGAAGCCTCTAGATTTAGAGGTAGAGGATATGATTATTTTAGGATTAGATTAGGTTAAAATATAATTAGGGATGTGATTACATGGAGAAGATAGGTGTAGGTAAGGTTTAGAGTAGGTGGGTAGGTAAGTGTAGGAATATTAAATTCCTAGAAAATAAGGATTAAGACAGGCGGTGGGATATAATAATAAACTAAAGGGATGATGAAATGATAGGATATTAGATAAATGATGAAATTAATTAGGATAAAGGGTGTATGTGGTATTTTTAAAGGGATTAATTAGATAATGATGTTAGGATATTTGCGGGACAAATTAATCGGAATTAATTATGTCGACATTTTAGATGTCTACATTTTCCCCCTCTTTGAATGGTTATTGCGGAGCAATGATCATTCAAATAAAAAGAAGAGAAGATGTTAGGATGGTGATATGATGCCCCCTCGAGGGGTTATGTGGGGAAGGAATGAGTCGGTAACCTATCAAAAAGAGGAGAGGCCCAAGTTAGTAGATGAGAGATGATGAGAGGATGAGAAGATTAATTGAGGGGTTGGATTATAGGATGCCACAGCAAGGGGGTGAGATTAATGATATTGGATTTGAGGATTATAAAATAGAAGTATTTTTTATGTTGATTAGGATATTGATGAGGATACAAGATTAGAGGAGTATGAGATTAGAAGATTAAGATATCCTGGATTTTGGAGTAGAGGATGCCTTAGTCAACAATGTATGACAAGGGTGAATATTTGGGATTGGTGGATTATAGGATTCCATATTCAATGGGTTAGGTTCAAATTTTTGGGATTTAGATTTTAGGGTGTTGTATTTGACGATGTTATATGTGATGATAAAGGATTTTACATTTGAGACTTGATTGACTAGATAGGAGATAGGTATAGGATGTTGGATTTGGAGGATTAAAAGATTGAGGATGTTTGGATGAGAGAATAAGGATTTATTTTGGATCAATTTGGATGAGAGGAGAGGATTGGGATGATGCTCAATTTTTACTGATGAGAGGATGTTAGAAGATGCCTCACCTAGGGGGTGAGAATTTTGTATTTTAGATGCGAGATGATAAGATTTGGATGTGGATATTGATTGATTGATAAAAGACATAATGTATATGAGTATGAGGAGCTTAGATAGTTAGCTAGATGAGGATGAGGATGATGGTGATAGTTAGGTAGGTGTGTATGATGATGAGGATAAAAGATAATGATAGAAGGGGTGTGCTACCATAAAGTGCCCACATGTTATCATCATTAGCGTTGTTAATGATATGGCATAGAGAAAAATGCAATAAGGTATAAAGACCTTGATGATTGAATTACCAAATGCCCTTGTCATCATATCATTAGATAGATTAATGTAAAAATTATGGTCCTCATATCATTAGACCGTGCTTAAAGAAAAATAAACCAAAGAGGCCTCATATCATCGACCAAAATGTAAATGCAGACAAGCAAGAAAACACATATAAGAAAAAACAAACACATTGCATTTTTGTATTTTTTTGTTGGTGTAATTTTGTGATATTTTTAATGGATTTTTGTGAATGTTTTGATTTTTATATGTTGGATTTTGGATGTTTATAGTATTTTATATTGGAGGTTGATATTTTGGATGAAAGGATTCGGATGGGATAGCTCATTGGGGGATGGGAAGGGATGTAAGGTGGGATACAAATTTCTCCTATAAGTCCCAAAGCATGTTTGGGTAGGATGAAAGGGAAGGATTGAGGGAAATTGGATAGGTTGGATAGGATAGGGATTGGTTGATAGGTTAGGATTAGATGGGATGTGGGATGAGAGATAGATATGATGAGGGATGTGGTATAGGATAAGATGGGGGATATGGAAGATGATAAGATATGCCCCCAAGTATAGGGGGTGGATTAAGGGATAGATGTGGTGTGCCCCCAAGTGTAAAGTAGGGTGTCCTGTGTGGATGGATGAATGGGTTCGATTTTCCCCAGTGTAGGGTAGGATGGGAAGTGAGGGTATATAAAATGGAGAATTCCCCCATTGGATGATAGTAAAATTTTCCCAGTCGTGATGATGATAGGTGAAAAGGGACATGAGGAGGATTAGATGAAAAGGAAAGGATCATCGTCGCTCACTTGGATGTTTGATCCAAGAGAAAAGGATGTGGATGTGATGGATGGAAGGAAAATAACATTAGTGATGAACAAAAGATGAGCCTAATGACACATGTTGTAAGGAAAGAGTTGGACTAAAACAAAAGTGTGACCAAGGTATAAACAATACCTGGAAACATGTGATCCCTATGTCTCTGCGAGATCAAAGTGTGTGTGATTTTGATGGTTAATTACCACTTGAAGTGAATACTTAATGGGTAGTATGTGAAGACAAACTAGCCAATGTATAGGGAGTGATTAAGTAAAATAGGTGGATGGAGGGTGAACAAAAGGTTAACTCATGCATTACTCTGCTGCCACTAGGTGTCCATAGCCCTAGTAAAGATGTTGGAAACCCCTAGAGAGAGTCTTGAGGTGGATTTTATTTGATATTTTTAATTTTGATATGATTTTTTTGCTTTTTGATATTTGGATTTTTTTTCATAAAGAGGTTCCACTCTCTTGAGAACTCTCAAGGGGTTAAGAATCACTAGTGGCTTAATGGGGGATGGAAATGAGTGTAGAGATGACATTAGATAGAGTGTCAAAAGACACGCCCAAGGGTCTTCACCAAAATTTTATTAATTATGTTAAAGTGTGTGGATCTCTAGGAGGAAAATTGTGTTGGAATGTTAGAGGTAATAATAGACCAAGGTCACACGGTTGTAGTAGGTACTATTGTCTTACAACATGTGTGAGAAATCTGATCAAGTGTTCAAATAAATATATTAGGAGAGGATATGAATGGATGTGATGATAAGAAAGGATTAGATGCAAAGGGATATCGATGTGAGGATATGAATGGATGTGTGCATGTGACGAATTATGTGTTCAATCCATTTTTAGGTGTTTGGTATTTATAGGGGGATTAAATGATTTGTGATTGGGTTGAGTGGTTGGGATAGTAGGATAAAAAAGAAGAGTGGTATAAATGGGTTGTGATGGAGTAGTGGGAGGGACGTTGTTAGTGTTAGGTTTATACCCTAAGCCTAAACGACCTAGATTTTGATGAAGGGAGATGGGTTCATGAATGCCTTGTTCATGGATGCTTAAGCCTTTGCCTTGATGTTTCATATTAGCAAACATATTTTTAGCTATAGGATATGAATTGGATGGGGAAGATGATTCCATGTGGTCATCATGAGACTAGGGGGTTGTAATTTTGTCATCCGTTAAGAGGTCGACTTAACAAAAGATGGGAGGTGAGATTTGTTTTGGTTTTTATTCAAGTGATGGATGTTTGGATGTATGATGAGATTTGGATGGATGGTGATGTTTTGATGTCAAGTGATGGTTAGGGAGAGGATTGGGATGGAAAGGTAGTGGATAAAGAGGTACACGGACAATAATCCCTTGGTTAATGAGGTTTTGGACATAAGACCTAAATTACATGCAACAATTGGTCGAATGTCCATGGGTGCGATGGAAGTCATAATAATAGTGTTCCCGATACCAATATTGTTTGGGAAGGTTTTTATCATGTGATTTTATTGGGGATAGATGATCATGTTGAAGGTTTTTAGACGATGGAATATGGTGGTCAAGGATTCTCCTAAAGGAGTGAAGTGGTTTGGGTTAAATGGTTTTGGGGGAGTAGGAAGTAAAGGTGCAAGATTGGGTGGATTATGAGATGTTTTGGTTGATTTGGATTTATGAGTTAGATTAGATTGTTGTGGCTTAGAAGATGAAGGGGATGGATTAGGCCTTTGGGGGCCGAAGTGGATGGTTTGGGCTTGGAGGCCGAAGTAGATTTGGTTGATTTTGGATTGGTTGGAGTATGTGGTTTTGAGGTAGATGGTTTTGGCTTAGGATTAGATTGTTTGGGATTAGTAGATGTAGATGAAGGGGATGGGGTAGATTTATATGAAGGGGATGTGTGTGATATGGGGGTCACATTAGATTTGGGTGATGTTGGGGATGAAGGAGATTTGGGAGATGGGTGTGGTGTAGGAACCACATTAGATTTTTTGATTTAGGGGATGAAGTAGATGAAGGTGGCATAGAGCCTCATTAGATTGGGTAGGAGATGGGGTGGGGAGAGGATTGGTATTGGATTTGTTAGGTTTAGGAGTTGGTGACTTAGGAGTCATGTTAGATGTTTTAGGATTGGGGGATGGTGGATTTGAAATAGGATTAGAGGATATGATAGTGTTAGGTTTAGGTGATGAAGGGGGTAAGATAGGATTAGGTGTGGATGAAGAGGATGAGGGTGGCGTAGGATCCACATTAGATGGTTTAGGATTGGGGGTAGAAGGGGATGAGGGTGACTTAGGAGTCACGGTGGATAAGATAGTTTTGACAAGATTGGGCGTAGGTGATGGAGGGGATGAAATAGGCTTAGAGGCTGAATTTGATGGTGGATTAGGGGATGTGGGACTATCTAGGAGAAATTCTATAGGATCGGATTGGGATGATGAATATGATGTCAAGGAGTTAACATGAAGAGACATATAATCCATAATCATAACAACTAGATCCATAACAACCATGCAAAATATAAACCACAACTAGATCTAGATCTCAACCATAGAGCATAAAGAATCAAATGAACTATGTATCGATTTACTACAAAAGATCCATAAACAGAAACATCAATAACAAGAATCCATCCACAATGATCCATTGTATTAACCCATAACAAAACCAATAGTTGAATACATCATAATAGTCATTACTAAGTCAAGCACGCAGTTTACCAACAACATAACTCTAACATAACTCGATCAATATCCCCAAACCGTGTAAATCCAATAATACATACATACATACATACATACATACACACATATATATATATATATATATACATATATATATATATATATAGGGTGGGGAATTTCCCTTCACCACCTAAAATCCTCAAAATAGGCTACATGCTAAGAATAACCATGTGTCACTACAAGATAACAATGGAGCATGCAATATCCTCTTCTAATAATAGATCTCCTATAGTTAACCCTAGTTAAATCCTATTATTAGCTCAAAACACTACATGTCATTTAATCTTCCACTCATCCCAAAATAGCCTGGCGTGTCTTCCAAGTCTTCCAACAAGACGTGCTTTACACTCAATCCATTCTTATCCCATCCATGCAAAATGGCTAAGTACTTGAACTTTAACTTTCCTTGGCACACCCTCCTTCTCCTAAACTTTTGCACACACCTACGTGCCCCTTATCCACATGCCTAATCTTATGCACCTTTCATACTTAGGCATAAAATATCTCCAACCAACATTACCCCACACTAGCTTCATTTCCACCCCACAATGGGTAATCATGCCTTATCTCTCCAAAAATAAAGAACTAAGGAATAAAAGAATGTTTTGTACATAATGAATGAATAAATACCACAAATAATTTGGGCCCTACCTTCAAAGGCAAGAATTAACTTAGGATACTCACTTTTGATCTCTTCCTCTAACTCATTCCAATCACTGAGCACCTTATTCATCTTGTCAGGGATATCTTGAGTACTCCTTCCATCTCATCCATAGTCATGTCTTCCACCTTCATTCTAACACTCTAAGGATTTTATAGACTCAAGATCATCCCATCCATCACATCCATGTGTCATGTTATAAGCTTCCCAATCTCCTTTATTTTATCTTTATGAGGGTCCTGGGATGTTGTGAGCACATCACACTTTTTTGCTAATAATGTCAACCTCTCCTCACCCAAGTGTTTCATCATTCTTTGCTACAAGGACTACATTCTCTCCACTAGAGTCCTTGTCTTGATTATTTTCTCAGGATCTATGCACATATTCAACGTCAAATTTTCCTTTTTCATCTCATCTTTTAAGGTCTGGAGAAAAGACTCATAACCTGTGATTTGGTGTGCTATCATTGTTGCTTTAGTTCTTTCCACCTGTGCTACAACATCCTTCGGTTTTAGCATCTACATTGTACCTTCATCCAACACCATGTGAACCAATGTGTAAATAATGCATAGCAGGGGAATATTTGAGCCACCTTTTCCTCATATTGCAGCCTCGCCTCAAAATTTCATCACCGATCTGCTCTCGCCATATCAAGTACTACACGTGCCTTCACCTCAACTCTCTCTTTTTCCTCTGTTAGGTACTTAATCTCTACTTCTTTATCCTTTCTATCCTCTAAAAAAGTCCAAATAGTTTCACTTTATCTATATTTTTGCACATAACCTCTCGTAGAAATACCTTCAATGCATTACTTACTTGTTCATCTAAAAATGAGTTGGCTTGATTGTTACATGGCAGGAATGTGGGGGCTTTCTTCATCCTCCGAGAGATACATGATTCTTCACACACATCAAAATCAGATCATCCATGTGAGTATGCATATTCCATGATAATTTTTTATGGTGCATGTGGTTTCCATCTCGGGATCCATCATCTCCCACCCATATAATTCCTTTACAATAATGCTCTGGAACCTTGCACAAATTATCTTTATCATGTCATCAACATAGCCAAGGTTATGAGTCTACACCATCTCCTCTTCCTTGGGCTCACTTGCATGCTCACCTACTTTCTCCTATGTTCCAATGCCCACATTCTATTTGTACTTCCTCTTCTCCCTCAGGTCTCTTTGTTCATGCACAACATTCTCTACTATCTCCGTGTCTCCACCAATGCAACTTTCCCTTTAGGTCCTTGCATGCCTACACTGGGGACATCCTCATCAAACAAAGGTTTCTCACCACCTATCTCCTCATCCTCTCATGCCTCTAGACTAGGTGTGGAAACATCTTCATGCATGCTTCTACGTGAGGACTTCTCTTCATCACTATCCTTAACTAGAATATATCTTCTTTTCTTTCTTTCTTCCTTGACCTTATTCACCGTGGAATGCATGTGATCTCCTTACAAGTGCTATGAGAGGGGCCAACACTAAGATCTACACTTGTACACCTTCTATGTAATTTTCTCCTCTCATGATTAAGTGTAGCATTTCTCTTGTTCCTCTTCTTCTGTGCTCTAAGACATTCTACAAGACTTCATGTCCTTGTTCTTCCTTCCCATTGGGGTGTGTTCGATCCACCAAAATCCTTTGTTCCCATAGTTTTTTTCCCTTCGAAGGGCTTGGTAAAGACAATTCCTCTCCTACACCACCTTTCCATCCTTGAACCATGGCCTCAGGTACACATACACGTGCATGGGCTCAATCTTTCCCACAACCATGACTTCTAGAGTTATGTCAATATTGTCTATTTTCCATCATCTCCACATATGCCTCCTTATTGGGCCATACATATGTCTTACATAATATGAATGTCTTGCATCTACTTTTTCAACATCAAACTATAGCTTCTACGCATTGTGTAACCTATTTACCAAATCCTTGAAATAATGTGCAGTGAAAGTGAAAGGTAACTTACACCAAGGGCTCTTCTCTCCATCTTCATGAAGAATCTTCCTAGAAAAAATGTTGGTATGCCATGAACTCTGCTTGTCCATTCAATACACTAGGAAGCTCACGTGGTATGCACCACTCTCCTTCAAATTCTCCCATGCAACCTCCTAAACCACTTCTCCTGGCGCTCCTTATAAGTGTTTGAAATGGAACCATGACATGTGTACTTAGAAAATTCTTCACAAGGTGATTTATTCTCCATGGGATATTCCCAAAATTTCTCCTTCGGTCCATTGGGCACGCCTATTTCACTAAACACAATCAATAGTAAAATAACACCCCAGGTTATCTTATCACCCTTATCATCCTGGGTGTGTGCCTCTCTATCACTAGGCTCTCTACAATGTAACTTTTATATTATAGTAGGTCTTGTTTTCCATTTTGTGTGCTATATGTAGCCAACACTTATTAACCTCTGTCCACCTTTCCGAGGCACCAATTTACATCCAACTAAACATGTCACTACCCTTGTCGCCAGGTCATCTATGCGAGTGACGTTGAAGGCTCAACCCCCTTTTTAGTGGTATGTGGTGGCCATCACCTCGACCCCCTCATCATCTGATAAGTCACCTACAATATCTTAACCTAAGTCATGCAAACCTGTGACTTTTTTGACCAACTTCATTGTGATCCTCATCCTTCTACCTACGAAGTAGAATAAATCTTCATGCATGTGAGACATCATCCATGGTACAAGTGGTTGGGATTGTCAAAGAATAATGACATCTCATAAAGTTACATGACTCCTACACTTTCCAATAACATATGTACCGATGTGTCTAAAACCCTATTCCCATCTACATCCTCCTATTTCATCTTCTAGATGGTCTCTGCATTGATATCCTTAATGGTTTTCTCAGTCCTGTGATTGAAGTCACTAATCTTGCACTATGTTAACTTTCATCCATGGCCTTCCTTCAATCACCTCCTCAGGGTACTACATTTCTACAAACCACTCCTGTGATTCTTCCTCATATTTCCTTCTCAACAACTGGAGCTCACCTTGGTGCCATTTCTCTTTTCAATTCACAAGTACGCTCTAACTTCAACTTCAAATTTTCCTCTACCTGATCCTTACACTCCTCAACTCAAATCAAACCCTTCAATCTTCATGCCCTAGTTTTCCTAGCCATGAGTTTGTCTTCCTGAAACCCTAACATGCAAAACCACCTTCAAAAAATGCCCAACTAGCTAGCTCAATAACACTTCTCCATAGAGTTCTATTAATGACATGCCTCAAACTCACCTAGTTCACCACTCCATAGATCACTCATAACATTATGCTTCATCACACTTCACAACTCGATATCTCAAAGGATGTAAGGTAACAATAACATTGCACATTCACCAAATTTATAGCTCATTTTGAAATTCCCGCATTAATTTCTCCTCAACTACCACCATACGTGGCATTAATTCCACCTCACTCTTTTCACGCATTGCATTGTGTTGCATTGTCCCTTCCACACCTAACTCTTCCACGCCTCAAGTCATAACCTTCTAGTGCACCCACTACTTCTTGGCCACAATTTCCTTACACACACCCTCCACTGTGCAAAGTACCTATCCAATGTGCCTCATACCAAGTAGCCTCCAATGTTGCAACCTACCTCACATTACACTGAGTGTCCATCCCTCTACACATGGTCTTCAATCCGAGAAAATTTCTTGGAATTTCTTCTCAAACCTATCTTCACTCTAGAGCCCTATAATTTTACAATGCACTTCAATCTGTAACAAGGCACCAGTCAATTCTTCTTGATCCACCCCACACTAAAAGTATATGTGGTCCTCTGCATGAATTCAATAGATAGTAATCAATAATTGGCACACAAACATGCTTATTACAACAAAACACTGAACTAAATTGACAAAGCATAAAAACATTGAAAGGAAACACATATAAAAGGAATGCATTAAAGGAAATCTAATCTAAATGGAAATACTTGCCTTATTACAAACACCAAGAAGACTTATTTATAGTAGGGCTTCAACCTACTCCCATTAAAATAACCGAGAAACCATGTCCCATCCAAAAATGTATGTAATGAAAGTGCCTTGAATCAAGTATATAAGTCACAACATATGGTCCCAACCAATGCACTTGGAACTTTCCAGATGGCACAAAAATTTGAATCATACAGAAGAACCATCTGCCCAACTTCAATCTTCTTATTTTTAATATGCCTATCATGTCATGCCTTCTTCCTGGCCTTTTCTATCTTTTGACTCCAATGAGCATATAGCACATTTCATCCAACTACATCAATTTATCATGCACTCTTCAAGTGCTTTCTCATCATCCAATCCACCTACACGTGCGTAATACACAGGGAAGGTAACATAAATTCCATTGGTAAAAAAACAACCTCCATGCCAAACACCAACTAAAAGGGTGTGGCCTTTGTTCAATCTTTTATAAGTTGTCCTATATGCCCAAAGTACAACAAAGAACTTTATCATCCCAATCCTTCCTTCCAACATCACAAATCTTTAGTCAATGTATGTCCCAATATCTTGTTGAAAGCCTCAACAATGCCATTGGCTTGTGGGTGATAGGGTGTTGTTTTATGGTGTGCCACCATAAATTCTACCAATAGTATCCTGATGGTCTCATTAAGAAAATGAGTGCCCCTATCACTTGTCAAACTCAGTGGACATCCATACCTGCTGATTATGTTCTCCCACAAAAACCTTGCTATATAGTTGTCATAATGTGCAATCCTTTGTAGGTACTTGCTTCTTCCCACCTTGTAAGATAATCTATATAAGTTATAATGTAGCACAATCCATTCTTGCGCATGGGGGGGAAATAGGACCCACAAAGTCAATTTCCCACTTTTCAAAAGGTTCTGCACTAGCAATAGGCCTCAAAGGCATTTCATCTCTATGCCCAGGCTTTCCAAGGTGCTGAAAATGGTCACATGCCTTACAATATTCTATACAATCCTTGTAAATTTTCCCACCAAAGGCCTACCAATAGAATCTTGTGTGTGGTAGCATTTCCTACATAATGTCCACCTAGCAATCCCACCATGAGCTTCCTCCATAATGGCAGTATGCTCATGCTCAAGTACACACCGATGTAAAACCTCATCCCGACCTAACTTGTATAAATCTCCACTAATTAACATGTAAGGCACGACGCGTATAGAAAGTTGTTTCTTCTCCAAAGCCTTCATCCTTTAGGCACCACACTTGTACACAAGAATACAACAATATCCTCTAAGTCAGAGGGTGCACAATTCAATCTAAAAATTGTGCATCCGAAATTGTATCCTCAATGCTTTGTGCATCCTCACCTTGAGTTAATCCTTGATAAATGATCTGGTCCTGAGTTACTCTTTCCTGGATTCACCACTACTGTAAAGTCAAATTCTTGGAACAAGAGAATCCACCTACATATGCGCCCTTGCAAAATGGGCTTATTGACTAGATACTTAAGTGTCATGTGATCTGTATAAAATATGAATGGAGTTTCCAACAAGTATTTCCTAAACTTGTGCAACACATAAATCATGGACAATGCTTTGTGCTCCATAGTTGTATAATTTTGTTCAGTCGGGGTCAATTTCCTACTTGCAAAGAAAATAGGATGATCAACAATACCCTCTCTAGGTTGGCTAATACTATACATAATGGCCATGCTAGAGGCATCCACATGCACATGGAATGGTTTGGTCCATGAAGGAAAGTGCATAATAGGTGCAAAAGTAAGCCTTTCCTTCAATGTCTCAAATGTGTATTGTTGCACCTCACCCCAATGGAACTTTCCCTTACTCTTCAATAATTCCTCTAAGGGCACGGCTATCCTAGCATAACCCTTGATAAAATTCCTATAATAACCTATGTGTCCCCAAGAATCCACACCCTCACTCTGTTAGTAGGTTCCTCTAAGCCCAAAATGAAACAACCTTAGCAGATCTACCAACAAGCCTTCTTTACATATGATATGTCCCAACAGAGTTCCAAAGGGTGTAGAAAAATGCACTTCTTGATGTTTAGGAGATGCTCAACTACTTGGCACCTCTCAAACATAAGTCTTAAATTATCACAATGATCTTTTACTAGCCCATAAATATCCAATCATCCAAGTAAACCTGTAAAAACTTATGAATGAAGTCTTGGAATGCTTGCACAATAATGCACAAAAGACTACAGGTGCATTCTTCAATCCAAAAGGCATAACTATGTATGCAAAACTTCCCCACTCAATGGTGAAATTTGTCTTCTCTTGATCTTCCTTAGCAATCCACACTGATGATATCCAGAAAATCCATCAGTGAAGGAGTAGATCTCACGCCCTACAACACCTTCCAAAATATCCTCTATAAATGGTGTGGGAAAGGGATCTATTACACAAGCAACATTCAACTCCCTATAATCCACACAGATCCTTATCCTTCCATCTTTCTTTATGCTTATCACCATAGGGCTAACCCACTCTAACTCCTCAATGGGCTCAATGATTCCAGACTTTCAACATCTTATCAATCTCTTCCTTTACCTTGATGCACATGTAGATTAGGATTCATCTTGTAAGGCCTCTTCCTAACCGGGTGCACCTTCCTTTAACTTGATCCTCATCTCACCCAAAGAGTGATGTACCCCTTTCAACTCATGATAGCCTCTAGAAATAAGTCCTGGAAGTCACACAACAACTCAATTATTTTTAACCTCTGAGTCGACCAATAATCACCAATAATGGCCTCCTTAGGTTCTACATCTATCCCAATGTTGACCTTCTTTATTTTCATAGGCTCATGATATGTGCACACACCTTTCATCTACACTTTCTAAGACCTCATGTACATACCCATAGTATGATCAACATCCATATTCTCCACTTCTCATCATCAATCATGTAAACCATTTTACCTTTCTCTTTTTCTAACCAGGCACGCCCAAGTTGTTCTTCATCTCATCTCTTCTTCTTCAAAGCACGCCTCTAGATCTAACTCACCTAGTAATTCCTAAATAAGCTCCTCAACCTTTGCACTATCTCCCATAGTCAAGTGCTTCATAATCTGTAATGCCTCATTCACCAGTGGTTTAGTAGAAAAATAGTCAAAGGTCTGAATCATACCTACAGTCAGTTCTTTCCAATTCCTATTTCTCTATTCAACTCCGCATAAACATACCATGTGCATGTACAACCACGCAAAGTGAAGTAGAACTTATGCACCCATAGTGAAGGTGGTAAGGCCTCCTTGCCCCTCTATCTCAGAGTCTCTCACACTTTGAACGTGATGCAAAGCATCAAATCCCCCATGAAATTCACATGTCTTGGTAGGTGCATTGCTCCTAAGAAATCTAGTAGAGAAGGTGATTCTCACCTCTCGCCACTCTAAAATACTATCTCTATGTGTGTAATCCACCAGTGCGTTGTTGTCCCACACAAGGTATATACCAACATATTCCTTCTCTCCACTTGATCTTTCCACTGGATTCCATAGCAGTATAAAAATACATCAGGATTTCCTTCACCAGTGTACCTTGGTACCTGGTTACTGCCCAAATGCACCTAACACAACGTGGTCTGCTTACACATGTAACTACACTCTTCATCTCATGCCCAACCATTTCATAAGTCCCATGTGCCCAGTTTCACAAAAAAATGTTGGTTGTATCACTCATAGATTATGCATCATCCCATTGAATAACACCTTCCTTTGATGGCTCAAGCACTTCAGATCTCTAATGGTGCACACATAAATTATATTAAGATCCTCCTCACTTAATGGTTCCACATAAGGTGTAACTTTTCCATCTGTCAAAGGAATAATCATGTGCTCTTCCTTGTTCTCAAAACTGATATAACCTTTATTAAAGTGTAGATCAACATTATTTGCATAACACCAAGGGCACCCAAGAAATGCTAGAAAACTATCTTTTCGAAAGTGCCAAGACCTCAAAGTCCCCAGTAAACTTGGCCCCTTGTATAGTAATAGTGGCATCCTTCAATACTCCAATGGGTGTGGCTTTAGTCTTGTTTTCCATATATAACACATTTGAAGATGGTTGTAATGGTGGCCTCCCCATCTGATTCCACATGTCCAAGGTGAGTACATTTACTTCTTATGCCTATATCAATCAAAATGTTACTCAACAACCATCCATCAATAAACTACATTCAAAGTGATCTCTTTATCATAATCAAGACTATGAGGAGGTAAGTTTTGCATGTAATATTTGTCTCTCATGCTCAACTCCAACACATACCTTCTCCCTTAACCATTCCCTAATAAAGGAATGATGTTTTCTTGGTGCAACATCTTACAAACCTCCTTTAAGTCATCAACATCTTTTCTAAGGAAGCTCAACTACTTTTTCCTTTGCTCCAGCTTCCATGATTACTCTTTTCAAGCATTGTATCTCACCCTGCAAGTTTCTAATAACCTCCATAGTTTCCTGATAAAATTCCTTCGATGGGTAAAGATCTAGATACTTTGCATGCAATACCTCCTATTTTGTAATAACAGGTTTCTACTTTGAGTCTCACGCACACGTGTAGCCTCAATGTGTGTAGTCACCAATATATAGTATCATCTCAGGGTTAGGTGCTATCTTTGACATCCACTGATCTTCCACAATGCATTTGTACTCTAACCATTCCCATGCCCTTATCCTACTTGTGTTTCTTTCTCATATGCTCATACAAATCCAGGAATTCCTCAAACTTGTGATTCTTTCCACACCAGGAGAAAATAATGTTTTGAGGGAATTCACACCTATAATGATCAAGGGGATCCACATGTATAATAGTTCCTCATGGGAATTCACCTCTTCCACCACCATGACCTCGGCCTCTGAATCCTCCATGGTAACCTCTACCTCTACCACCTCCATCAGAGTGCCCTTCATTGTGATTATGATTATGATGTTCACCTTGTTCCTTAGAATTGTTTGCAACACTAGTCTGATGTACACCAGTTTCAATGGCATCATGAATCTGATCAATCAATCTACAATTCTTTATATCATGAGTGGTAGACTTACAAATCTTACAATAACAAGACACATTCTTCCTATCACACACTGCTGCAACAAGGGGGGCACCTACTTGAATCATGATCCAAATGACAGATCTCACAATCCAACAACATGGCACACACCGATTTATGAGGGAAACTATCCTTAGTATGTCCTTCCACCTCACAATCCATACACCAAATACCACTGCACGCATCTCATGGGCTGAATTAGCTGACAATTTTTCCAACTATTTTTCCATAGATGCAATCTATGCTTCCAAAAATGGGCTAACTCTAGTGTCTACACTTCCAACTACCTCAACACATAGAGCTTCCTCCAAAGCCTCATGTGGGATCTATAAATGTCTTATGAGAAAGTCACCCTTCTAAAGGTGTGATCAAACCACCAACAAACCACTACGCATGTTGGCTAGGGTGAATATCATAAGACAACTTTGATAGAAAAGTTTTAAAGCATGCATCATACTCCCTTACACTCTCATCCATGCCCTACTTAATGTCCTTCAGGCACTGATGATTTTTCTATTCAAACTCAGGTATATGGAACTCAACTAAGAAAGCATCACGCAAAATGTGTATAGTCTACACAAGTCTAGTTTGATCATACTTCCTATACCAACTATGTGCATGCCCTTGCAAAGTAGTAGTAAAATAACTTGCCTTACACTCAGGAGCTGTGATTCCCTTAGCGCACCATAGTATTCACACATGTGTGCATGCTGCTCAACTACATCTTCAATTCCTCTATTCTGGTAGGTGAAGAGACATCTCATAATAAACTTTGGGGTTGGTGTGGACCATGCCCACCAGATCCAAAACCTGTATTACCTCTAATATTCCCTCCACCTCTAGAACCACCAAATCCACTAGATCCCAAACCACATGATCCTCCCGATCCTCCTCCTATAGTGGGAACACAGACTAGAGGATGTGTTTCCTTGTGTCCCCATTGTTGTACTAAATTGAACCCCCACTGGTTCTGTGAAGTTGTGCTACTTCCAAATGTATTACCAACATTTTGCACACACCAAACTCTATCCGATGATGGTGCCAATAAAATATACCTCCAATCGGACCCCCAAAAAAAAAGATGATGTCTACGCCACCATAGATGAATGTGTTATCTGATTAAATCCTGAATTTAATGGAAAATGAAATCTACTTGTCACTACTCAAAGTACCTACACTAGCTTGATTCTCAATAACTATCTCAGAACTAGAACACCAAGCGCAAGGGCTAGGTCATCGGTGGGATCAAATGTGCACCAAAATGGTCTTAGTCATTTTCCTCCTCGAGACATGCTCTCTCATCAAGCCAAAGAGGGTTCTCTACCATGCTTACCCAAATGGGGAACCAGATGCTTTGGCTCCATGTCTTCCATGTGAGCTCCAAATCCTTCACGATCCATCTCTCTCCAACACAAAGATTCCCTCAACATCACATCTCTTCATCAATTCCCTCTCGCATGCTTTCATTATACTTAAGCCACATTTCTTCTCTCTTCCTTTCTACCACCAGTCCACCATCTTTCACCACACCTTCTCTTTCCCCCATGTGGTGGGATTTAGCTAGCCATAGGTCATCTTCCAAATCCAGAGTTACAATCAAGATCTTAATCACTAAAGGGATAACATGCAAAAATAAGATCCTCTAGGTTCACAAGAACTGAAACTCAACAACCTCTAGATAGGAATAAGTAGAAACAATGTACTCCAATGTATAACTATTCAAAACACCACCCCACCAATGATCTACAACATGTGTCCAAGCCAAATCAACATCATGCAGAGTTTGGTAATCTTCTTGAGTCCATACAATTGTTCTATACCTCCAATTTCTCTTTGATGCATATGCTACCAACCACTCATACAACTCTATAGGAAAAAGAAAAATAATGTCTCATAGAGTTCATGATACATATGTTCTTCAACCCATGCATGTGCATCAAAATCAGGTCCAATGTTAAATCTGTGAGAAAAATCTTCCTCTAAATTTTCTACCCAACTCTCAATACTGGCCAAAGTCAACCGATACATCTTCATCATGCAACATCCTTACAATAACTTAAAAAGAGGTCTCGAAATGGAACCAAAATGTAGTCTTTTATTTTACCAAGAACATCCCAAGGCATGCTAGCACATCACTCAGACAGATCTGAGTGCTCACCCAAAGCATGCAAGGGTACCAGTCCCTCTTTTATGGAAGCTTTGTCAAGGAGTTAGCATGAAGAGACATATAATCCATAATCATAACAACCAAATCCATAACAACCATGCAAAGATAAACCACAACTAGATCTAGATCTCAACCATAGAGCATAAAGAATCAAACAAGAACTAGTATCAGATTTACTACACAAGATCCATCAATAACAACATCAATAACAAGAATCCATCCACAACGATCCATTGTATTAATCCATAACAAAACCAATAGTTGAATACATCATAATAGTCATTACTAAGTCATGCGCACAGGTTTACCAACAACATAACTCTAACATAACATGATCAAGATCCCCTAAACCATGCAAATCAATACATATATAGGGGTGGGGACTTTCCCTTCACCACCTAAGCATCCTCAAAATAGGTTGCTATTATTAGCTAAAAACACTATATGTCGCTTGATCTTCCACTCGTCCCAAAATAGCTTGGCGTGTCTTCCAAGTCTTCCAACAAAACGTGATTTTCACTCAATCCATTCTTAGCCCATCCATGCAAAATGGCTAAGTACTTGATTTGTTGATTGAGTTGTTGGATGGTTTTTAGGATGTTAGGATCAACATGGGATGGTTGATTTAGATGGCGAGGAGGGGATTGGTTGAGGTAGGATGTGAGATTTGATATTTTTTTATTAAGGTGTTGGATAGTGTGTGGGATTTCATGATCAAAGTGAGATGGTTGACTTTGATGGGTGGGGGATGATGGGATAGCTTGGTTGATGGATTTAGAAAAGAGGTAGGGGTTTGGATGTTGGTTTGGAGAGGATGGGGATTGAGGATAAAGGTCATGGTTTGATAGGATGTGCAGGGGATTATATTTGGATTAGGTTGGTTGATTAAGGATGGTGATGGGATTTTGGATTGGGATTATTTGATTAAGGATGGTTGATTATGATGATGTTTGATTGATTAATTTTTAAGGTGATAAGATGGTTAAGGGTGTTTACAAGCAAGCAACAAACATGTAACACACACCCTAACTAGTCAAGTGGGATTGCAATCAAACTATAGCCCAATTTCAATACCACACACCAACGATGGTGCCACAAAATGGCTCTCCACCTATGTTTCAATGTGGGATAAACTAATGAGTAATCTTGGGGAGTGTGGCATCCTTTCACTATAGTTTGATATGCGGCTAAAAGGTTGCCTAGACTAGGTAAAATCATACGATGTGAATAAGGTTAAATGCAGCAAGATAAATATCAAAATGAGCGGAATCTCCCGTTGTTTCTGTAATAATCCTATAAAAACATAATGTTAAAACCTACAAACAACCACTAAGAAAACTTGGAAACAAGGTTAGATCATTAGTTGCAAATAAAAACTATGATTTAGCAAAGGCGCTAATTATCAAGTCAAAGGCACCAAAGTAGGGAAAACACACCAATACAGTCACAAAGGTGTTGATGTATGGTAAAAACACTGAAACATGTCAACAAACCGGTAAAAATACAATCACAAAGATTCAAGGCTAAGCAAAGGTGTTGAAGTATGTAGCATAGGCACCAAAGTATGTAGCATAGATGCCAAAACATAGAGCACGGGTGTTGTTAGACTATGGGAACAAAATTTGAGAACGAAAATTTGAAATTTGAAGGTGTAAACGGCAATGAAAGTTCTTAAAACTTTGACGATTTTTTAGGGATAAAATAAGATTGGAAATGATGAAAAGTGGGGGTAAAGCCCCATAATGGGTGCCAGAAATGTATATTTTAGAAAATATTAGATACAAATGTAAATTAGATACCAAAACCAAATTGATTCCTAAATCTAATCCTTTCAAACAATGCCTTAGATTGAGCAAGAGATGGAAAGGGGAGAGAATCAATACCTGCACTTACCAAGAAGATGCAATGCTCCTCCTTTGTTGTGTTGGATTTTCTTATAGATTGTGTTGATTGATTCAGATTTTGCGGAGAGCCTTGGGCGGCATTAATGGATGATTGATAGAGGATAAAATAAAATGGTTGGAATTTGTTATGGATTCTTCCTTCTTGCTCCCATAGAGGAGGAAGCCAAATTTATAGTTTGTGGTTGGGAGAATGGATGGTGAGGATTGATCCAAGTGGGATGAGGATCAATGGTTGAGGATTGAGGAGAGGATTGGAGGATTCTAGAATGGAGAATTCTAGATTTTTTGAGAAGCCTCCATTGAATTTAAAATTCAATGGAGAATGGCAGAGAGGTTTAGAGATACTTTTAGAAATAAAAGTCTCTAGATATAGAGGAAGAGGATATGATTAGTTTAGGATTAGATTAGGTTAAAAGATAATTAGGGATGTGATTACATGGAGAAGCTAGGTGTAGGGTATGTGTAGAGTAGGTGGGTAGGTAGGTGTAGGAATATTAAATTCATAGAAAATGATAATAAGGATTAAGATGGGTCAATGGGATATAATAATGAATTAAAGGGATGGTGAAATGATGGGATATTAGATCAATGATGAAATTAATTAGGATAAAGGGTGTATGTGGTATTTTGAATGGGATTAATTAGATAATGATGTTAGGATATTTACAGGAAAAATTAATCAGAATTAATTATGTTGACATTTTAGATGTCTACACATAGGTTACCCCTAGTTGGTCATGTGTCATTTGAGTGGGAGTAACTTATTGTATAACCACTTGTAAAGAATATTAACTTAATTCATTTAAAGTGTCTCACACCTCACATATTTGGGCTACGTAGGATGTCATAACAAAGCAATCAAGTGTTAAATCAGGTTTCTCAAGTATATTATACTCGACTCTAAGCATTCACACATCATTGAAAATTTCCCTAGGCCATTTGCAAAGATTTACATCATACGAAAAAAATCAATACTGAGTGTCAGAGTCCTAATGATTCTTCATTGCTAAAACACGTTAGGATATACATCTTACACACATTCACTAGTTGGAGAACTATGAGGGGTTTATGGATCTTCGAAGTGTTGCTATGTAGGTGTGACAGGTACCACACAACCCAAAATCACTAACCACTTTTTATGTCCCAAAATAAAGAAAAATAAGAGAATCCCTAATTAGATCCACAAGTGTGATCACAAAAATTTAACCAAATAAGATGAAACCAAATATACGAGAAAAAACACAATGCTAGAATCAAGATTCAACCACATTCAATAGAGGATGAATTTGGACAAAGTCGCACTGGGTAAAATTGTCTAGGACAAACAACTTCATCCTACTAGCAAAAGTACGCTCCCATATTTTCAAGACAATTTGAAAACAATATGCATACTCTTCCTACACATTTTCATAACACAATGATCTCATCTCATTCTATTAGGTATAATAATTCACCATGCGGGTGATTTAATGAAATCTTAAATCTTATATTAGAGGACTTAGATCAAATGAATATAACAGTAACAAACAAGATCTAGCATCCAAGAAACAAACACGTGTGTGAGGTAGGATATTAGAGTGACTTAACTTGTATTGGGAGATGTGGGCTAATTTTGGGCGGAAATTGACGGGAACATGTTAGATTTGGACTGTGCATGCTCTATCTAAGAAACTAGGATCGAGACTTCTTCAAATGGGGAGCACCCGCAGGAGGATAGGCGGGCGATGCTAGTGTATGATCTGGGTGCTAGTGTCCTAACAACAACTTTACTTTTGACCTTTTCAGGGTCTGAACTTGGTTCCTTCCTTTTGTTATTTTTCACTTCATATTTTTCGTAGGGTTATTATATCACACATGTTCCTAAAAATAAACCCTAACTACCTACACAAAGCTCAAAAAAACATTAGATGAAATAAATAATGCATATATTTGAGTCAAAATGACCTTGGTGGTCACCTCAATGTGATTTTCACTAAGCGTTGCACTATATTTTAGACTCTATGTAGTTCTTGTGAGTATGTGATTTGAATTGTGTCCCTTGAAGCTAGGTTTCCCTTGTTCCAGTCACACCAAGATAGTGGGCTATAACTACTTTTCCCCCAAGATGAATGTGTGAGATGGAATTTAGAATAAGACCTCCTATGCATTGAATAATGCATCCTAAAAAGTAGTCCTTGAGTATTGCTCTTGTAGATGGTAAATAGAGAGTGATAGCCCCAAATTGTCCACCCATAATGATAGCTAGTAGGTTGTGTATATATATGACTTCCTTATTTGAATTTTGGCACTTAGTGACACCAAAATCTGACCTAGGTCATGAGATAAAGATAAGAAAAGACCCAAAATAAAGAAGAAACCGACAAGTTGGAAAATAAAGTAAGATGGACAAAAACGCCCAAAAGGGACACTAGCACTTGGGTGGTAGTGTCCTAACTAAGCGTATCGTCCCAAAGCAAAGAAAAAGAACATCACCAAAACAGAGACATGGATCCTTGTGACATGACCAAAAGATATATATGTAAGCAATAAAAGGCAAAGTCACAATCAAAGTCAATCAAAACCAGTAAAGAGGAGTAAGAAAAGTTGTATGCTATCGCCTAATATTTGTACTTGGAAATCATGCATATAACAACATACTAGAGGCATGATGTAATGGTAATAAGTGCATATTTTTGTGTCTACACCGGTAATATTAGTTTGTGAGTTCATTTTTACTCATGTAGATTAGTTTGTTAATTATTATATTGCAATTATTATTTGTTTGTATTATATTGGGAATAATATTCCTATATTTTTATTTTGTGTGGTTTGTTGTGTTTGTTAAACCCTCATAACAAGTTTTTATACTTGTTATATGTTGTACAATATCTATAAACATTGCAGCCTTCTCTTGTGATTGTACTACTAGTTTTATATTAATAGAATGTAGGCTATACCTATTTCTTCACATTTGGTACTAGAGAAGGGAGATTCTATACTTCAAGAGGTATAGGAAGATTAAGGAGATTCAAGGACATTATGTGTAGAAGGTTGAGAAAGGAAGAGCCAGATTTTCCCCTTGCCTTTTCACACTCCTTGTCCCTATCCTGCACCTCCCACATTGCTACACAAAATTAGTAGCAATAAATTTCAGTTATATAGGTTTTAGAAGATTTGCAAATTATATGTGTAGAAGGTTTGTAGAGAAATCGAAGATGTTTTATATTGGGGAAGGAGTCACCCAAACACCGCCTCATACATCAAACTTGGAGATTACAATAAATTTTTGTTGAAATTGAGAAAACAACAATAACTTTCCTGAGAGGAGAGAAAAAATTCTCCAAAATCCGCACACATAAGCGCTTCTCCATTGGCCTATTTTTTGTGCAACGTTTAAACTAAAGTTTTTTTAATATGCATATAAACTAGGGATGAACAATTTTTAAAAATTTATAAAAATCAACTTTAGAAAAGTTGATTTTTTCTATAGTCTACTTGAAAAGCCAATTAATTCGTATCTAACAAATTAGGAGGATCCAAAAGCTGAAACTTGGCCACATTATCTGTTTAGCCATTTTGTTTCACATAAAAAAGAAATTTTAAAAATGTCCTTGTAGAACTCCTATTTTAAATTTTCCCTTTTTTACCCTGAAAGTTACGGTTAATTTAAATGACTTGGACAAACCAAAAGGATTTAGGACTTGAAATTTTGTGAGCCTTCCTAAGATCACAACATTCAAAAACTTATTTGAAAATTTGTATACAAAACCTAATTTTTTTTAGATTAAAAACTATAGTTAAATTTTTTAATGTTTGTCTTATGAAGCCACGAAAACATAATTAATTGATATCTTGCAAACCATGCATGTCCGTTGATTTTTATCAAATCTTTCAAATTCCATCAAAAAGTTATGTATAGATTTTATTGCTTTGAATCATCATAAAAGTGTATTATATTTTTTTGGTGAGTTTTCTAAGGAAAAAAAAAAAACAAATCATAAAACTTCAACATATACATATATGTGCATTCTATACAATCATGAGTTTTCAAAATTCATTCACAACATTCAATAGCTATGGTTCCTTTGGGAAGCGCTTACGGGTAATGTCGTTGTGTGGACTACCGCATATAATGCCTAATACCACTATGCAATAACGACATATATGACATCGTCCCTATAAATCATTGGGGAAAATAAGAAACTCTTCTATCACCCATAGTCTCCATTATGGATAAAAATGATCTTAATTTTTTTCTAGTAGATTCTCAACTACGAGAGGAGACAACTATGCTACATGGAAGAGTAAAATTAAAATTCAATTGGAATTTGATGACATATGGATTGTTGTTGAAGGCTCTTTCATGAGACTAGAGGCAAATGTTGTTGCACAATGTCAATTTTAAGAGTCAATCGAAGGCTAAATTGATCATCTTGTTTACAATATCGGATGACATGCAACCACACATTCATGATGGATAAACGACTAAAGAAGCATGGACAAATTGTTCATGGTCTACGAGGCTAGAAATATGAATACCATTTTGCTCTTACTGAGTCGGCTTCACTGTCTCAAATTGAAAAGTGGTGAGAAAATTGAGGCCTTTTTATGACGGGTTACAACTTTGTGAGCATCACTCCAAGCATTGGAAGATGAAGTAAAAAATGGCTCTCTTGTACCCATTATCTTAAGAGCACTACCCCCTCTTACCAGATCTTCGTGACCACTTTGAATGGTATGGTACAAATGCTAACTGTTGAAAAGTTGCTAAATATGTTTTAACATGAAGAGTCCATCCATGCAACAAAAATAAGAACATGCTCTCACTTCACACCCGAAAGGAAAGAAGCCACTCAAATATTCTAAGCAATTCCATAAGCAAAGTAGTTAGCAGAATCGACAAGGGAACAAACAATTGAAGCAATGTCTAATTTTTAGTCTTAAAGGACATGAATTTAAATATTTTTGGTACAATAGATTCCAACAAGGATCATCCAATGACAAGAATCGGAATAACCAACACTTAGATGAGGGAAAAAAACAAGAAACAAGGGAAGAATAAGGGAATTGGAAAAATAAGCCCCAAAAAAAGGCAATGTTGTTGAATAGGAAAATCACTTTGATGGTGGAGACTTCTTGTATGCTACTCGACCACATAAAGAATCATCTTCACACAATGTTATATGGTATGTTGATTTGGGTGCAACACACGACACATGATTGGACACAAGAATCTTTTTTCACTTTAAGTGAAACGCCCATCAAAAATTATGTTTCACTAGGTGATGATAGCTCCTACTATGTCTAATGTATTTGTAAAATTCCTTTACCTCTTGGAACACATACTTATAAAATCACAAATGTGTTATATGCCCCTGGTTTGACAAAGAACCTATTATTAGTTAGTCAACAATTGAAGCACAATTTGAAGATTATTTTTGAGTGTAATGACTTGAGAAGATGTGCTTAATCCAAGATAAATTCAAAAGATGCAAAATTTATTTCTCGAGCTTCAAATGTGTGTCGTATGTTCCAACTTGATTTTGTTCAAAGATACAATCGGGATCTTGTGGCAAAGGACACAACCTCAACACATTTGTGGCATAAAAGACTTAGCCATGTCACTTTTGGATATCTTGACATACTCTTTTGATATGATATGTTGAGAGGATTGCCACCTCTAAAAAAGGACATACATAATTGCAACATTGTTTGGCAGAAAATAACATAGAGCACCATTCCAAAAGAGTACATTTCAGGATCCTAGTAAGCTTGATTTGGTGCATACCAACCTTTGTAGACCTATGAGACCGAGACATGTTGGTTTTCAATATTTTATGCTCTATTTTGATGATTTTTCAAGTAAAATGTGGATATATTGTCTTTGTACTAAAGATGAAGCTTTTAAGAATTTCAAGAAGTTCAAATATTCTATTGGCGAAAGTCAGTCGTAAACTCAAAAACTTCACTTAGATTGGGGGAGGAATAAACCAACAATGAGTTCAAAGCTTTCTTGGAAACTCTTAGGATTTGTCAAGAAACGGATACTCCACATATGCCACAACAAAATGGTGAGAATGGAGAAATTGTACTCTCATAGAAATGGTACAATGACCAATTGATGATTCTCGGCTTGACGAAGACATATTGGGATGAAACAACCAAAATAGTGGTAGACTTGTTGAATAGAGTTCCCACTTTGTTTCTCTTGATGGGGTAACACCACATGAAGCATGGTCAAGTGAAAGCCATCTATTGCACATCTCAAAGTTTTTGGATGCAAAGCAAGCATGCACATTCCCAAGAAGAAGAGAAAAACTTGATATGAAAGTTGAAAAGTATATCTTCTTAGGGTCTAATGAAGAGGCCATCAATTATAGACTCGTGGATCCAAAAACTAGAAGAGTCTACCCAATCATTGATGTTGAATTTTTTGAAAAGAAAGAAGTGAAGGCTCCTTCTACAAACTCACATGATGATCAAATTAGTCATGTTGTGAAAGCAATTGATGTTCTTACCTCTGATGAAGATAGTGATGATGGTGATTATTTGACAAGACCACCACCTCTAAATGGCATACTAATGTGATACAAGATGCTAAATTGGATGGTCTCCTAGACAAATCCACACTTGGACCATAGAATCACAATAAGGCTCGAGATGAGATATATTTTACCTTAATGAGTAATATTGTTTAATCTATTCAGCCCTTTATAGTCCCGAGAATCCATACAATCTACACCTTGAAAATATGTCATTGATGTTGAATATCGAGTCTCTCATGAAAAATAACATACGGCAACTTGTTGACCTTCCACCAGGGAAGAAGGCCATTAGATGCATATGGATCTTCAAGATGAAGTACAAAGCAAATGAAACTATTGACAAACACAAGGTGGGGATGGTAGGAAGATGTGTCCTCGTAAAGAATACATAGACTTTGAGGAGAATTTTTCTCCCATAGCTAAGATCAAAATGACTTAAATAGAAGGTTTTTTTGTTCTTTGAAATGAGGAAAAGGTATGTAAACTTAAGAAATCTATGTATGGTCTCTAACATGCTCTCTAGGGTTAGTACATTAAGATAGACAAGCATCTCGTCCTTTATATATTCTAGAGGAGTCCTTATAATCCCAATCTGTACCTCAAAATGTAAGGGGGAGATTGTGATTGGTGTCATCTATGGCGATGATCCAGTCATCAGCGTGATTCGAGTGAATATGATTGATGCCACCAAGAAAGATCTTAATCGATCATTTGACATTACTTGATTTTGGGATATTGCACTATTGTATTGGCTTATAAGTATGGAAAAATGGTATCAATTTGTTGTATCTCAGATGAAATATGTCAATACCATGCTTGAGAAGTTTTAGATGATGGACTATAATTCAATTGCCACACCTATGGAGACAAGACTTTAGTTGTCTTGTACATATCCATCACCACAAGTGAATGCAACTCTCTATCGACAGGTTGATAGGTAGTCTCATTTACATGACTTACACTAGGCTAGACATCAATTATGTTGTCAAATATCTTTCACAATTCATGCACGAACCAAGGTCCCGTCACTAGAAAGAAGTGGATTTTGAGGTACAATAGAGGAACTATGAACTTTGGCCTAGAATACAAAAAGAATGATCGATTCTTAACAAAATATTCGAATCAAATCATGTAGCTAATATTGATGACAACAAAGTGACTTCTCAGGTTATATACTCTTTTTGGGATCGATCCAATATTATGGGGGAACAAGAGACAAAACTTTGTTTCTCAATCTTCCAAAGAAGTTGAGTATCACACTATAGGAGTGCAATGCAACACAAATATGCTACATCTAACCCTGGATATGATATTGTTGATATCGTCTTTGCATGTTGACTCGAATGAAATTAAGATAAATTATTTGAAAAACAAACTTCATGCTTTTAAGTTACATTGAGGTGGATCAATGGGTTATTGCTAAAAAAATTGAACAACATCATGTCAACTTGGAGGTGTAGGTAAAAACATAGATGAGAAGGAATTCAAATCCATTGCATTAAATAGTTTGTTTGAAGCTTATGAAGGAAGAAATGAAAATTGCTGCAACAACCTTGGATTTTAAGAAGAAATCAAGATATTTAATATAAAAAGAACATATGCAAAACAGGGAAGAAACGTCTAAAGAAGAGAAGGCTCTTGTAGTGCACACTAAATGTAAGGGAAAATCGCAATACAAATCAAAATCTATTACAAACAAAGAGAATGATGGTAAACCACATTTTGTATGTTATTGTTGTGGCAAACCAGGCCATATTGCAAAAGGTTTTGTAGGAGGCCATATCCTAATAACTCAAAAAATCAAGGAAATTTTTTTACCGATACTTCTGGAAATGGAAAAGACATAAAGGAAGCGAAGAAGATGACAATATGTATGTTCTTTGATTCAAGATTCTTTTGATGTGCCCCCAATTCAAAGATGTTCTCAAATGATGTCTAATTGGACATTGTGGGGGTTATTGGAAATTTAATGTCCAATTAGAGTTGTAAATTATTTTTAGTTTAGAATATTTAGGTTAGAGTTATTAAATATATGTGAGGTGTCATTATAATTAAATAAAGTGATTAGGTATGGTATGCATAAATATGACCTGAAAGTTATAATAAAGATGCCTCTTCTTTTTATTGATGTCTCTTTTAATATTTTAATAAAAAAACTGATATTATGAACTAAAAGCTACAATTGAGCAATGCAATTAGAGATTATGCAAAAACAAAACAAAAAATCACGACAACGATCAAATGGTGCTTCTCTTCCTAGAACCATGTTCCAATTGCTTTTGGATACAAGTCAGTATTGTATCATTCTACGAAGCAGTGCTTCCTGTTAACTATCTGATCATTATCATTATCATTCCGTGTTATTTTTGCTGCATCATCATCATTTGTGCACTTCAACAGTATCAAAAAGCCTTTGTAAAGTGTCATATCATATGTTTATATCCATTTTCTGCTGCATTTCCATTATTTGTGTGCTTCTAATAGTATCAGAATAGCCAGTGTTATTATATGCACATTACCATTATATCCCACTCAAAGAGCAATTTTGAGAAGCCACATGTAAGTGGTTACAGAGATATGTAAATAAAACAGAAAGAAGGCAATGGGATATGTTGCAGTTGAGGATTTTTAAACGAGGTAAACATTCCAGAAAACATAAGAAATAGCGCAGTTTATTTACAAAGATATATCAACATGCACAATAGGAACAAAATATAAAGAAGAAAATATCACAGCATGGTGTCTACCAGAAGAAAAGACTGTGAGGCATAAATCAGCTATATAACTTCACCACTCCACAGAATTCCTAATACACAAAGATCTTGGCAGCAGCAACAACAGCATTATTTTACCACTGCTATTACTCTTTTTTGTAATCATGAAGATCTGAATAGAACCTATTCAAAACAAATTCTTGAACAAGCAAATACGTATAGGCTTGGACAAAAGATTCATAAGCCATTTTGAGGAAGACAGATCACATCCATTAAGCAAAAAGGATTTTCTGCATGGACTGAAAAGTCTGAAGCAAAGAGTTCAAAACAGACATGTAGCACAGGATTCATGAATGTGTTCATTTTGACCAAAAAAGCTGTGATTCATATTCAGTACAAACAATTGAGACACGGTAATATTGGTTACACACGGGCTAAATTTTATGGCATTAAACTTACACATGTTAAACAATGCAAAGCAATGAAAACTTGTACATGTCAAAGAGTTCGGAAAAGTTACAAAAACAAATAGAAAACTATATTTATCTGGAAGGGAATTTGCAAGGTAATTTTTGCTGTATGAAAAGTAAAAGCATCTCTCATATATACACAATGGTGTCACTTTTACAGATGGAGCTCTAGAATGACATGTATAAAAAGAGTGATCTATGAAATGGTCAAAATGAGCCAAAACGTAGGGAACATGGAAACTAAGAAACATAATAAGCATTTTAAAAAGGAATTGGTAGAAAAGGTAAAAACAATGGGAAGTTTTAACACTACAGAACCAAGGAAAGGAAAAATGATAGGAGGGAACTGAAATATGTACCGACTTGAAAAAGCAGTCTAGAAAAGAGTTGAACAAGTATTATAGTCTGAAAAAATCAAGTTTAAAATACAATGAAGATTAGAAGACAAGACAAGGATACTCTAAGAAGCCAAAGGCAAAGATCAAGAACACTAAAAAGAAGAGAAACGAACTTTCTATTAAGCAAGACAGACCAAGCATGAGAAGAAGAACATAGAACATATAGAGAAAATTTTGAAGGCAAGGATGACTGATCGCCATAAAATATGCAGCAGGAGAAGCCAAACTTTTGAGCCATATCGACATTCCCATTATCATGGAAACTGGTAGTTAACACAGTTGAAAGAAAAAGGAAAGATTATATTAATGTCCACGGATAATCAATATAGGGAATGGGACTCGGAAAGTACAACCAATTATAATGATAAGTACAAGTTATTTTATGAGAAGTAACTAAACACAAAGTAAAAGAGAAAGTTGATAATAAGGACAGCAGAATCCATATCATTGAGGACTTGAGGATACACCCATCTTCAGAACCCATATCATTGTGGAATTGCCTGGTACACCCATTATTCTTGTATCATCCTAGCAAGCAGTGCTTCCTTTCATAATCGATCAATCTTATCATCATTTGGACAAATATGTAGCTACTAGCTAGTTTCATCTTTATTTTGCACTGCATTATCATTATTTGTGCACAAAGCATCAGCACAATTACAAACTTTAAAGAAATTATCACGCCAGAGGCATTCCTCCTATGGGAAAGGCCCTTCCGGACATTTCTACGATTGTGTTAAATTTGATAGCCTTCCGAACGTTTTGTCAAACGATTAATGTTGATGGCCGTTTGCACGTCGTTTTTGCTTTAATAGTTGCTTTTCCGTTTATTGCCACGGTACATGTCATACTCAATGAATATATCCCCTGCCGTCAATATTAATATCGAGTATCTCTCTCCGGCGATAGGCAAAAAGGTTACGGTGGAAGCAATCCTGTTATGAACACGCTGCTCCATTACCCATTCGTAATTCTTAGAAATTGTCGGCAAGTACTAAATTAAGTTGTTAACTGTGAGTTTATGGGAGTGGGTAACGGGCTGTATTCCACCTGTGTTGGGTCATTTGATATATTAGGTAAGTGGATGAGAGGAATGTAGTGCAGGCCGCAGGGCCATAACATAATTGCGGACTGTGACATCCACCTAATTTCAACCCTTAATTTATTTGCAAAGATTCATATATTATAGCAGTTTTTTTGTTAATATGATATTTCATTAATATATTATTTCATTATGTGCATTGATTGACTTGGTCCGGATAAATTTGGGACTCTTGGAGATGAACACAATCGTGTGGTATTTGATTCTTACCAGATAGAGTTACTATCTCGAGTGCATCATCAAAATTTGGTAAACATAATTGGATATTGTGAAGAGAAAAATTCCAGGTTAGTAAGACCTCAGAATCTGGTATGTAGTGCTAAATCAGAGGATGTTGCTTTTCCATCTCTTGACATACTTAGTTTTGAATAGTACAGTTAAATTCCTTGTACACATCAAGATTACTATGAAATTGTGGTGCACAAAATCGGAAGATTGTGGGTGATATATTCCGTTCATGGGGCTGATTGATACAAGACCTAGAAACTGGTTCTTTGAATTTAATGCAAGAGTTTTTATTAGGGGAACATATTTTTTCATGTCGTTTGCTACCTTCATCATAAAATTTGGTTATTTCTGAATAAAATTAGCACTTAGCGAATTTTGAAAACACTAATTACATGTTAAGATGCACCTTCATTATAAGTATTTTATTAAAATAATCTCTATAAAAGCATTGAAAATGTTCGTAACTTAATAAGAACTTTGATTGAGGCAATTTGAATATTACCATCTTGAATCTGTTTTGAATCAAAATTTATTTCACGTGACATTGTAGCATCAAAGTGATTCTATAACTAAAAGTGTATTATTTCATTCCTTTGAAAAAAATATTTAGATAGGTCATAAAGGTATTTAGATAGGTCATACATAATTACGATTGTACTTCTTTTAAGTTGAGAGTTTATTTGCTAGGAGGTATTTAGACTTTCAGTAAGAACATATTATTTAAACTTTGATTTTCATATGTTGACATTGGTTTCTATACTTATCTGGGTCTAATGAATTATGATGTCAAACTCTCACCAGGTCATTGACATTATGAGGAAAAAAATCCAATGAGTAAATTGAAAAAATTATGTCAATCTTGAGCATTTATAAAGGGTACAAATATATGACTACAATATACACAGACAATGATGTGGAATCTGGATAAAGGACAAAGAGAAATGCTAATGTAAAATTTATGAATGATGTGGCCCACATAATCCATGCTCTAAGATCAAATTTGTTAAATGGTCAATATCGTCATGCATACAAAGCATATAGTTTTCTATCTCACAATTATTATGCACTAAATGATGAAGATTATTGCTTGTATATGTTATCGCAACTTATAATTAGCCTAACTTGCCAAAGAGAATATTCTCAGCATCTTCCTTTAGAATTTATATTTAAGTTCATCTCACTATTAAATTTGGTCTACATCTCTATTTCCTTGAGTTTCTTGAGGTCAACTAATTACCACATACATTTAGTTTTATTAACTTCTTCTTTCGCTTTGACCCGCAATCCACAATCCACAATCGACCTTGCAATCCACAATCGACTCAAACAGAACACCCCACCCCTTCCCATACACAGAGATTTCCCATATTCACGCCCTCGTCACAGACTATTGAAGCCCAACGCCGGTTTTGCAAAAGAATAGATTTGTTGACGAACATCAAAACTTGCTCAATCTATTTGGAAAATTACCTTGGAATTAAAACAATTTCCTTTGAAGGCTTTCCCTCCTGTAACAAATGCAAATCTGAAAAACATGGCCACCGCTTCTCTTCATGGAACAACATGGACCCTGAAAATCAGCCTACCGTTCTTGCATCTTTAACCCAAATCGAGGAGATGCTTATCACATGAGTTAATCCATTCTGCGAGTCGCCTAAGTATGAGTCAGACAATACAAATACTCAGATGCAGGACCACAAGTTTATTGCAAAACATTATTTCAATAGCAAAGTGCCTACCCCACCGCCTTGGAGATTTGGACATAGTTCTCATACAAAGGGAAGGATCTAATTTAAAAATTATGATTTCTACATCAGTAGATCTCATGTTTGGGCAGCCTTGCAATATAAAATCCAACATGATCCCTATTACAAATATGTCTTAATTGACGATGACGCCCTTTCCTCTTTACCATCCGAGTCGTCAAATGTTTTCTCCTCTCTTAACATAGCCACAATGGAACTGCCCCAAATGCAAAGTGCCTCTACAACTCATGGTATTAATGTTCCCACTGACTTTGATGAAACATATGAACACTCATCGTCTTTCGTGTCAACACCTCACAATACAGGAACAAAAGAAGAGGAAATCAAGCAGTTCTTTCTCAACCACGATGGTAACACTCCATTTACCATGCCATGGCTAGAGTTTGGGCTCTCGCTAATAAATTAATACAATACAAAGGGCCTTTTCTCAATGGCTTTCCCAACTTTGTTTCGCAAGAAAAGAATGTGGCAACAACCCCACATAAAAGAAGTTTCAATGCATGAATACGCTCTTCATTTGATGCGCTACCATAAACCGTGGCATGTTTTACGCACTACCACAAACACATGACATGCTACGATGTTAGTTATGACTTTGAGGTCGAATGCAGTATTCAACACGAACCATTGCAAGAATGGTAGGTTTTCACACAACTTCGTCCGGAAACAACACGAGACTTGACAGTCTTGAAATGTTGGGGAAACAAGATTTCGACATACACAATAATTGGAACATACATGACGTTCCGCATGATTTGCAGATAACTGGTTCATCATTCATCGAGAGAGAAAAGGAAGACACAATTAACACCAACATGCAAGCCACACCACCATCTTCCACACTTCCTTTATCTTCAGAACAACAACTAGCTCTTGATACCATACTACACCATTCAACAAACAAAACCCTTTTACCTCCACTAAGATTGATAATTCAAGGAACACCGTACAGAAAATCATTTCTGATAAATAAAGTCCAGAATTCATTTACAAAGAACATCAACCACATCTCCCTCACCTCTACTTGATGAAACATATAGAATATGTTCTTATTGATGAAATGAGTTTCATCGGCCCAAAGTTGCTAAGCAAAATTGACAGTAGGCTATGTGAAGCTTTCCCACACTCAAAAACATCTGAATTTGGGAATAGATCAATCATCCTCCTTGGTGACCTCAATCAATTACCACTAGTTTTGGACAATCCTCTTTATGCAACTAATTCCTATGGAACCAGCTTTTGGAAGGGATTCCATTCTTCCATTACATTGCAATCAATATTTCAGCAATAAGGAACAACCAATGCACAAGTTTCATTTCAAAATTTATTGCTCCACATGCAAGATTCAACTCCTCTTATTGAGGACTAGGAACTCCTAATGTCTCGCAAAAACACACACCTAACTCAGTAAGAGTTCAACAATTTTAAGGACGCACCACATTTGTTTGCAAAAAACAATCTCATGGACTCCCACAACCTTCAAATGTTGAAGGCATTGAACATTCTAATCACCCAATCCATTGTTGAAAGTAACAGGCGGGCCTCAATAAGAGATCTTGATGATGATTAGTTGGAACACAAAGTTCTATTGTGCAAACAACAAAAAATTATGTTTATTACAAATTTATGGGTTGATACGGGCTTCGTGAATGGTGTTACATGAACAATCACCGACATTTTCTATGATGCATCAATGCCACCGCCATCATTACCTTTATTTGTTGTATTCAAATTTGATAGATACAATAGCCCATGTTGGGATATCTCCAACCCTTTACATATTCTCGATACCCCCTATTTCGAGAGGGAATAGAATTGCCGATTAAAATTGCCTAGGGATTAACTATCCACAAGTCCTAGGGACTTACTTTGCATAGAGAAACTGTCGACATTGGAACCACTGAAAGGCAGGGTTTGACATTCACAACTTTCTCCAGAGTTCCCTCGCTTGCAAATCTGTGCATTTCACCTCCTTTTTCATTCGAAAGGTACTCAAAAATGGCGCACGTACCAACACTTGGAGCAAGAAGAAAGGAGGATTCAAGACTACTATCCCTCAACCCTTCGTAAATACAACCCTCTACTTTGATAGCACCTCCACTACTACTTTACTCAACACTTCTTGTATCCAAAGCGGCATTGTCATTCAAGGTGTATCAAATGTAATCATGTTTACTGAAAATAAAATTGCCCACAAAAGGCTACCATTCATGATATAAATACTGCAAATGTATACATGTTTCGTTATGTGTATGGAGGTATTCATGTATCTGATGTTGTGATATATGATTTGCAACTTTATATGTACAAATCTGTAACAAAATTAAATGTACACATACAACCTTTCAATGTAATGTTTCATCTATATTCCTACACTACCACTATCAATCACATGCCTTATTGAGTGTACAAAACAGGTTTTTTCAACAAAATACCAACCAAACAACCGATGCAACACTAACACAATTACCCCAAAATTAATACAAACCATGTCAACAATAAAAGTAATTAACTATCAAAAACGGTATCAAATGTATTCATGTACGAATTTGTAACAAGTTTGAAATGTAGAGAGAACCTTTAAATTAAGTAGTTCATCTATATTTCTACACTTACAAAATCAATCACACCCCTTATCAACATCAACTACAAAAATAATAACTATCCCTCTAAATCAAATAACATATACTTTCGCGTTCACATTGCATTGTACACATGCGATTGCTAGTATATAATGACTGTGGTACCCTGAAATGAATCAACAATAAGTAAATTGATAAGCCGTAAAAATCAATTGCATGACAAAAACTCTGGAATCAAATATTAAGTCCATATTTCATTTTAATTTTTGGACAAATATGTTGGAAAGTGGTTTGATAGATGACCATTCTTTGTTCCTTATATGACGTGGTTCCTATGGATAGTTTTCCTTGTGATTCTCAATCATCAAACCCTCAATAACAAAGAATCAACACAATGACAAGTTTAAACTCATAAAGAGAAGACTAATGCAAAAAGACAGGAGGGTACATAAACACTCAAACTGAGCTAGAGTAGGGATACCAAGTTGCATACTTTCTAACCAAACAAGACAATGTGAAACAAATGATTCAGAGCCACCCTGAGAATTCCTAAATTCCTCATGCTTAGACTTCAGATTTCCATTAACAAACAGATGTAATGTCTGTTATTTTAAAATGCTCTTTTAATATTATAATGCTGGTATAAGTAATAAAACTCATTATTGAAAGGTGGGAAATATCAATCAAGTCCTGCAAATGTCTACAACTCAGAAAGGGCCAGAAAGTAAAGACTACAACAATAAATTAGTAATTTGGAGCCAGTTGTCCATTTGTGTTATTAGCAAAATATTGTGAAAGATGCAACATGAAGTAATTCAAAAATAACTGCTCTTGATTGAAATAGTAAAAGAAACAGGAAATATTAAGGAAAAAACAATTTCCCACACCTTCAATATGCTCATAAATCTTCTGTCTCCTCGACAACTTCATTTACAACATCCTTGTATGTAGGTGTCTCAGAAGAAGTTTCTTCAACAAATACAGAAAGGCGATCTATTTCCTCTTTGTTGTTTTCTGTGATATTTTCAACATCTGATGATGATGACACATGTTCCTCTTGCTCAGTCGTAACTCTGGGTGGCATAAACTGGTCATCAGTGATCTCTGGCCTCATAACTGACCCAGAGCTATCTGACACCTCAGATGTCAAGTTCAAATCTTGTATTTGTGTCTTTGACTTTGGTTGCCAAATTGCTTCTGCAGCTTGGGGCATGGCCACTGGAGGTGGTGGAGGTGGCACCCAAGTGCTGCCACTCGAATCATGCAAAGAATTATTACCTGGTCTATCTGCCACAGTATCAACAAGACTGCGAGAAGGCAACTCATATCCTATGCCATCATTTACCTCCTCATCACTAGACTCCATTTCTGCAATCCTAACATTGCTTTCAGAAGGCGCACTGAAACCAAGACTTAGTTCTGTTTCATTTTTCTTAGCTTGCCACCAAGGTTTATTTACTGGATTAGTTGATTTTGGCTGTACATTACTAAAGCCATTGACTGCTGGCTTCATTCCATCTCTAACTGCTGAGGAGTTTACTGTTTGAATATGCTGAGCATACGTGCTGTGTTGACTGTTGCTGCTTTGGGATTGGATTGTTTCCCAGGGCTGTTAAACAATTGTGAGCTAGTAATTAAGAAACCCAATACAAAGTCAAACAAGGATCAACTTCAAAATGCCAAGAAACTTCTAGAAATCAGCTATAAGTCTCCATTTAGTTAAATCACAAAAATAATCAATGTCAAACTGGAAATTCAACAATTAACCTTTGTTCTTGGTTGTAAGAAAGGATTAGATGGGGGCTGATTTGGATTCGGAGGTTTGTCGTTTTCTTCCTGCATAATATGAACATGTGCTGGATAAGTCGAGAACATGATCTAAGAACTGACTAACCAAAGCAGAAATTAGGAAATGAAAATTCAACCTTAATCCCTGGAAGCTTCTCATCATGCTATACCATGACCATAAGCTGTCCAAAACCCTAACTACTTTAACATAGCAGTTAAATTTCCATGTACCAGCACAAAGGAAAAATTATTTTTCTTCATCTCAAAGGAAAAGTAGAAGATTAGAGTTTGCAAGCAGGTTTTAATTCTGCTAATATTTATTTATTTTTGCATCTTAGGATAAGTAGAGAACATGATCTAACAACTCACTTACCGAAGTAGAAATTAGGAAAAAAATTCAACCTTAATCCCTGGAAGCTTTTCATCATGCTATACCATGGCCATTAGTTGTCCAAAAATCCTAACTACTATAACATAGCAATCTTAAATTTTCATGTAAAATTCATATTTCCTTCATACCAAAGGAAAAGTAGAAGATTGGAGTGTGCAAGCAGGTTTAATTCTGCTAATATTTATTTATTTTTGTAGCTGAATTCCTTTATCTTAGTACAAAGGTGGAGCTAAGTTTATGTTCACTTGTCCTTTATACACATTTCCTTTTTTCGAGTACTTTCTTTGGTATCCCATGGGACCCTATGGAACCATTCCTTAGGTAGTTTTTCTAATTTATTTAGTGAAAGAGGAATTAGTCATCCATTTGCCTAGGCCATTTCATGTCAACTTTACACATCCTTGTTCAAATTGTGTTCCAAGTTTCATGCTGTTGCTAATACTAGCATTCCCGTTTTCTTCGATTCTTCTCAGCTTGTGGGATAGGAATGTGTAGATTGCCTTCATATTTGGTGATACAGGTACCATGTCTACTTTCTGTGTTATAGGTTCTAAATAGGGTTAGGGATAACACACACATTCTTGCTTTACTCCAATCTTATTGCCAGCTTCTTAAGTCTATCCCGATTCACTTTAATTTTTGATAATGCTTTGAAGTAATATGTTGGAAGTGTTGCTTTCCTAGTTGTCTTACTCTTGTCAAAAGTCTGTCATTCTTTATGGAATCTATAAAGCAACTATTTTGTTCTTTATTTTATTTGCAAGCTTTGGCTACTAGTCTTTTCTTCGCTAGCTGGTCTATTGTTAGATGTCAATGCTTAAACCCTGCTGTTGGGCTAATAGCAATTTTTTTTTTTGTCTAATCTTCTTTCTAGAAAATTTTGCAGAATTTATTTTGTGGAGGGCTTATAATATTGCCCTATGATTTGGTGGACTTTCTTATCCCAAGCTGCATTCTCTGTAATTATGATTATACTATCACTCCAGCTTCTGGGGACTCCACGTTTCAAGGCTAAATTACACATATCTAATCTGTATTCGTCTTATATTTTAGGGTATTCTACCAGGCATCCCTCAGTATCTCTTCTTCTCAAATGATAATATCTTGTACGTAGTTTATCTAGGCACAACATAGTGTAGAGGGCATAGGTCTACAGTATAACATATTGATATTGTTTTACAGGCTCTGTTACCAGGAAACGCCTAGGCCCCATCTGTTTCGTTTCCGAAACGGAAACTCCTTCGAAACGTCCTAGAGATAAGTATACATGATAATAATGTATTATTTCAATGAATACAAAATATTTTGAGTGTTTTATCAGTTATACTTATCTCTTATGGTCTATGGAGTACAATTTTAAAATGAGTACTATGCATATATATATATATATATGTACAGACGTTTCCCGTAACGTTTCGTACCCAAGGTTTTTTGAAAATTGGCGTTTCTGCGTTTCGTACCCGCCTACCCGTTTCCGTTTCCTGGCAACATAGATTACAGGTCATATTATGTTTAGATTGGTAAAGTTATGCCATTGATTAGGGTTTCCTAGGGCTTCCTATCCATTGAGTATATGTTGAGGAAAACCCTAAGTTTTGTCTCTTATCATTTTATCATCAATCTAATGAAGCAAGTTGTCTCCTGATCTCATGTGCTTCATATCGGTTGGATTTGCTGGAGTGAATCCATTCTTCGGTGTTTAGGTCACCCTAGTGTTTCTATTGCATCTTTTCCGGTGTTTTTAAAATAGTAGACTTCTTATCTTGGAACACTGCAAATGGTATCAAAGCTTCAGCCGATTTTTCGCAGACATGGCCAAAATGCAGTCAGGATTTTATCCAAGAAACAACTTAAAGTTCATGACCAAGGATGAGATCAAGTGATTATTTGATGAGTTCACAAATGAGGTTCAAAAGGAGATTTGGTCCTTGAGAAGGCGGCTGGAGCGGCCAGATTCGAGATATTCAGACCATCAGAGCACCATTATTGAGGATGAGGATATCAACCCGTCAGGGGACCTCAATGATGTTCCACCAAATGAAGAAGAAAAAGAGGCAGAAATCTCGCGTTGTCTGTCTTTTAACTTACAAATGAAGATCACACAATATCAATTTGGAGGTGGGATGGAGGTCCACACATGGTTGAGCAAGCTTAGACTGTCCTTTATGGAGCAAAAGATTAAAAGGCAAAATGACGAGCCAAATGTGGCCCTACAACATTTGGACAGTGCTGCCCTCACGTGGGGAAAGAGATTGGTTTTTGCAAATGCTGAAGGGAACTTTGCCATTTCTGCCAACGCTCTGACTCAAAGCGCGGATTGCAACTGGGATGAGCTGTATGATACCCAACTGATGCACTTGTTTCCCAAAGATATGTCCATGGAGGAGTAGACATCTCAATTGAGGTAAGATTATTTTAGCCAGATTCTTTGGAAAGATCTATTGTTGTCGCTGGAAAGGTACAACAGCATATTGAGGCCCTTAGGAAGAGAGTTGTAGGCACTGCTGATATATCTTTTTCAGCTGATAAGAAGGGTAGGGGAAAGTTCGAACCCTCTTATTTTAACACGCCTAGCCATCAACCAAACCCAACCCCTAATACCTCTATTGCAAACCCTTGTCATAGATGTTCTAACACATGGAATAAGGGTCACTCCTGTAACCCAAAATATCTTTACACAGCCGAAGATATGTATCCATCCGATTTAGCGTTTGAGCTTTGTATTGAAGAAATCCATGAGGTACACGAAGCTTTTGAAGGTCTCAAGCAGGCTTTTGTCTCATCCCCAGTGTTGGTTACAGATAATTTCTCCAAGCCTTCTGTAACTGAGTGTGATGCCTCTGAATGGACTTGGTGCAGTACTTTTGCAGACAAACCATCCCATTGCCTTGAAAGTAGAAAACTTGGTGTCGAGAACAAAGAATGTCCACCTATAGCAAAGAAATGTTAGCCATCCTAAACGTAACTTGGCCAAGCAGCATCATTTTCCTCCTAGGGAGTAAACCCTCATCAATATTGACCACCTCAGACTCAAATGTCTACTGACTCAAGGGACACCTACATAGATACAACTAAAATGGATTGATTGACTCCAATCATATGATTTTGAGATTAAGTATAAGAAGCGAAAAGAAATGTAGTAGTTGATGCCTTATCCCACCACTATGAATCATAAGTCCTCCACGCTATTATCCATTAGCGAAACCTGCTTGGACATCTGAGAGTTTGCACGACTACATTGCAGACCCTGTCATTTTGCAATTCAAACAAGACATTAAAGATGGCAATAAGGGAAGAAAATGGACGGTTCGAAATGGAGTTATATTCTTCAGGGATCACATACACTTAATGAGTGGTCCGCTACTCATTTAGAAGGCCTTAGTGCATGGTCATGAATCTCCTTCTACAGCGCATGTTGGATCTTCCAACAAAAGAACATGAAATCTAATATTCTTAAGTTTGTGGGCGAATGCAACATTTGTCAATGCAATAAAATCCAAAATGTACCATCTGCAGGACTACTTCAGCCAAATGCTATCTCAAACCAGAAGGGGAGATAGTGTCCATGGACTTCATATTAAGCCTTCCACGATCAGATCGTAAAAATTGCTTGTGGCCATTGATCAAGTAACAATGTATGTTTATTTTATTCCCATGACAAAGGTTAGGTTCAATGCTCCTCAGGTTGCAAAGTTCTACTTCCAAAATATTTTTAAGTTGCATGGGATCCCCCAACGTATCATTTGTGACCAGGATTGAATATTCCAAAGTCATTTTTGGCAAAAGGTATTTAGGCTCACAGGCATGACGTTCAATATGTGTACTGCATACCACCCTCAAACCAATGAACAAACAAGATTGTTGAACAAATGCACGGAAGGGTATGTCTGGATGTACGTAAGGGGAAACAAAGTAAGTGGGTGGAGTGGTGGTATAACACATACCACTCAGCCATAAAGATGAACCCATTTAAGGAAAGGTATGGATATGAACTCCCATCACCCACGGATTGCGTGGTGCAACAAGGCAAGGTTCCAACAATAGTTGACTCCCTGCAAGAGATGTAGAGTATTGTCCAACTGTTGAAGGAGAATTTGACATTGAGTGCAAACGAATGAAGTAATAAGCTGGCCACTATCGCAGCGAAAGGGAATTTGTCGTTGGGGATACAATACATGTTTGCCTTTCTACAAATATACCAGCAATAGACCCTAAAAAGGGAGAAGGTAACATTAACACCTAGGTATTATGACCCATACAAAGTGCTGGAAATGATTGGAGAGGTGGCATATGCACTAGACATCCCAAATAGCGGGAAGATCCATTATGTGTTCCATGTGATCTTCCTATAGAAGGTAGGAATACATGTCCCACAAACAAAGTTGCCTCTTAGAGATGAGGGATAAGTTGTATTTGAGCCCAAGGGAATAAAGAGCCCCCATTCTCATTCATAGGGTGTGCAGGTTAGAGCTTTCTCTCATGATGTATCCGTCTTGAGTTCTATTCTCCCCACATCCTTCGAATGTATTAAAATCCATGGTGCAAAATTTTGCACAGGGATGTTCCATGGAAGTCACCCATCCTAGTATTACTATAGGTTGAGGGTGCTCTTCAGAGTTTTTGCTAGTTTGTGGGACAAATATCTATAAGGGGAGGGCAAGTTGTGTACCTAGACTAAACATAGTGTACAGGGCATAGGCCTATAGTATAACATATTGTATTAGGGGTCATATTATGTTTAGATTAGTAAAGTTATGTTCTTATGTGATTGCAGTTTCCTAGGGCTTATTTCTCGTTGAGACTAAGTTGGAGGATAACCCTATGTTTTGTATCTTCTATCATTTTATCATTGATCTATTGCATCGAGCCATCTCTTGATCTCTTGTGCTTCTTAGTCAGATTTGCAGGTGTGAATCCATTATTGGGTGTGAAGGTACCCCCACCATTTCTGTTACATCTTTTCCATTGTTTCTGAATTTGCAGATTTCTTATCTTGGAACATTGCAACTTTTCAGTGGCCTCAGTTGTGAAAATATACTTCTGTGTTAAAACACAAGTTTTTACTGATCAGAGAGGGAATATCAAGCAGAGGGCCACAATTGGAGGCAGCATGTCATTTTCAATTCGAGGGTTGCTGACAAAGGTAAGGCAGACGGCCTTGAGAAGTGCCCTCAAACTATAACTGACCTCTTCAAATTACAGTTCATGGACACAAATACGATGATGTGTTAATTAAATCATTTCCAATTATCATCCAAAAAGTAATCTCATGATTACCTTGTGCCGTAAGGGCATACATGCAACAACTATATCGTTTTGTGTCAAGATCCACAACCTTCCCCTCTGTGATGATAAATTCAAAAGTGACTTAAGGTGACTAAACAAGAAAATCCATTTGCTCATCATAAAATATGTGATTGTGCTAATTATTCGTGATTTTAGGCTTATCATACTCTGTTGTTTTGTCTATGGCACTTGAGTGACATGACATAAGAAAACCACACAAAGGAGATCTGAATAAAAGTAACATATAGCAACACATGAAATCAATGAAGTTTTACCCTATGTTGCCGAATCCCCCCCCACCCCGCACCCCCACCCCGCGCCCGTATCCGATCCTCCGAAACGTTTCCGTGCGGGTACAAAACGTACCAGAAACGTCGGGGACGTTTCACGGCTTATATATTATAAGAAAGAGTTTATTCCAGTTTGTTGTGTTACTCCACTTAATCTTTTCAAATATAGCCTATATTTCGCTCAGAGAATTTTCCAAACCCAGGAATAAGTTACAGTGTGCTCAGTTGTAAAGTCTTATAACATTAAAACTATACTAACAAGGAGGCACATTAAACAAGCCTAAAGATAGTTTGGGTCATAATAGTAATCCAAAGAAAGTAGGAAGAATCTAGCAGAAACCAAGAAATGTCAGGCTAGAAAGCAGGTTTTGACTCAGTATATTATTGCTCCTTAGAATAGAATTTTCCATTGGAATCCTCAATCAAATGAATACAATGAAGCAAGTTACAACTATAATTTTTGAAACATGGATGCATGACAGATGATTATGAAGAAAATCTAGATGATGATATATTCTAGAATCTAAATTATAATAATGTATATATGAAAATTGAAATTGTAACCATGTTGAATGATGAATCTTTAAAACTTCAAGGAATACAAAATATTTTGAGTGCTTTATCTCTTATGGTCCATGGAATAAAATTTTGAAAATGAGTAATATATATATATATATATATATATATATATATATATATATATATATATATATATATATATATACGGACGTTTGTGTAACATTTCATACCCAAGGTCTTTTTGAAAATCGGCGTTTCCGCGTTTCGGACCCATACCCTTACCCATTTCCTAGCAAAATAGGTTTTACCCAATGACCAAAATTCATTTGTTGATAAAGTGCCAAATTGCAAAGAAGTTGATCTTTAACCAACATAGACATTCTTAGCACAAGTCTTCTACACTTAACCAAGGAAACGAAAGTGAAACAAGAAAGCTATTGACGACTCTCATAATTGAAACATCAAAACACATGAACAATATGCTCAAATGCATTTAGGAAGGCTCATTAGACTATAGACTACCTTGTTGCCACTAACACAACAAGATTATTCGTTGTTTGCACCTACTAGAACATGAATGAGAGCCTATTCATCCAAAATCACTTTTAGCCTATCGATGCATGTTAGATTATACCAACATGTCCATAATCAATCAATACCGAAATACTCAAAGCAACTTACAAATGTTTCTTTCTTTTATGATGCCCAAAACACGCTATCTTCCTCGAGTGCCAAAAATTTCCATAATGTATGTAGTGCCCTACTATGTCGTGCTTGATCGGCAAACCCATTCTAAGGCCATCAAGTTTGTTAATGGTTTCATTGTGGATGTTTTCGTGTGGATTAGCCAATTGAATCATGTTAGTGCTGGTCATTGCCGGTTCTGAAAACACTTTGTTTCGGTGTGTTGTTGCATGTTCTCATATGGGAAGCCTCACTTCATTGTTACTTACGAGTGCATATCATGTTGACTTGCTTTTGGTGTTGGAGTGAGTATTTGACAACCAATGGTATAATGAAATCATAATAAAATTTAAATTTTCGCGAATGTGAGATAGTTCTAATAATAAATTTTAAACAATTAAAATAAAAAATGGAAATAAAAGTAATTAAAAAGATTAAATAAATAGATAATTACAAATCGGACATCAATGAGGGTGTGGGCCCCTTTTTAGCAACAACATAATTGTTTTAAAATTCCAAACCACTCAGCGTGTTTCATCATGCGAGATAGCATTTTGGGATGTTTTTCGGTGTCTGGTCGCACTTTGGGGATGATTATCGGGTAATGGCTAGGGCTTTCATTAGGAGTTATTTGAATTGGTCAATGTAATTATCACACCCCTAATAACAGCTCGGATGTTGTCTTGCGCTCCTAGTGTCTCGGTCCATGATCGTGATCACGTTTAGTTCACGATTTCAAAATATTAATAAAAAATAAAATAATAATAATAATAATAATAATAGTAATAATATTATTATTATTATTATCAAATTTTAATGTATTTTTATGCATATGATAATACCAAATAAAATTAATAATAGTAGACATAAGGAAATTTAGAATTTTAAAAATAATTTTAAAAATGAAAGAGGAAACATAAAACAAAAAGGGAGTTGTTTAAGGCTTTTTCGATTTTAGTTTTGGAGTTTGGGAGGAAGTAGGGAGTCGATGGCATGGGAGATTTGGGGCAGCTCATTTGGCATTCACTGAGGAACAAATTTTTGCCGTATATGGTAGCAGCAAATGCAATGGCAGGTTTCAAGCAGACCCCACAACCTTTGCAATTTCCCCCTGAACGTTCAAACAGGGCAAATCTCCTTGCTTTTGAAAAGAAAATGCAGGTCTACAATGGTTGAAATGGTTGTCTTTTGTAGGCTAGAAGGTGGGCGGTAGGGGTTGAAGGAAACGCCACACATATTGTTTCTTCTCACACCAAAGGCTTGTGCCAAGATGGCAGTTTTGGGTCATGTTTGGACACCCAACTTATAGTGCCCCACTCCGCTGCATTTAGTCAACAAGCTTTTCTAAGGCCGTCAATTCGTTAACAGGTTCTTTTCAAATGTTTTTGCACAACATTTACAGAGCAAACCAATATGAGGGTCTTATCGTCAGATGTTAATTCAAAGCTTAATGCCTAGTCAGGAACCAGTTGCCTTCTCGGGTGTCATCTTGTGCATCGAGTCTTGGTTTTGAACCTTACTCTAGCAAACATCAAGCCAATTTTATCCAAGTCAACCTGGAACTCAACCTTGAATAATGTGAAATCTTAGATAGGTTAAAAAAATAGGAAATTTGATGAAGTTATACCTAAAGCAAAAGAATAATAAAATTAAAAAAACAATGATATATATATATATATATATATATACACGCACACACACGTTATGATTTAAAGGATTAAAAATAATGATAATAAATGTAACAAAGAAAATCCCGTAAAGGGCCGGATTAGGGAAAATTTCTCCCTTCTTTGTTAGTGCATACCTGCAATGCAATGGTTTTTGGTGTTTGGGCGGCTGGTTGGGAGTGCAAAGATCTGCACAGATTGGTTGCTAAAAAGGTCGGAGAAACTTTCAAGCAAATGCAGTTAGCAAGAGCAAATCCAAACTCCACAACCTTTGTTAGTATCCTACACGCCTGCGCCAACATGGGTGTGTTTGAACAAAGTAGGGGCGTCCATCAGAAGCATAAGGAAAGGGAATTGCAGTTTGATGTTGCATGTGCAAGAGCTCTATAGCTTTGTGTGCAAATAAGGAGGCGCACAACAAAAATGTGGACTATGTGGTAGTGCCTCTAAGTGATGAGGTCTCTTAGGACATATACCTAACCATGTAAGCTTCATTTTTGTTTTATTGGCATATAGCCTTGCAGGTTCAGTGGGAGGAGGGCTGTAAACATTTTTAGGGTGTGAGTGCCTCTTTTACCAAGAGAATAAAAAACAAAAAATAATAATAATCTTTTGTCTGTGTGATGAGCATTCTTGGCAACCCAACTGTTTGAAGGAAACTCTAATCTTTGTGATTAACATGCCAAAAAAACTTTGGTGTCTATGTAGAGGTGTTTTGCTATGTATGGATGTGTTTGTTGGGTGAGCCCTCTTGGTTGTGTTGTTATCTTGTGGCAACTTCACTTTTTATTGGTAAAATACCAATTAAACATGTGGTGGTTGTGTGGTTTTGTTTGCTTGGTGCTTGGAGGATACGTGGGACAGCTATGTGGAGTTGTTTGCTTGGTGCTTGAGGAGAACATAAGAATATAGAGGTTTTGCTAAAAATGGAACATGTTGAAAAGTCCTTGGAACCTTCTACCAAATGAGATTACCGCCTATACTTGCTCTTGATTTGGAGCTTTGGGTTTAGACATGGAGCTCCATACATGCATAGTTAGAAATGGAGTAATGTTGTGGGCTATTGTGGCTTGGAATCATGTTTACTTGGTGTACGGGGAGTTCATATGAAGTTGTCCACGAGGAGCATTCATTGATTATGGAGAGGCACATGAAAGGTTCTTTGGAATGCCTCAAAGCGACGTGCCCTCATGGTCCGCAATGGTTTCAAGATACACTCAAAATGGAGTTATGAAAAGGCCTTGGAACTCCTCAAGCAAATGCAACCGACACGTGTAATGTCAACTCTGCAACTCTTCCTTGCCAGTTCGTTTCAGGCATGGACTCTATTCCTCCTCTCCCACTTACTTTCGAGATTTTCATTTCCTTTCATAGTAGATGGAATGTTAAATCTTGAATTTAACTTGTTAGTGATGCATTGTTTTTAAATCATATTGCAAACCACATAAAACAATTTCCACACCATGTTTAACCTATGTCAAAAATTGATACCTTGGACAACGTGCCAAAGTATCACGCCACTGGACTTGATAAGAATAAACTTTTAACACACGTACCCGTGCTAATGTTTCATGACCAAACAAACTGGAATGGAAAATGGATTTTAAAATGCAAATTGGGAATTGTCGAATAGCCCCCAATTATGACAAACGCCTCTCAAAACTGATGCACAAGAAGCGTCTCTAAACATCACTTCTACTTTTAAACTATTGTAACCTCTCCCTTGTCGTATGGTGACTTCATTCCAACCTGGAAACATCACCAAAACACTTGATGATCATGTTTGTGAAGTGGGTTTCTGGCTTATTTGGAAAAACCGGTTGCTGAAAGCAACCGTTTGCTAAGACCAAACCCTACAGAAATCACCTCGTATTTTGTGCCTATGGATCCCAGAAGAAAAATTTGACCATGCAAACCTCTTCGTTGCTATATGGAGAATAGCGTAGCGTATTTCATTTTACTTGCTATCCTCGAAAAGCACATTTTGTACACCCGTTTCAGAGCCCACTTGCCTTAGTTTGTTGGAGAGCAAATGATCAATTTCAGCCAACTGGCTCCAGAAAGTTGTTGTAGTTTGAGCCTCGGTTACCAATTTTGGACTCCATCAGTTTCTTGTGATTCTCTATATAGTAGAGAATAGGGTAGAGAACTTAGACATCCCATTTGGGGGTCCCGCGCCATTTTGCAGACCCATTTTGTGGTCACTTGGGCCATATTGTGCAGCAGCGCAACAAAGACTCGTGTGGTCCCACGTTGACCCTCTAAGGTTCGTTTAATGCTTAAAACTAATGTGATGTTTGTAAATACATATGATGAGTAGAAATACATGGTTTGGTACACTTAAACAAGGTTGTTAATGGAAAATTAGAATCGCATAATTTTGGCACAATTACCTAGACTCCTATAGCAATAACGGAAAATGAAAACTATGTAGAGGCCGTAGAATTTGGTGTTACTCTGAAAAGCTTTTGAAACTTGAATGTTATGAGTCCCAAATCGATTGTGTCATTTCTCACCCTCTCTGATCATGAAAATGTACTTGGTTTACTTGTGTAAAAGAAAATGTGTGTTTTCTCTCTCTAATCTCTCTCTAAACTCTGAAAAGTTGTCTTGTTTTGAAAAGTATGGAAAGTAAATAGGCTGTGATCTTTTTCTAACTCTGAATTGATATTGTGAGTTCTAATAGCGTGTTAGAGAGGAGGGGTGGGTCCATGCTTGTGTTTTTCGCTGACCTTGTTTACATGATCTAACAAGTTGTTTGCACAACGAGTTTAGAATGATTGTTGAGATCCGAGTTTAGAGTTGTTGTAGCCTTTGTAGATGTTTAAATTTGATGAAATAAGAAATGTATTCTATTTGAGTAAGTGTACCTGTGTGTAAAATGAAGAAAGAAAAATTAGTTTTATCATGCATGTGTGGTAATTAATGAGTTGATGAAATTTTACATTGCACTTTCTACTCATTCGCATCAAAGATCATGTACTTGGTTAATTGCAGTAAATTCTTGTAATTTTGCATAATTGTATGGTAGTGAACTTATCTTGAAAAGTACATCTGTTGTAAGCTTAAAATGAAATAATGATGTTGTTGATACTAGATAGTATAGCTTGTGCCAACCCTTTGAATCCTTTCACCTTTAGTTATCGTGTTATTTGAATCATGTGTTTCCTAGTATGTTGCATCTAGTTTATTTAGCATCTTGCTTAGTACTCGTAATGGTAATTGGTGAATGGGAAGGTGGTTATTTAATTTGATGTGTTATAACACCATTCAAAATGAAATTGAATATGGTTATCTTAAGTTCAACTTAAAAACGTATTTCTATGACACGATGGCTATAGAGAAAACTTTAACCTTCACAAGATTAATTTTGTTGGACTCATGCATAGGTTAGTGATGGGTGGTATCTCCACATATAGGTGAACCTTAGTGGAACCATCCTTTCAAGACTCTTCTTGGGTATCGTTCCTATAGGAACTCTTGGGTAGTTCCTTCAAACCAACTTGACTATCTAACCTAAGGACTTGGTAGTCATTACCTTACAAATGCAAATGGGGGTATGATTGTGGTTTTAGGAATGGAACCCTAAGCTTGTTGGACTAGGATATTCTCCTAACTCATAATGTCACGATACCCCTGATGGCATATCATAATGGTTTAACGGAATCCTCAAACCACAAGTAATGATAATGATCACTCTATTCCACACATATATGGTACTATATGACCATGACATGGAGCTTGTACTGCACAATGGATCATGCAACCTATTATATAATATAGTTCTAATTGGGAAGTTATGATCTAGTGTGATGCCCCGTGTAAAAACACTCAAATTAACAAGTTTTAACAAAGTAAAATTATGGAATGTATTTTTATTTAGAAAGAATTAATGAGAAACAACTTACATTTGCGTTATCCAATTGTTTTCCGCATCGTCGTGTGGAATCGACAACTTGCGCCGTTAAGACTTAATTATCCGCTTAATACCAATGGAGGGTAATATTATAATTTAAGTCACTTAAATGCATTTAGATAAATATACTTATATTGAGTACCATATAGTTATTAATGATGATGTATTTCAATTAAAATGGATGAGTTAAATAAGGTAATTATTAGTAATCTTCTATTTGATATATTATAATTGTTAAAATTATTATAAGGTAATAAAGCTAGCTAGCAATCTTGAAACGATCAGCCCTCAATGAAATAACACAAATAAATGGTTAAATAATTTTGGTAACCTTACCCCTCCGTAGTAGAAATTCGAACATTGTTACATTATCGCCTCTCTTTGTAAATATATTTGTTCTTTCGAGGAGAATGGAAACGTTTCGCTAAATCCACAACTTTTTAAAAACTAATAATCATTTTAATATTTTTCATCCACACGGTTGTTGGCTTCGCCAATTTAACCGACAATCGCCACGCCATCGCACCTCACGAGAAATCATAGGGGAGCAAACCGTTGACACTTGTTTGTGACAATGCAACAAGTGATTTTGATAACATAAAACCAGCTCTTGTTCTCATTAAGCCTTTAAAAATATATATTTCATAATTTTACTATTAATACGAGCTAAGTTGAACGCGTTTTTATTTGGGGCATTACGAAACTAGCTAAGTCGTGGAGCTCATTAAATGGATTCTTGGTATTATGTTGACTATAGTACAAAATCCCATTGATAGGACATACATCGTAAGTTGGTGAAACATAACCTTTTTCACATCCTTGGCAACTTGTGGAATTTAGTTAAGAGGTTAACTGTGGATAATACCTTGTAATGGACTCCATCTAATGTTTTGTGTTTAACAAGATGTTGTGAAAAGGGTTGTCGAAACTTGAAGTTGTACTTTTAACTTGACATTTAAACCCCTTGTTATCAATGGAAGCATAATGAATGTTCATGTGGGAGCACGTATCTTGTTAACATAATCCCAACTACTATGTGATTTCGGGAATTAATTGTGGTAAAGAATAAAAATAATGAGGTGTACTACTTGAGAGTACACATTTAATGAAGTGAGAAATATGCAAAATTTGAGAAGAGAACTTATGCCCTTGGTGTACGTCAATTGTTGTAGGATCATCTATGTAAAATATGAAGTCTTTTACCGAAATCAAATTGTGCCTTATAAGTTAGATTCATGGCGTAAAGTGAAATTGCCTTACCTCTTAAAATAGGTGGTCAACTTTGCAATGTTTAATAACAGTTAATGGATTTATTCCCATGTTTGGGCATGTCTCTTGGGAATGTAAATTCCCTATTCGTCCGCAAGTGCTATAGGACTCGTGTGAACTTTAAATGTTATCCAAATGATTAAAATGCTTAATGTGTTTGTATTATAAATGGAAGGGGACAAGTGTATCCTTGGTGATTAAACACTATGATGGAGTGAAACTCATAATCTATAATTGATAACGTGTGACTCTAATTTTGGGGGATAGCACAATGATTTTAACTCAAAGGTAGTTTAACAGTGCTGGTAAATTCAATCATGGGACCTACGTACGTGGTTGTTAAGGGCTTCATTTGTCTCTCTTACAGACCTATAATTGTATTGGGTTCGCTCGTGTGAAGCGAATGAGGCATTGTTGATTTTGTGTTCTCGTGAGAATGTACCCTCTAGCGAATGCTATATGTCATGTAACGAATACTTAAAACAAATGGGTTAATTTGAAACAAGGTGTAAATCGTGAGAACTATGTACGTGGTAGAAAAGGCCTTAATCTATCTCTCATATGGATTATGTTATTTTTTTTTGTTTCGCTCTCTTGGGGCCAATGTGACATCATTTTATGGTTGTCTTGCTCATTTATACTTTTTAAACATGTTCATGGTTGGATTTGTGAACCGAGGCTGTCATGTCCCTTTTTGAAGGCAAAATTCAAGGCCTTAACCTATTCTCTCCTGTGGGTCTAAGGAGAAAGCAATGGGAAATCTGAATTATATATTATTGCTGATTAGATAGTTGTTTTCATTTATTATCATTTATTGTATTGGAAGCCTTTGCTCGATAGAGGAACTTAAGTAGTTAGTAATAAAGGTATTGAGAGCATATAGGCTCCAAATACCCATTTAATATTTAAAAGCACTTAAGGGGTCGGCCATCATGTTTATGTTTGTTTAAGCACTCCTTATGGCTATTTAAGGAGGTCATTTGGGCATTAATGAGTCATGTTTTGGAGATTATTCTTATTTTGGTGAAAGTTGGCTAGTGTAGCCCTTTTACTCTCTCTCTCTCTCAAAGACGAAACCCCTTGGGTTGAGGATCTCTTCCAAGGACGAAAACCCTTCATGAGGTTTTGATTGTGCAAGCTGGTTGGAAAAGTAATAAAGGATCTTTCTCTTGCAGTTTTGGTCTTTTTGGTGCAAAATCATAATTATTTAGAGTGGAGCATCCCACTTGGAGATAGGTATTTGGTATGTGTGATGTGCATTTGGAAATTCTGAAATTATCATCTTATTCTCTATATTTTATAAAGCCAAGATTCCGAGTTTCATGATTTTTGGTGCTTCCTAAGTTGAGTTATGAATTTTTAAAATAACGCTGCAGACAAGGGTTTGTTGAAATTCATATCTCCATATCTAGGGCATTAAAAATCAGATTTCTTGCATTATATGATTGTTGAGGATATATCATAATTTTAGAAATTCAAGTGAAGCTGATTTGAAGGCATAAAAGTGGGTGTGAAACCCCAAAACAGGTTGCTGCCCTAGAAGGGTGTTGGCTGGCAGCAGTTAAGGGTTTTTATACATTTATTTCAGTCACTGACAGCTCACTAAAAATCGGTGTTACTCGGGACGCGTCCCTTAGATTTTGGTGACGTCACGAACATTTCGGGGACTTGGGGACTTAGAGGGAACGTCCCCTATTTTTTTAAATTTGGCAAAAGTTTTCTGACATTTTTACTTTTAAAATGCTGTTATTTTTACCAAGAACACCAAATTATGATCTTGAAAGTACCTAAAATACATTAAACATGGTTTAAATCCCTAAATTTCATTGAATACAATTAAAATATTAAAATATTAATTTTTATATATTATTTTAATAGCCGTCCCCTTTCCGTGGGAAATATTTTGTCATCCGGAAACTCCGTCCCCCCATCCCCGAGACTTAGGTAACTATGCTAAAAATCTGAAAAGTGTTGTTTATCTTCAGCTTTGGGTCATTTTCTGAGTTCCCCCAAAAAGGGACATTACGGAGGGTGTGGAGAGTGGAGACAATCAAAACTAAAGTTATGTTTAGTGTAAAAACAATTAATACAAATAACCAAAAAAATAGCATGGTTTTAGAGGAGATTCTAGGGTGAAAATTGACGGCCATTACACAGCTCGTGCCAAAATGGAGTATGGTATAGCCAAGGATGCCCAAAAACATGGATGTGCACAAAACACCTCAAGGAGATGAGTACTCTTGGTGGGTATGCACAAAAACGTGGATGGTTACTAAAAACGCCACCGCTTATCAAAAACGCCCCGAAGAGGTGTAGATTCATGTACGACAATGATTACGAGAAATGCTCATAAGGGGTTTCATTTTATCTGCTGCAATAAAACAAGAAAACAAGAGTTTCGGTGTTGGTTGTGGGTGTTTGAATAAATCTCGTTGCGAGATAGGGCTAGCTAGAGCCAAACTCCTACACCTTTGTTTGCTTTCTCTCTGTCTGTCCCCTCAAGGCAAAACATCATCCGAAAGGGAGAGCTCACTACCTAACGCTTGACAAAAAAAGCAGCGAATCGAATGGGACGCCTCGTGCACCACTCATCGTTTATTCAAGCATGGATTCCTCCCCTTTCTCTCAACTCGCTTTCAAAATGTTGCTCTTACAATTTAAGCTAAAAATTTATTTATTAAATCAAGAATGAAAAGTTGTCATGATTATTTGATGAAAAACTAGATCTATAAACCTCATCAAAACCAGCGTTACGTGGGGATGCGTCCCCTAGATTTCGGTGACGTCCTAGATGTCCCGAACATTTCGGGGACTTGGAGGGGACGTCCCCAAATTTTTTAAAATCTTTCAAAAGTTTTATGATGTTTTTACTTTTAAAAAGATGTTATTTTTACCAAGAACATCAAATTATAATCTTGAAAGTACCTAAAATACATTAAATACAGTTTAAATCCCTAAATGTCATTTAAAAAGGTTAAAAATATTGATATATGAATTTTTATGTATTATTTTAAAAGCCAACCCCCTGTCGTCCCCAAAATTTGGGAATTTTTTTCATCCTAAAAACCTTGTCCCTCCGTACCCCAATCCCCCTGTCCCCGAGACTTAGGTAGCTATGATTAAAACAGTGTCCACAACAAGATAAACCAATGTCGAAAAATAGTTGTCATGGGCGGCATGATAAAATACCAAATCCTAAACTTGCTTGAAACAAACAGATAACTTCTTCACCATTATATCACGGAGTGGGTATTCAACCAAAATGATGAATAGGATCAAAAACACAACCTTGCGATGTTAAAAACAGCCCATCCAAATATGTCAAATGCCTCTCGAGGTTGACACACAAAACCGCCTCTAAATTGCTTCCTCACTTTTAAGCTCGCTATAACTCCTTGTTATATGATTACCCCCTCACAACCTAGAAACATTGTCAATACGGTTTTGGACATGTTTTCGATTGTGGGTTTTGGGACCACTATGGAGAGTTGGTTACTAGAAGCAACAACTCAACAAAGTAGAACCCCTCTAGAATCATCCCGATTTTTGTGCCTTTGAACTTTGGAAATAAATTTTGCCATTTAAAACCTCTTATTTTTCATACAAGGAATTGCTTTCCATATTTGGTTTTGCATGTACCAGCCGAAAGGCACTTTTTCGCATCCATTTCGAAGCCAACTTGGCTTAGGTTGTTGAAGAGCAACAACAAAATTCAGCCAACTTACTCCAGAAAGTTGTTTGCAGTTTGAGCTCCGATTCAGTTTTGGGTCCGGTTAGTCCCTCAGGATTATCTGCATGGTAGATTACAAGTTGTGAGTGTTAAACATTCCATTAGGATTTGTGGTGCCCTTCCTACGGGGGCCGTTCAGCAGCCACTCGGCGAGTTTGTACAATAGCACAACTATGCACCGTGGACCCGTTTTGACTCCTTCCGAGTGTTTCCCATAGGTTAGTAAATATCAACCATGAATACGTTGATTTGAATATTTAAGCAAGTGATTGACTAAGAACCTCGATTTGCGAGAAATACCGCATTACCTACCCGAGCTTTAGCGACAATGAAGAACAAGACTGTGTTGAAACCAAACAACTCTCTCAAACTTCGAAACATGTTTAAACTCCAAAAGACACATGGAAGAATTTAATTGTTATCTTTCTCACCCTATCTTGTATTTGTGAATAACTAGTTTATTTAGAGGAAATGTATAATTTCTCTCTCTGAAACCCAGAATGTGTAATTATGAATTGTTACTGCTGTGGGGAGATAGAAATTTATTCTCTCTCTCCGTATATATTGTTGATGCAAGTTTTGATAGCATTTTAGATGGGAAGAGTGGGGTCCATGCCAAAGATAGCGCCGACACCATGTTGATGCAATTGATAGGATGCAAAGAAAATAGAAATGAATGAAGGAATTTGAATTAAAGTTGTATATAACTTGTAAAATGTGTAATTTTGTTAGAATGAGAAATACATTGTTTATGAGTAGTCGTTCATGAAGTATAACTTGGAAGAGAAAAAGTTTGACTATATCATGTATGTGTTGAAATTGCTATGAAGTTGCATTCTTTATGTTATACTTATGTTTTAGATGCATTAGAGTAATTGATTAAGTTGGCTATTTTTGTAGTTCCATGGAACATTGCTTAATTTGTGGCAGTAGAGTAGAGCACCTAAAATATTGAGATGGGATGAATCCTTCAAACTTTTATTTTGTCATGTTTCCTATTCCCGAGTCTAGCCATGGTGAATGAAGAAATGAGTTGAAACAATACTCTTTGTAATGAACCCGACCCCTCAATTTATCGAGTACCCTAAAACTCTAGTGGGTAGCCAAGTCCTTATGAAACCAAATTGGGATGACAACACCCATGATTAATCTCATCGTCCAATCTAGACAACACAATTGGATTTAGCTCACCTTATAACCCCCTTACCACCCAAATCATACAAGTGGTCTTATTAAACCCTTTAGGCAAGGGTGTATTTTCAGCAAATGAGGGAACCTTTGTGTTTCTTCCAATTATGCATGCCTCACCTTGGACACAACCACCTTATGTACCTTTGTAGATGCATAAACCAATTAATCCTCCTACCCTCGGGTGTCATGCTTTTATAAACCTTGTGTTTGGTATGTTGAGATCTTTGTGTTTCATTATATGTATTTTGTATCTTAGTGGTTAACCTATGAAGACACCTTATGTATAATACAAGGCATCTTTAAACGAAGCAAAGAGTTTTGAGCTAATTGTTGATAGTATCTTCCTTGGAGCCCAATGCTCCCTCATCATGTTAATGAGCCTAAGCTTAGGACATCCCAATGGCGAGCTTGTGAAAAGGGCTCCTAAGATGTTTTAACAATATGATACTGGGGAGTGATTTGCAAGATATCGACCTTGGAGGTTACGACACCTTTCCCCCTTGGAGCCGTTAGAAAACTTGATTTTGATCACCTTGGTTGAACCACAAGGTCTTCTAGAGGGGAAACCATTTTTAGGGAATCTTGTTAGTGGTTCTATGCTCTCGTGAGGTAGAGATGTGGTAACTATCCTAGTGTTGACCTCGTGAAAGTTGTTGACATTGAATTGAATTTCAGCTAATCCTAAGACCTCTTAAAATGTTGTTTGTGGACGAAACATTCATTCGATCTTAACCACTAAAACGGTGTCAAAAAAATATGTTATTGGAAATGTAAAGAGTAATCTGAGACATCCCTTTTAACTAAACGTTAAACCCTTTTATGTTGATAAGATAAAACACATTGTTTCATGCGGGAAACATGTATCCTTAACTTGAAGATGAGTTGCGTATATTAAAATGATTCCATTGATAAATGAGATTCAAAAATTAACTATGTTAAAGAATGTAAATAAATAAAGTGTACTTCATGTGAGTAAAGGTGTAAATGACATGAGAAATGTGTAAATTTTGAGACAAGGGCATATAGCTTGTGTACGTTAAATGTGGTATAATCAATGAGGTAAAACAAAGGAATTCAATTGTAATAAAGATGTAAACCATGAAAACTATGTACATTGTGGAACATGTTCTATCTTCTAGTTCTTGTTTGTGGTTATATCATTGTATTGTGTTTCGTTCGTTTGACCAAATGTGGCATTAATGCGAATCTTGTGTTATCATGATTATGTGTAAATTTCATCATGTTGGGGTGAGTTTGAGTCATTGTTATTGGAGGAATAAGGAGTATTGTGTGTTATTGCTTTCGAGGCACCATAGGAATTTGTGGCTAGTCTTAGTGGAGGCATAAGTGTGTGTTATAATGGAGGGATAAGGGGCCTGTCGAAGTTGAGTAGTGTATTTCGTATTGGAGGAACCAAAGGCTAGCCTTGATTCCTTAGTGGAGCTATAAGTGGTAGTTCCAATGATGATCTCTCCCCATTGCAAGCCTCATAGGTAGGCTTGGTAGTGTGAGTCATCTTTACTTTTGGTGTCAACCACTTTCTCATCATGTTGTATGAGTGGGTCCATGTAGTATGTGAGCATGGTGATGTTGCAAAGCAAGAAAAGAAAGAGAAAAAAAAAGTATCCTAGTTTATTTTGGCTTTTATTTCGGCCCTACATGTGTGGGTGTTACATTCTACCTCTATTCTTTTTCACCCCATACTAACAAGTCATCCGTGCTAGTATTTTTATCAAGTACTTATCAATCTCAAGATCATAGAAAACATGAATGGAATTAGTTACAAGAGAACTCATAGTGATTGAAACATTGAGAACCCAAAGAATTATTGATTACCAATGTTACCAATGCATGGAACAAGTGCCTTTATTTAACAAAAGAAAATGTAAAAATTCAAACTACTTATAAAGAACAAACTTTTATACTTAGTGGCATATGCCTTATTCAAATGACAAAAATGACCTTCATGGAGAGTATGGTTTTAGCCCACTTCCATCAAGTGACACATCACAACAAATCTCCATTGATATTTTTCAGTTTTCATGCCCTTGTGGGAAAGATCTCATGTACCTCAAAAGGGCCTAACCAATGAGTCGGAAACTTCCGTGGGTGGTGCATGAAGTTTGAGTTATGGAGGACTAGGGAACACCTTGTTAATTTTTTTCTTTTTATATTCCTATCATGCCAAGCCTTTTTCCATGCTTTCTCTATACCACGACTCCATCGATCGTCAACCCTTTTCTCATCCAAATTGAAGAGGGTTGTTAGGCACTCTAATATGGATTCCTCATCATCCAAATTTACAAAGGTGTGCACGATTTTGAGTGTTGGTACCATAGACTTAATGGGTAGTACTACCTCTATGCCAAACACAAACTAAAATGGTGTTGTTTTGTTCAACCTTTTGTATGTGGTTTGGTATGCCCGTAGAACTGTTGAAACCTTCTAATCCCAGTATCTTCTCCCAACCACACATATTTTTGTGAGGGTGCTACTCAAAATCTTGTTGAAGGCTTCCACCATTCCATTTTCATGTGGGTGGTAAGGCATTGTTTTACTATGGACGATCATAAATTCGGATAACAATATGTGCACCATCTCATTAGGAAATAAGTACCCCTATCACTTGTGAGACTCGTTGAGTACCCATATCTACTTATGGTGTTCTCCACACATGAACGTGGAAGTTATCGCGATAGTGCAATCCTTTGTTGGTGCGGCCTCTTCCCAATGGGTAAGGTAACTTGTAGCCATGATTATATGTCGTAAGAATAATAATCAAATAAATAAAAAAGAAACAAATGAATGAGATGGTTGAATATTACCTTTGTATACACGTATCAACATATGATAAAGCTCGCATGAGCACCCAAGTGGTTGAGTGTTGTATGCTTTTAAGTAAGAGGTCGGAGGTCGATCCTTTCGGACTAGTCAACTCTGTCTGGTTGGCCTCACATGGTGTCCTCACCAAGATAGGCATCGCTTATCTAGGTATTGCGCTTTACCTTGCATACATTCCTCAACTTCTGCTGGGGTTGTCGCAGAGGGTTCCTTTCGAGGTTTTCCTTGGAAACAAAAATATCAACTTATGATAAAAGGGTATGCTAACCCAACGTAAGACACTAAACCTGATATAAAATATAATCACACAAGGTATAAGAGGTATCCAAGGTAAACAACAAAATGGACCTGTTGGAACACCACAAGTATCGGTGACTTAAAGGGACATGTAAAGATCAGTTTAACATTCTAAAATCCCCCATGAAACTGAACTTGGAGGGTCCAAAGGAGGCATTAAGAAGTCGATCCTTTTGTTAAAAGAAGATAAACAGTGGCATACCCCATTAATAACACCTTCTAATAACTCAAGCAATCGCACTTATCTAGTGAAATCGTCATCGGTTTTCAAAAATCTGAATTACTCCAGTAATTCTCATTGTGTGGCAAATTCCTTATCAATTCTCAAAATATAAATTATTGTAAGTAGTTCCCATAGTGTAGCGAACTCCTCAACAATCCTCAAAACTATTAAGTCAACCATTTACTCAACTCCATAATGAAAAATGGGAATCACCAAATGATAGCATTAACTTCTATTTCCATGTCAAATAAACAATGATCAATTGAAAAAAGGTAGTCGCATCCCCACTAAACAACATCTGCCCAAAAATATAGGAATCGATGTGGGGATTCTACCCAATTGTCGATGATGATCAAATGCTACAACACCTAGTGAATAAAACAATCAATCCAAGCTATCAATGCACCTCTAAAGTTGAGTCCCAAATATAAAGCAAGATAGTGATAACTCATCATCACAAATGTTGGATGTGAATGTGAATTGGTAAAGTAAATTGATCTATACAGGTGGTATTTCTATAGTGGATCAAATTGTGTGATGATTTGCGATTCAACTATGTAGTTTCAAATCAATCTACATTGACCCATATTTCATGAGCGGTGATTTGCAAAAATCCATTTCTCATGAACACTAATGATCCACTTGGCACTTACTTTGCATCTAGGTGATGCTCGTGGGGTGAAGAACCGAGACTTCCCAAAGGTTACACATCCCAATACTACTATGGTTCTAACGAGCTTAACCATGGAGTCTACCCCCGGTCAAACCCGCTTAGCTTGCTACCCCATTTGCAAAATCTTCAATAAGTGTTGTTTCTTATGAATCATTCAATATGTATCACTAAATAAATTGATCGTTGCATATTTCTTGCAATGTGTATATGCCCCTTTTCTAATACCATGTATGAAGCAAAACACTAAAAACATCATCAAAAAGATATGCCACAAGAAACTACATGTGGGCCTTACATCCCTAAATACGAAGATGTTATCAAAGAAATATGCCATGAGCCCCTTGATTTAGGACTTACAATGTTGAAAGCGTCACTAGTAAAATATATCATGAGCATGCTCTCGAAATGATCATTAAAAGATTAAGAAAATCCACTTCAACCGCATCTACTCCAATGAAAGGGTGAAGGTAGTCCTCATAAGACACATAGCCTCCAACAATATTCTAAATCAACTCTCAAAAGCAAAGATGAAATCAGCATAATGTAAAAGGGCAAAGGTAGACCTCGTATGACACATGACCTCCAGCAATATTTTGAATTAACTCTTAGAAACAAAGATGAAATCAACATAAATATGAATGGTCTATGTATGTAAGACCATCTCTCGCATCATAAATAGTAATGAGCCCATCATTTTCTTCCACTCTTCTCTCTCTTCGACTTCCAAATTAGAGTCAAGCATTCCAAACTAGAGAGAAAACTTGTTGCGAATCCACGATGACGTCTCTCCCCTATGTTACCAAACTTCTAGGATCATATTCTCTATAAAAGAACAATAATTTGTGACATGATGGGGTTAATGCCAAAATTTATCTCCTTTGAAGCCTTAACTAATACATGTGCTAGAGCAAACTCATCATCCTCTACAAAATCTTGTTACTCTTAACTAAAGATCATGGGAGATTGTAACCCGAAGGCACTCTAATATGGATCAATAACCTAAGTATAGATATTATTGCACTTCAATGCATTCTAAATTGGAGTAGTGGTGGACCTCCCAAGATGCATTGAAGCATCAGCAAAGCAGGTAAACTTGTAATCCTTTGTCACCTTATCAAGTACCCCAGATAATAAACTACCTGAAATTTATTGCTGATATCATTACAACAAATTTGTCAGGCCAAAGCTTAACTTTCTCTTCCTAATAGGTTAGTAGATGAATAGATAACAAATTCATACACAAGTATGGTACATGGTGCACACCTATAATCACATCATCCTCTAACAAAACATTATCACTACCAACATTAAGAAGAATAGAACCATCTGCCAAATGGACCCTCTCATCATTTTCTTCCCCAAGAAACTAAAACAAACTACCATCCTTGCCCATTCTAAACCCATGATACACTCACACTTGGAAGAGTATGTATGCAATGAAGACGTATGTGCAACAAGAACATTACTCTTTCCATTAATAATTGGCTTGCTTGGACTCTCCTTGAGATACCGCATCTTCTTTCAACAGAATTTTACACTTGTCTTGGCTTCCCATAGCAAGTACACTACTAGTTTTCTTCTTCTCGACCTTGCAATCATGTTTCGATACACATGAGAACCACTCTTGCCTCATCTTCATCGTTGCTTTTGTCCACCTTGAAATTCTATTTCCCCTTTCCTTTGGTTCAACGAGTTTGTTGCCTCGAACCAATATCATCCATATTGATTAACTTTTCATATTCAACAACTAACTAGGAGGATATATTTGCATCCCTCTTCACATCTCTCTAAGAATAATGTGTGGAAAGATATAGATTGCATGAGGCTTTAGGTTGTTTAGAATGATCTCAATGATCTCACCATCCTTCTTATACTCCTTGACGCTATCCTCTAACTAAAACAAAATATCCTTCACGGAAATTGGGTAATCCTCGATTCTCTCGAATGACATGTACCAAGCTTCTTCAACTCTCGATTCAAACTATGAACCCTCAATGAACAGACTTTCCTAAACTTTCTTCGGGTTATCCCACATTCCTTTGGTTTCTTTAACCCCTTGATGTGGCCAAGGTGAAGTGCAATGTGATTCATCGCTAACCCAAGAGTGAGGGATTCTTGATTAAAGTATGCATCCTCCTCGACAAAAGAGGGGTTTGCTCTACCCATAACGATCTGCCACAAACCCTTGGTCCTCAATGCAATTTCAAAGGATGACTCCCACACAACATAGTTATGTCATGTTAACATTACCCCTAAAGTAGTGTGCAAAAACTCGAAATGATAATACCATTGTCAAGAGTTCCTAAAATCCTTTCCAACAATGCAAAAATAGGTCCAAACGAAGTTTGTATGACAAAGTTATGGCCTTATAAAGTTCATGTGTCTAACTCCAATTCCCCCTCAAAAACACAAAATGCAAATTTTAAAATAGAAAGGAAAATCAAATTTTAAATTTGGATAGAAAAGCACCTAATTTCACCAATTGTCACTCCCATATATGTTGAAAGTGGAAATCCCCCTTTCTAATCGTGTCTTGACTGCTATGAAGCAAAAAAATGCATCGATAGCAAATATTTGGCCTCAAATGACATTTGGACACATGTCAGCCAACTCAACCCAACTTTCAAGAATTTTGAAAAAATGAAATTTTTATAAAGTACAAGTCATTCATACAACTATATGTATATGTATGGACCATCAGCTGTAAAATCCAAGTTATAATGCCAAATCACAACGATGGTCATGCAAACCGTTGGTGATCACAACCTAACTGCCATCACTCATAATTGTTCATGGCCAATCTGCCACACAATAAAAGGCAAGGAAGGAGGTAGATGACCATTGAACCTTGGGCTACAAACCCCAAATACATTTGCATTACGCAAACGACCAATATACATACACATACTGCCGCACACCGGTTTTATTTGGACAAAAATCCTCTTACTTGTATACACCAATTTAGCCCCCGTTTAACAATTGACTACCCACACAACCATCATAGTTGCACACGCTCCAATCCGTTGTTGGTCACTTAGCACCCACACGACTTGGTATTGTCAGTTAGACCTAGGCACATGAAACCCACAACCTTTTGTGAAAAAAGCAAAGGCTCATGTGGACAAATCAATAGATGAGTCGAATATAGGTGCCTACTCCCATTCATGGGCTAAAAGTAATAAGTAAGAATTGGTCCCAAGTTATGTGGTACACCCCCAAAACATGAATGGGAGAAACTAAATTTTGATGGGGCTACTCGCGAAACCCAAAAAGAGCAGGTCTAGGTTGTATACTTCGCTCTTCTAAGGGAGAGTTATTGTTGCTTTGTCTACATTTTCCCATTTCCAATTAATAATGAGGTAGGACTTCTTGTGTTGGTGCAAAGTCTTCATCTTTCTATGGTGCAGGGTATAAAGAAACTAGAAGTTGCGGGAGATTCTCAATTAATTATAAATGCCATGTCCAAAGGGCAAACCCCAATTGGCAACTTAACTGTCTACTTCGTCCCAACTCGAGAATGTCTTCATGTATTCTCCCAAATCTTCTCCTTTCACTGAGATCGAGAGGCAAATGGCAGAATGGACCATCTCACTAATGTAGGAGCAGATTTGGGGTGTTTTCCAAGCTTGAAAGCTCTCTCCCATCAAATTGGTTAGGCCTAGAAACAACTATACATAATTATTCTCCCTAACAAGAATGAATTAACATTACCCTTTTTATTTGATAATTCACCTGCGTTTCTCTGGCAACACAAGCTTACTCACAATTTTGAGTTGTAGCTCTCATTTTCATTATTTTTGTCATGTAATAATTCCACATCCTACAGTGCATGTGAATGGAAGGGGATTAGATTGTTACTACAAGAGGCATGCTTCTACTTCCTTGAGCCTTGTGAATCACACTTGGCCTTTAGATGCAAAAACCTTTTCTGCTCTATTCGCCTTTCTTGTCGAGCTTCTTTTTTATGTTATGCGGCATATTATCTTTGCATTCTCCTATGGCATCAAAAACAAGCCTATCCAAATCCTCATGAGCTGTGAGAGGCACAGTTTCATCTGCTCGACTATGAGCATGTTTTACTCTTGACAGTCTATGGGATGGCCTTGTTATGCAAGTTCTCACGGGAGGCACCTAGGGAGAAAATATAGGTGTTAATCGATCTACAAAAACCATCGAGGGTGACTTTCTTGAAATATTGGCCGAAGTTATGCTTGTTTTTATGTTTATCACTATGTTTCCCCAACAAGCACTTCCACTTGTTCCAGAGCTTAAGGAGGTACAGGAAAGTTTCACCAACCTTTAGCACCAAGTACTCAGAACAGCGATGACCCAATTTTCTCTCTAGTTGGGCAGGCCGAAGAACTCCTTGATTGTCACCTAACTGGAAAATGTTCATCAAGAAAAGGCCATGCTTAATAGGTTGTTGGCTCTAGAGTCTCGGGAAGTGCTTGTGAAGGCTTTATAAACAAGCATAACACACCTCACTCTCCTTCTAGAAGAAGAGGCAAACTCGAAAGAAAGCCCTTGGGCATGGGCAACCAAGGAACCCATGTCTTGTCGATAACTGTCAGAACGAAGTTGCTGCTCCTACTTTCAATCGTGGAAAATGTGCCAAGAAAGTTGGTGGCTTGATGGAATGTCTCACACATCGTCATTCTGAAATCTTCAATGTCTTGTTTGTTCTTTTAATGAGCTTTTGGTATGAACATGTGTGCCTCTCATGCAATTGATGAAGTTTATGTTAATAAAGGCAAATTTTTGTGCCAAGGAGCCTCACAACCCCAATTCTTTTTGAATAAATATTCATTTATCCAAATTACACAAAGAATATAAATTAAAAAATCAGGATATCTCCTTTGCCCACAAATTTTGTTGGATCTTATTTTTTCGTCAAAAATCAGCCTTGGACAAAGAAATGAAATGCGAGAAAATGCCTTGGCTCTTCTTCATGCACTCTCACAGCAGCAAAGAGAAAAGACCCTAAGCTTTGATAGCATATTATATTATACCAATAGTTCCATAACTGACCAATATTGAAATACTACAAGCAATAGAAGAAAACACAATGCAGATTAATACAATAGAAATGAATAAATGATTGAACAGGTGGAAGGCATTGCCTTTATGTACACCCATTAACATATGAAACAAGGGTAGGCCGACAAAACGTAAGACACTAACCCCATATATATTATAATTACACAAGATATCAAAGGTACTCAAGGTACACACAACCCAATGGACCAAGTGGATCATCACAAGTATCAATGACCCAAAGGGACCAGTAAAGATGGGCTTTTCATTCTAACAATGCATGTTGCTGACTCAAAATCATAAATCCCCTCCCTTCCTAACCACTGCGAAATCTTGTAATAACTTTGAAATTAGAAAAAGCACTTGTTGGCCACTCTTGGACCAAAGGCACAAGGATGCTCTAACACTATAGTAGAAGAATCGCTTGCAACAATCTTAATTTATAAGCTTCTCGAGAAAATTCATGCTCCTAAAGCCTGCATAATGGAAGGAAAAGTTTGTATAAAACATAAGACAACTTTTATACCAATAGTGTAAAGTTAACGCTCTCTTGTTTAAAATCTATGGTATAGAATATGTTTTATCAACATATAATGTTATGTTATGCATGTGGAAACATTTACTGTGTATTCAAGCTTGGTCATCATAAGCACTTAACTAAATCTCTGGTGTAATGCATGAAATTGTTGAGCATTGTTAAGATATAATGGGTCATGAAAATTCATGCAGTTTATGTTAGGGGTTTCACTTAAGAGATGCCTTATAGCATGCAGACCTCAAAATTACACAGCCAAAATGAAACAATGAAACTCGCGGAGGCAATTGCGACGAATTCTCCATACTTTATTGATTATAAGTGAACAGCAACATAAGACCGATCACCAACAATACAGTCTGAAGAGATACAACATCAGAAACAACAACTACGTCTGAGTAGATTGAGCTATGATAATGCCTAATAACTCAACTATTACTTTAGTAATTATTATCCTTGGAACAGTACTAAGCTTGAGTCGATTTGGAAGAACTTAGAAGTATTTTTCTTGCTGCTAACTAGCTAACACAAGCGTAGGGACATGCTTATATAGATGCAAGACCCGCCTACTTACAACATTACTTCGAGGCTATAAGTGACCCAAAATAACATTTACTAACACCTTCCTAACTAGGTGTGTCACAATATTCTATGCAAGATAATGTCTGAATGGTCCCTTAATTGCATTTCCTTCATAACACAACTCGATGCATACAAGTCAGCTTAATTATTACAATCATGGGTTTGTGAAATCTTCCACGTCATAAACAAGAATGTTGTGTTTGAAACTCTGAAGGTTACGCACACATTCTTACATTGTGCATAAGACTACGCATTAGACATCCAAGAGAATCCTTGCACATTTGGTCAAATGAACTCAGATTGCTTTGCAGTTTCATAGGTAGATAGGTGCCATAGAGATGAACTTCCACTGCTAATGCAAACACCTTTAGATGAATCATGTGATGTCACGCTCAAAGATATGATCCTGCAAATCCAAATGCAACGTGAAGTAATTGTTTAAGTCTCTCGAGCTTGCACCAAGTGAACCAACCTCATGCCAAGCATCAAAGCATTGTGTTATCTATCTGAAGATGGGTGCATGCCACGACGATGCCACAATACATTTTGACCATCCATTTCTTGCACATAGCCTCTTTTGTTGAACAACACATGTTTGTGTCACACTACACAAATACTTGCTCGCAGCAAATTTTAAAACATGTTCTGGAAGCTAGAAGATACCTTGAACAAATTAAGGTCCTCTAGACATACCACAAAGGTCAAATACCATGAAAACATAAAAATCCTATTCTAACTATTTTGGTTGATGCAGATTGCTTGTGAACCCAAATGCTCCTGCATCACATAAACCAAGAAAGAAAAATGTTTGAAGAGCTCTTGTGAGCCTTCATTGTGGAATTTCATGTCTTGCTACTTAAGCTGGCTGTTCCATGTCACATCTTCAATATCTATGCCCTTAAATTTTATCAAGTACTCATTGTAGCTCATGTTACATGTTCTTTTGATCCTTGTATCAAGTACCCTCTTTGCTTATTCTTGCACTTTCTCTGGCATTTAATATCTCTAATTTGAATCTAGCTTTCTTCATTGCTTTGTCCTTCAAAATAAGAATACAAAGCCACCACATTGAAAATGTTTGAAATACCAATACCTATTGGTAACTCAATATCATATACATCGGATGCAAACTTTCTCAATACTTTGCATGGTCCCATCTTCCATTTCAACTTTTCATAAGCACCTCTTGCAAATCTCTCTTCCTTCAAGTGTGTTAAGATCATGTCTCCAACCTTAAAATTAACTTGCCTTTTCTTCATATACGCATGTTGTTTGTATTGTGTCTTACTCCTTTAAGACTGCTCGTGCACTTGGTATATTCCAGAAATGTATTTTGTGAAGTCTTCATCTCTTGCACTCTTTATCTGCTCACCACTTCAGTTGTGCAATTCCACAACTCTCAGACTACTACCATACACAATCTGAAATGGTATTTTCCCTATAATTTTATTCAATGAATTATTGTATGCAAATTATGCATGTGCCGAATATATAATTCCATATTCGTGGATTATCTCCATATAAGCATCTTAGAATATTATCACTACCTTTGTTTATCCATTTGTCTAAGGTGAGACGTTGAACTGAATTGCAACCTTGTACCCAACTACTTCAATAATGCCCTCCTGAAATGTCCAACAAACTTCACATCTTTGTCTGAAATTGTGCTATGTAGTAACTCATGTAGCCTAACAATTATTCGAATAGAAGGCTTACCTTTTATAATTAAGTCATTATTAGTTATGTATTAACTAATGTTCAGTTGTAACCTCCTCGTCTCTTGTATGATAAAATGATGAACACACAATCTACAATGGGTGCATTTTGATTCCTCTTCATTCTTTTTTTGTTCACATCTTCTAACATTAATATTAGAGGCATTGGCGCTTGAAGGGACTTGAAGTCTAAGGTCACAAACTAAGGATGAAAAAGTGTTGAAGAGGAAGCCCAAAGATGTCTAGGGCACATTCAAAATAAAACATGAGTACAAACACTCGAAGAAAGGCACGGGATTTGTGCAAAAATTACAACATTCAATGCAAGAAGGAAAGACCATCGACATAGGATATAGAGGACATCATTAAAGCACAAAGGAATAAACATACAATCACGACTTACACCCTCTTAATACAATCAACAACATCCTTTCAAAATCATGAAATATACTATCATTAACAAGTTATGGCAGGAGAAAAATGCAATGGGGAGAAGAAAATACAGACTTGAAGGCACAAACGCCAATCGCTCAAACCACCATTCGCCATTGTTGTCTTTTGATTTTCAAGGGTTGTTTACGGTAGATACCAAAGACTTGTGTGAGGGCACGGTATTGTTTGAATGAACCTATTTTTTTGAGTTATATTAGTCTATATCTTCTAGAGTTTGTAAAACATGCAAAATCATCTACACTCGACACAAGTTTAAAGGGGAAAACATCAGGAAGTTTGATTCACCAAGACCTTCGAGGGCACTTGGGGAGATAAAAACAATGTCAAATGTTCTTTTTGAAGACTTGAGGGCAAGAATACAATCAAAGACCTAGGGCACGACCTACCACCTACTGCTTTTCTTTATTTGTTGTAAAAATTCAATTTTTTTATTTATAAAAACTCGCATTAATTTGAGTCGAAATCTAAATACAAAATTGTATCTCTACTACATTTATTTTCGTGCCTAAAGTTAGAAATTCAGAATATAGACTGTCACTTTCATTTTGCTACATTAAGTTGTTGGTCGAAAATTAAAATTGGTGTGAAAATGGCAAACATTCCAAACCTCATTCTACTGAAGGCACAAAAGTTAACAGTCAAAACTATAATGTCTAGAGTCATAAGATTCTAACTATTGTCAAATATTGAGACTGTAATAAAATAATACTTGGCATGGAAGGAAGGACGGTTATAGCCATTGTTGAGGACTGTCAAATGCTGAAATAGGTGAAGAATTTGCTAATGAAGAATTAGTATTTTAAAGAAGCCCGCACTTTGATGATAATAAGGGATCTAGTATAAATGAAGCTCGGCATGGATGGATGCCTAATTAGTTCGAGAGTTTGTGGATCTTGGGAATTATACCCTTATGAGGGTCATGAGACAACTTGATGGAGCATTGTGGATGTAGCTCAACATGGATGGTTGTCCAATAATTTGGGAGGTTCATAATTTGGGAGTTTGGGGAGGTGGAATCAAGGAACTTAGAAATTCAGCTTGAGAGCTACACCTTTACGAAGGTTACGAGGCAACTTGATGGAGTTCTACCTAGTCCAAGAATTGTTTTCAAAGAAAAACTTCTGAAGAATATATGGATCTATTTGGTTCTAATGTTTTTAGTTTTCAATCAATGTGTTATTATTTTTACTTTTAGTACAATAAGCCTTAAGAGGAAGCATTAGAATATAAGCCTTACCTTTTATAACTAAGTCATGTATTAACTAATGTTCGGTTGTGACCTCCTCAACCATTTTGTAACTCTCCTACATAATAAAATGACGGACACAACCTATGATGGGTGTATTTCGTTTCCTCTTCATTCTTTTTCGTTCACATCTTCTAACAACAATCTCCCTAGAAAAAAATTGCAATGTTCATTTCATCACTTGTCTTCTCGCATTCTATCAATACAAAAGAATAGCTTTGTAGGAATTCAACCCACTTCATATGTCATTGATTCAATTTACCCTGACTATTTATGAACTATAGTGCATGGTGGGTTGTACACAAAATAAACTCCTTACAGGAGCAAATAATGTCTCCCCTTCTTGGTTGCTTGCACAATTGCATAGAACTCCTGATCATACAATAAATACTTATGCTTTGCATCATTCGAGCCTCATTGATGTATGCCATCAATCTTCCTTCTTGACTTAACACTACACCAATTGCTACTCCACTTGCATCGCAATTGTCTTGAAAAACCTTAGATAAATCTGGTAATGCCTAAACTAGTTCCTCAATTATCTCTCTTTAATTTATGAAAACTTTCCTCTATCCTAGCTGTCCAAACAAAATCTTTCTTATTTTTTCTCATGCCCTCTCGTAATAGGTGCACAATTACCACTAAAATTCCAAATCAATATCTTATAGAAACTTGTCAATCCATTAAAACTTCTTACTTCAAAATTATTCCTAGGCGTCGGCCAATTCAATATTGTTTTAAACTTTTTTGGATTCATCTTCAAACCTTCATGGGAAATCACGAAACCCAAACATACAAGCACTTCATGAAATTACCTTTCTTTATGTTTATCAATTATTCTCATCTTGCAACCTCTATAACATTTTCCACAAGTGTGTCAATTGATCCTCATTATACATCTGAATACCACAATGTCATCAAGATAAACTATGACAAACTTACCCAAAAATGATTTAAGGACCTCACTCATCAATAACATGAATGTACTCGGTTGCATTCCTCAACCCAAACAACATAACTAACCACTCATACAATCTTTCTTGTGTTTTGAATGCAGCCTTCTATCCAACTCCTCCCCTTATGCAAATTTGATGTTGTCCACTCTTCAAATCTATCTTAGCGAAATACCTTGAGGCACTAAGACAATCCATCATGGCATCCATCTCGTGGCAATGCAAATCTATACTTGATTGTGATTTTGTTTATTGTTTTGTTTTCGAAGCACATTCTCCATTCTCCATTTTTCTTTGGCGCTAATATTATTTATAACGCACACGGTCTTAAAGATTCTCATATCAACCCTTTGTCCCATAACTCTTGAACATGTTTCTATACTTCCACGTTCTCTTCGGTGTCAACCTATACGTCTCTTTGTTTGGAAAATTTGAACTCGAAATCAAATCTATGCAATGGCTTATGCTCCTCACCAGTGGTAATCCATCGGGTATATCTTATGAGATCACCTCTGCTAAATCCTTCATTAAGTCCTTTACTTCATGTGGAAGTGTCTCTTACTCCCCGTCCTTGGGTTATCAACTTGTGTAGGTTTGGCAATGAACGTAAAACCAAGGTGCTCTCCTTAGTTAGATGCCTCCTTCAGAACTCTTTTCCTGAAATCATCAAGATTTGCACTCTTGTCCTCCTCTTCACCCTTTTGCTTCGAGGATTCAAGGTGTCTCTCCCTATCCTTTACCAATGTGTAGGTGTTTGTGTGACCATCATGATGTGCCTTTCTATCATATTGTCAAGTTCTACCAAGCAAAATATGGCAAACATTATCACATGTTACTTCATCTTTATATTGACCATATGAAAGCTTACAAGACATTTTTCATTGACTAAGATCTTATGTCCCTTCAAAGAACCAAGACACTTTGTATGGATTCAAATGCGTAGTCCTCTCCAAACCTAATTTATCTACCATCTCTTCTGCCCAAGATGTCGCTACTATCACTTTGTCCACAATTTTCTTGTATACTTTTCCTCTTGAATTGCTAAGGTCCTAAACAAATGTTTTTGTTGTGCGGGACCATTCTCTTCTTTATCGGTTTCAAGAAAACTCTTTTCATCATAAGAGCTTCTCTAGTTTTCATCTCATTGATGTGATGCATTGATGCAACATTCTCATCATCACTTGCATGATATGAGCATTGCCATCATTTCTTTTACCACCATCATTGTGTGTGTGCGGGCATTCAAATGCTCTAATCCCAACTTCTCCGCATTTGAAACAAGGGCTTGCGAATTTGCGTCCCACGACCTTGACCATAGGATCATGTTCCTTGATAGAGTTTCCTTTGCCTCCTATGCACCATCGTTGCGCTAAGATGTGCTTGCCTCACCTTCTTGCATGCAATTTCCCCTACCGCTTCCTTGTCCACCGCCACACACGAACTTTCCTCCTCACACTGCTCCCTTTGCTTTTGTGATAATTTTTCTTCTACCTTCAACATACACTTACAAGCTTCCTCAATGTAATACAATATGATCATCCCATATTCATCTTGAATTGCCATGCAAAATCCATTCACATAATGCGAGATCTTCTTTGTGTCATCGTCAACATGACCAACGCTAATGATTAGCTTATAGAACTACTCCATGTAATCACTTACACTCATATCCGTTTGTTGCAAGTTTTGAAGCTTCTTCAACAAACTCTTGTGATTATCCCATGGAACAAATTTTGCCTTTACATTGGCAACGAATCTATTTCAAGTCTTGATCTTCTCCATGCCTTTGCACGATTTTCAGCTTGCACATATTCCCCCTTATGGATGTGTGACCTTTCAATTTTGTGCAAACAAACTTGACTTGCTTGGGATCTTCGATTTTCTCATATTCAAAATATTTATCTAAGTCAGTGACCCAATCAAAGGTGAGTTCTTTAGGATTCAAACTTCCATAGTAGCTTGGGAAATTCAACTTTGGTTTACTTTTCATCCCCGTGACAGCTTTCAAATATGTCTTCATTTTCTTCAACTTCTTCTTCCTTTGTATCTTGGTTCTTAGGTGCTTCTTCTTTCACTTTTATAACACTAGTGTCATCAATAACCACAACACCTCAGGGTTATGTTGTTTGCATAGTCTCCAAATGGTCTTGTAAATCTCTTATCAAACCTGCCATATTGGCAAGTTTGGGTGCTCCTCCATAATTTCCTCCTTGTGGTCTCCTTCAATTGTTACCTCCACTTTGTGCCATTCCTTCAAAATCAAAGAGTTTCCTTGTGCCAATTTCTGATACACCTATCCAACTCATTTTTGGACGATGCTTGTAATGTCCCCTTAGGGGCAAATTAATATACTCTGAATATTATGGATAATAACACAAAATTCTGAAATTGCCCTTTTATACTGAAAATTTAAACAATACAATGCACAGCTGTAATTTTTACAAATTAATTGCAGATCTGAAACCCTAGCTGGATCTGATAAACTAATTGCAGATCTGAATTTTTACAGCAAACCCTCATTGATAAACTTTTGTTTTTATTTTTGGAATTTATGGAAATAAATACAGCACATGAAACACACTGAAAACAAAGGATTTTATTTATTTTTCCAGGCTGCAAATTAACAAAATACAGCTGACCGTATAGATGAGATTTTTGTCGGAAATGATGTTCTAGCTGCCTGATGATTACGTCCCAGACATAAACTAGCCTTTGCAGACCTCAAATGATTATATCAGTAATATGGTTGGCGAAACAACTCCAAACGATGACATCAACCCCTTAAAAGGTGACGTCAGCCCTCCAAAGTGCCCAGAAATGTGATGTCAGCCTCCAAGCAAGATATTTGATACTCTAGCTGATATCTAGTTGATGCTCTAATTATTCTTTCACCGTTGTTCTCTGATGTTGCCCTGATTTGAAGCACAAATGCAATCCTTGAATGGAACCACCACACAAGACCAAAGGGTTTTCATCCCCAAGCCTTATTCATCGGAGGGTTTTCGTCCTCAAATGTTGAAAGCTGAAGCAGAAGCTCAAACTCACAATATAAAAATAGCTGGTTGAAAAGTGATGCCCAAATGAGCCCAATCACCCCACTTTTATAATTTTACTTTCGCATTTTCAAGGAAAAGCACTCATAAAGCAATGTCCCCTCCTTTAATTTAATTTTGAGTTGCTTTTAATAATGTTCACCTTTTTAATAATAAAACATAAGTTGTCTTTTTATGAATATAACTTAAAGTTACTTTTGGACAACTTAAGTTAAATTATTAAATTATTTCCCTTGCACCACCACTTTAGCCTACGGAAATGGAGAATAGGCTAAGGGTCTTCTAAGTAGATTAGATTTGAGAAGGGGACATGATAGTCCACCCTTCCCAAAATTGCTTTCCCTCAAGCAATTGCAAATTTGGATGCTCCAAAATTTTTGCACCTTCCCATGTGGCATCCTCAATTGGTAGATCCTTCCAACGATACCAGATATTCCATTATGCTCTTGTTCCTTAGCTTCTTTTCTCTAACATCTATGATGGCCTTGGGAACTAAAATCAACTTGCCTTCATCATCCAAAGGAGGCAACTTAGCTAAAGGAATGATATGTTGTCCTAGTGCCCTTTTGAGGCATGAAACATGAAAGACATTGTGTATCCGACTATGCTCAGGCAGCTCTAGCTCATAGGCAACTTCTCCAACTCTTCTCTTAACTCGGTATGGTCCATAGAAACGTGGCTTAAGATTTTTAGCTCCACTCTGCTTGAGGGAAAATTGTCTATAAGGCTGCAATCTCAAAAAAACCATGTCTCCTACCTCAAAAGTCCTCTCAATCCTATGTTGGTCTGCATATAATTTTTGTTGGTTTTGTGCATGCCTGAGATTTTCCTTGAGTGCCTCTAATATATCTTGACTCTGCTTAACCAAATCTTTGGCCCCGACACTCTACTATCATATATGACTAAATCAACAAAAGAAAGAGTATCATAACCATACAAAACTTTGAAAGGAGTCATGCCAATGGACATATGATATGAAGTGTTGTAGCAACGCTCCCCATGTAGAGCCATTTGATCCAAGTTGATTGTTGCCCTGCCACATAGTTCCTTAGATATCCCTCAATCCATTTGTTCACTATTGCGAGTGTAATAACCCTTTTGAGGGTTTATATGAATTTTACGTAATTCTGGAAATTATTGCAGCAGACTGTAATTTAATTACAGCGAGTTGTATTCCTCGTAATAAGTGCCAAAAATCTCCAATAGTCATCCACAAACAATTATCAAATGATTTGACAAATTTATAAGCCAAATCGATTTGATTTATGCAAGATATACTGCTGGAAATTATAAATAATTCCCAGAAATCGTAGCAGCTGAAAATGGTTCGATTACACCTTCAAATGTGCCTCGTGCAAATGCAATTTTAGATCCTTTAGAATATGGCGACTTGATTAGGCAAGTTGTGTTGATGTTATTTTTACTAAATAATTCAGATTTCATGCATATGCAAGTCGAATTGATAGAAATAAATTGATAAAATCAGAATATGCACAAATTGATTTTCAAATTAATAATAATCTACGAATATGAATAGTTTAAAGTCAAAAGTGAAGGGTTTTCGTCCTTCACAATGGACCTCACATGGGGTTTTCGTCCCAAGTGGAAGACAATGAGAGATCTCTCTCAAAAATTAGATTTTATAAATAAATGTCCATATTCAAATGGTGGCCCTTAGTCCCCTATTTATACTTTTCCTTCTTGGCACCAAAATAGAAATGACATGGCCGCTCCTTATGACCATTCATTATGCCTTAATAAACAAGGCCGACCCATATAGTCTTCACCTAGGTAGCGCACGTGCCCTATAGGGCATGGGTGCAGTAAAATACGCACCCGGTATGTGGTACAGTATCGTACGCCATTTTGGATTGACAAGGTACGGCCAGCAATACCTAGTACGTCCATTACTTCTCAGAAGTACCTGGACGTACTGCACCGTGATTTGCCTTGGCCGCACCTTAATTACATGCATGCACTAGTTGTACAAAAAAAACAACAATTTTTATTTTTTTGTTTTTTATTTTTAACTTTTTGTAAAAAAAAAACTATATTTTGGGGTCAATAAAGGTCAATAGATGCAATTACGTAAATGATTCAATCGTGGTAAAACTTCATAAGTACCTAAAACAATGGCTGAACTGCAACAATTGAGATGCGGTTGGGTAATGTAGGATCAAAAACACAATGGCAAAGCATCTCCACTAGCAAGTAAGACTAATGTAGGAATAATAAGAGAAACCCCAAAGGAATCTGAATCGCTGTTTTTGAAGGGAGCTGGTAATAGCCAGAATTCCCATTACAGCTTATGTGATTTGTTATTATTTATGTTAATAATTGGACATTGTAACATTTGGAGTTTGAACAATGTACTTGTTCGAAGTTCAATCAATGAATATCATGACAAAATGCATTGAATTATTAATACATTATTTCACTATTTCACTTAATTATTAATTTGTTTACTCTATTCATGTATAAGGCTGAATTTTTGCTTATTTGGCTATATTTTTAATATTTTATATGTATATTTGTACTTGCTCTGTACCCAAGTGCCGTACTCGGCCCCAAAAAATTTGCAATATGCTAGCGATCGGATCCCCGCACTGCACTGCACTTCGTTGTCTGCTACCTAGGTCTTCACTAATACACTTTAAAATATTCATAAAATAATAAAAGACATATTATCTCAGCTTCCTCTATATCTTCTTCAATTTGACCAAGGAGGATGGATATCCGGAAGATCCAATTATGCCTTCGAATTTGGGAAAAAGGGACATTATATGCAATTTGACCATCCGTTTGAGGTTGATAACTAGTGTTAAGAGTCAATTTTGTTCCTATTCAGCGGAAAAGTTCTTGCCAAAATACACTAATGAACCTACTATCCCTATCACTTATGATATGTTTGGGCAGCCCATGAGGTCTGAAAACTTCTCTAAAAAATATATCAGCCACTAGTGGTGCATTGAACTTCATTGGAATTGGAAAAATGAGCATATTTGGTGAGTTGGTCAACCATAACATAAATACAACTCTTACCTTGAATTGTGGGTAGTCCTATGATGAAATCCATTGAAATGCTTTCCCATTTCTGAGTTGGAATGGGTAAGGGCTGCAACAAGCCAGCTGGAAATTCCTGCTCAGATTTGTTTTGTTGACAAATAAGGCACTCCCGGATGTATTGGAGGACTTCTCCTTGAGTCCCTTCCAAAAGAATCTTTCCCTTGCTTGTAAGTTTTGAAATACCCCGAGTGACCAACCAAGGGTGTATCATGAATTGCTCTCAAAATTTTGTACTTTATCTTTGATTCAAGAACAAGGTAGATTCTATTTTTGTAGAGAATGAGGTCATCCACTATCTTGTATCTATCATCCTCTATTTTGCCTTCAAGTACCTTACTAGTGAAATCATTCTTTGAGTGCTAAGCTGTTATAAAAACCTATGTTATCAAGATATGGGTACGGTACGGGTTTGTACGGGTTCAATACGCGGATACGTCAATTTTAAAAACCCTTGGGTACGATACGTCTTGGATACATCCGTACATATATATTAAAAAAAATATATATATATAATATATATATATATATATATATATATAATTCATATACTCATTTTTTAGTCCATAAGAAATACAAAACTTGAAAAATATAGTACAATCAATGTTCAAAACATTCAATATACTTAAGATTTTACATTGTCTATGATATATAAATATTATATTCCTTTGTGTTTCATCCATTTCCTTTGAGATTAATTTTTGTGTTGCAATGGTGGCCATAAAAGATGTATATAGGGAGCTCCTAAAGGACCTATTTAATTACGTTGATTCTAACTTGCCAATGATAACTAAAGAGGTCAGTCCAATGGTTGGTTCTTGCATTCATATTATCCAAAATCACCTTCTAATCCTCCTTAAGGATGCAGGAAGGAGTCAATGTTGTGCCTTAATAGTTTCTAGGATAAGATGCTCCTTAAAAACTTTAAGGATGTTTTCTAGTATTTCAAAACCTTTTCTGACATTTTTTGGTAGATGCAGACTGCATGTGAACAGAGATGCTCCTGCATCAAGTTGCAAGGTACTTACCAAATGGCTCAATCCACGTTCTGCATATCTATGATTCAACTATTGATTTTCTACATCCATTACCCAATGTGAATAACACATAAAGAAAATGCCATAGGTCATGTTATTGAACATTGGCAAGGAGGAAGGAAGGACCCAGGTGCTACAAGCACTGAGCCTTAATGATCAGTGTGTTGGACTGAAAGATTACCAGGGCCGGTGGATTATGGTCATATGGCATTGACCATTGGAACAAGGCTTTCTTTGTGCAGAGAATACCATGTCTAACATGTCGCAGAACTTAGCGATTGATAAGGGGTATCTTAATACAACCAACTTGTGCCATAGGTTGCCAAGTATTTCAGGTATGGGCACCCAGGATCCAACACTGTTGTTGATTGGTGTGGATCTTCATGTAAGAAGTAATACAATGGAATATATCTCATTCCAGAATATACAAGGTAAATGACATGAAATACAAACGTCATAATGAAAATAATGAAATTAAATTCAGATTTTCAGTGTCAATAAATGTCCAGGACCCCATTAATTGCCAAATTCCAAAAATAGGCATTGCATGGCGTCTTTCCAGTGCGATAAAACTTGTGTGTACAAGAATTTACATGCTGTACAAAATAAATTAGCAGCATACTGCAGATAAACAGAATCTATAACAAACCTCGATGTATGAATTTGAATATGGAGCTTGACTGAGATTAGCAGTTGCAGAACCAGACGATGGCCTCACTAAAACAATTAGAAAACAAAGATAGTTAATTCTAACTTATTAGTGCACATGCACACGTGGATTTAGAACCAATTTATGGTCAGAGGGAATAAACTAATACAAAACTACATCACCCACCTAGCCGTTGATCAACAGTTGACACATTAGCATCTGCTTTGAAATTCTGAAAGCAATGTAAAGCTTAATCAGCAGTACCAACAAAAACAAGAACATGCCAACTATAAACCATCATTAACATATCTGAAATCATTACAAAACTATAATTTAGTATCTACTCATAACGGCCTAACCACCTTGGAAATTGTTTGAGGAACTCCTCCATGCTCTAATTGACTTATAGATGAAATGCCCCCAAGCACTATTACTTTTGCCTGCAGACATCAATTTATTATCATCCACTTGAAAACAGTTTTGTCTCTTCAGAATAAATTTCAGATAATGGTCTGAGGATGAATATGCATTTTGGAGCACTGATTTGTCTATTTGAAATATAAGTTGTGAAAGAAAATATCATCTATTTAAGGCTGAAAATAATATGAGATTTGGTCAAAGATTACACAAAATAAAATGTTTAATTATTTTCATTCAACACAATGATTACATATATGTAGCCTATTGAACTCCTCAAGTGGTGGAGTTATGCATATCACCAAATCCTTATAAACTATCTCTCAATCCTATCTATGTGAGTTGTTACTTTGTTACATTCTAACAAATATATTTGACTGACATACACTTAATCTATGATAGTCAGTTGTTGAAACAACTCACATAACCGCACTCTAAATTTAATCCTAAATCCATCACAAATAATAGTATGTTGAGTACTTATTGTTTCCAACATTCCACATACCATGAACATGGGGAGAAGACACCACTCGAGGCCTGAAACAATCACATTCTTGACACAAACGGAACACATCAACCATAGATTGGGGTACTTACCAACCAATCCACGAGAATGTATTAACTGTATCTAATGGCTAGGAATACATCAATCATAGTCCGTGTCTCATCAAGCGATCCATGGGAACACATCAACCGACCCAACAAAGGTAGTGGGAATGGCCTCACTACAACTCTCATCAAGAATCCATTCTGCTACAGTAGTTGTGATATGGACCCCTTCTTTTCACTTTCACAACAGGTGATTACATTGGTTTATATTTATTCACACCACAAAAAATAAAATATTGAAAGTTTGAGGACCAGGTCCTCATTGTCATGTTTGTAGCCTCTATTCTTGAGCGCTAAAACCTGATCACAACCAGTTTAGGTGACGATCACCACCATTGAGATCACTTTCGACTCTAGTCGATTTGGCACAGTAGTTTTTCCAATATAGCATTGTGCAACCCCTTCGTTGGCGGCAAACTTGAGGTTGTTGTTTCACCTCCTTCCTCTGTTACCTCTGACCTCCGGTAAAATGTTGCTCACTTAGCAACATAAATCTTGACGCTCAGCTGCATGTTTTTGAAAACAAATAACTCACCCCCAACATAATGGACTTGACACATTCAATTGGATGTCGGGTTCCCCGAAAATGTGTCCATACAAGGAGAGTAAAAATTTAACTCTTGACTTCGACACATTTGATGACATACGATGAAATTTACTGAAAAAAACCAAATTAACCATCTAATGACCGCTTAGAATAAACACTATTGACCCATTGAGAGGTTTCTAACTTTTGAGATACATTATTGAAAATAATAAGACGAGGACAATTAACACACAACTGCCTAAAATAACACTAGCTATACTAAACTTCAATTTCAATGATAAAAATATGCCGTGAACTTGAGAACTGAAGTTGATCTTCATAGTGACATGATAAATTGGCTCAGAAAGGAATGCAAAGAGCTGAAAGAAAAAGTCAGGATGTAAAATTGCAATTGAGAATGACAAAAGGATGATAATCTGCTTGAGGACCTCAACAAGAGGATTTCTAACATTGAGAAAGAACAGGGCAATATCAGGAGAAAGCAATGTGACATCATTTCTATTCTTAAAGGCAATATTGATCTTCTCACTACCATCACTCATCACCTGGAGGAGATCAAGGGCAAAGAAAAATCTAAGAAGGACACTATATTCAAAGATATCAATAGCAGCTTGGACAATATCAAGAAGACATTTTTCAAGGTCATGAAATAGCTTCACATGGGTGTCTTCTCTTTGTGGTGATTTGGCTGGCTCCCTTTTGGACTTTTGTTGTAGTTTTGCCTATGTTTTGCTGATGTTTTGCTGTGGTTATGCTGTGGTTGAGCTACAGTTCTACTGTTTCTTCGCTGTGGTCTTTCTATGTTCTAGTTTTTGATCTCTTGATGTTTTTCATTGTCATATTCAGGCTTGGGCCTTTTGTAAGCTGGGTAGGATCCCAGACAAAAACCTTTTTACCAATAATAATTAAAAAAACACTCTATCACAATTAATAACATTTCTACAATTAAAACTCGCTTTATAAAATAGATTAACAACCTATCACACTATAGACTTTAAAACCTACACAACTTAACAAAACCATTATGGAAATATATATTTTGAACTATGTCTTATACCTTTTCAAGGCTATTTAGACATTTACAAGTATGTTGTTCCATGTGGCAGACTGGCACCGTTGCATGTGGCTAAATATTCAGAGAAATTTCCTTATAGAGCAGGCACACATGGAAACATCAATTAATTACTAATGGACAGCACATTGAAATGTTGAGTAGGTTGAAAAATGATGAGCTGGGCAGCAGATGAATACACAGATCTGACTATATGATACAATGCAGGCTTGAGGAGTAGAAGGTTCGAGGTGAGAGACAGTGAAGTGAAAGAACTTGAGCTCATCATGAAACAAGGAAGTGACAGTTATGAAGCCGAGATGGAGAAAAGTTTGAAGTATAATCCAAACGAGTGGAAGACAAAGCCAAGTATAAGCAAAATAAACTAATGTCAGACCTGCATATACAAGTAAAGGCGAGAAGGCCAGGTTGATAATAAGGACAACCTGGGTATAAGATAACACAGATCTGAGTAGAATGTGAGACCTGCACTCGAGACAAAGGAAGCCAAGAGGTGATAGAAGATGGTGTCAATCTCCAACATGTCAGTGAAGAACCAGGCTCTGCGGAAATAAAGCCCAAAGCAAGATAAAGTTGAATGAAACGGCGCATGCAGTGAGCTACAAAATCTGAGTATGACATTTGAACCAGTAGAAACATCAACCTGTGAATGAACAAAGCTAAGTGAAGATTTGACCCGAGTGCAAGGAGAGCCTATAGATGTACGGTGTAGAGATGTGATGGAGTATTTGCTGCTCATGAGTACCTTAACAATCTCGAAATTACTTAAACTTTCATAAAATTGATCTACGAATTAGTAATTAGACTAGAAAAATTATAAAATACTGTAATAGATCTACAATCTAGTCTCTCGAGTGGGCAATTGATGACATTATGACATTGCCCCTTGATATGTTATTCTTCCATTTAACAGAAATCTGCTCTGATACCAAATATGAGATTTGGTCGGAGATTACACAAGATTAAATTATTCATTATTTTTATTCAACACAATGATTACATACATACATATATATAGGCTGTTGAACTCCTACAATGGTGGAGTTAGGCATATCACCAAATCCCTATATACTCTCACTCAAGCCTATCTATGTGATTTGTTACTCACGTACTTTATAACAAATATATTTGACTCACACACACTTAATCTATGTCAGTGAGTTATTAAAACAACTCACATAAACACACTCTACATTTAATCCTAAGTACATCACAAATAATAATATGCGAGTACTAACCTATTATTTCCAACAAATAATGCTTCAGAATGGAAACTAATTAAGAAATTTGAGTCAACTTGGAGATGAGACAAGTAGTGAAGTATCTTGGTTGGTTGTATAGAGAATAAAGATGCATCCCAGAATGACTATAGTCTAATACCATGTTGACTCATCTAGTATTTTGTCTTACAACTTACCAAGTGACACAAACAATCAATTATCATAGTAAGTTCCCTCAAGAAATAAAACTTAGAAAAGCCTATGCCACCTTTAGATCATATAAAGATTTCAACTTCAAATCCGCTCCAAGAAATAATTAAGATAGTACCCATCATGAAAAGACATAATATTGGGATTATAAAATAATCCTTAAAAATACGGACCATCACACCTGCCTATACATGCTAGAAAAGGTCCGTTTAACGGTTATGTTCAAGCTCCTTGATTTTTATTTCCAGCCTTTACCATCACAAAGGCCATATTTTGGTATTTTCTTTTCTTGGAAATTTTGTTCTATCAATTCGTTGTACAAATTTCAAAGACTTTAATATTCCAGGTGAGAAGATATGCCAGAACTCATACCAACCAATGACTAAAGAGGAGTAGGGTAGCGTAATTTTGTGTTAAAGACTAGCGTAGGATTTAGAAGGAATTAAAATTGCATGCCATCCTTTTTTTAAAAATTGAAATTATAATTCTGTTAACATCCATAACACTGGTTCAATGTAACTAGTGTACAACAAACAGAATAACAATCAAAAGAATGCAAAAACGATGCGTCCAACAAAATTGGAAAAAAAAACTATCAAAGACAAAGGGACATAATATGTGTTGATGTAACCTAGGAAACAGGGTTCATTCAAGGACAAGCTTCTTCCTAGCAGCCTAAACTAGTTTCCCACAATTATTTATCCCTTCTTATGGTATTCTCATGCTTTTGGTGGCTGTTTTGTGAGAGATTTGCAAATTCCATCATTTAACGTGTATTTTAACTAGTAAGCAAGGTAAGTTGTCCAAAACTCAAAAGTTTTTAGAACGATAGAGGTCCCATGGAGTATGAGTAGTTAAAACAAATCTCAACACCTACTCTAACACATTTCTAACCTCCAATGGACCTCAAACAGAATCAAAACTATTATTTTGACTGAATTGCAATTTCAGGCTTTCCCAAGGCACACAATGCATGCACAAGTCATACGAAAATTCATGAAATTAATTTCATTCTCTTATTACATGATTTTCCAGCCACAAACATGTCAAAATGACCTACCCCATGCTCAACACCTCTTTTCAACAATTATAACAATCCACATCTGCTATTAGGCATTTTGTCAAACATTTACATAGAATTTCTGAGCTCAAATTCTCACCATGAAAGACAAATAATCCCAGGACATTTTCACCTACTCCATGTACATGAAAAACTCGTCTCAAATATGGATTCAAACTTCAGAATGGCTGCATTATTTGCTCCAACTCACACACCCAAAACGTTCCCTTTTCCTCTTTGTTTTGATTTTTTTTTTTCATGGTTGTCTTCAGAACTCTTCTTTCCTACATTTTCCAGCAGCCTTTGGCATCCCTTAAACTCACAGAATCATGGAATACAAACAGCCATCTTCAAAAATTTTTGGCTTCCTTTTTGGGGCATTTTGGAAGCATTTTCTTGTGTTTGAAACTCCCAATCTGCTGTGTCTTATTGCATACAAATCTTGCCACATCATGTCTTTACAAAACCCCTCAAACCCATATAATTTGTTTTGGCTGAGGTGGCTGAAGGACTTCCAACAAGCACCATGCATATGCCAAGTGTTTCACGAAATGCTTACCTAAATAGCTGCACCCACAATTTGAAATAATACTTAATTTTTTTGTTTGTGATGCGAGATTGCTTGTAGACCTGGATGCTCCTACATCATACATGTTGGGTGAGCGAAAGAAACCATGACCTTCACTTCAAGAACATACTGTAAAATATTGGACTGAGATTCCAAGTTTAGCAACTTCGGATGCATTCATCCACGTTGCTTCTTCAGCTGTCTTGTTCTTCCACTTCGCGCAATACTCATTGTATTCAAGAAACTGTTGTACCCAATCTTCTATTGATGATTTTGAACTTGTACTTGCTTCTCCACTTGTTTGTCCCTCATAATAAGGGTACAAATCAGCAATGTTGAAGATTGACGAGATATCCACCCTTCCGGGAGCTCTATCTCATAAGCATTCACTACAAACTTGTTCAAGACTTTACAAGGTCAAATCGTTTTCATTTTAACTTGCTATAAGTTCTTTTTGGGAACCTTTCCTTCCTCAAGTGAGCTAAGACCAGCTCTCCAACTTTAAATTCTTGTTTTCTTCTCTTGAGATCAGCATGTTGTTTGTATTTCAATGTGCTCTTCTCCAAGTTTTCTTTCCCATGCTTGTGTAACTCATGCATATATTCCATAAAACTGTCCACTACAGCACTTCTTCCCGGATCAGCTGCACTTCTCCACTCATCCACTCCTTTGGAATTGTACCCATACACAACTTGAAAAGGACTCCTTGTTGTACTCTTGTTCACCGAGTAGTTGTATGCAAACTCAACATGTGCCAAAGTAGTATCCAATAGTCCTAGTCTATCCCAACCCAACATCTCAACACATTTCCAAGGCTTCTAATGACAACCTCAATTTGCTCGTCCCTTTCGGAATGGTAGGCTGAACTGAGACTCAACCTAGCTCCCAACTTTCTTTGAAAAGTATGCCAAAAATGCTCCATAAACTTTGAGTCCCTATCTGAGACAATGCTTTTCGGCAACCCATGCAATCTTACTATTATTCTAAAGAATAAAGTAGCAACATGAGCGGCATCACTTGTCTTCTTTGCAAGCTATAAAGTGTGTCATCTTTGAACATCTATTTACAACATAGATAGAGTCATTACCTTTTTGGGTTCTAAGAACAAAATCCACACTCACATCTTCTCATGGTCTTTCCAAAGGGGGGCAATGGCGATACGAACCTATATTCGGACTCTTTCCCTTGGCCTATTGGAAAACTCTACAACTTTGCACAACATTCTTCACATCCACACTCATTCTTGGCCAATAGTAACTCTCACACAGCTATGCTAATGTTTATCCACCCCAAAGTGTCCAGATAGACCTCCACTATGCTTCTCTCTCACCTAAGTCTCCCTCATTGAACCATGAAGTATGCACAAACGCTGCCCTTTGAACAGCAAACCTTCTTGAATGAAGTAATTCAAACATGGAATCCTATCCATTTAAGTTGGGTTCTTGCATGTTGCCCAAGCTACCCTTAAATCCAAATCATCCTAATACAACTCTTTCATGGAGTCAAATCTAACAAACTCTACTCTCATCTCATGCAACAAAAGACACTTCTACTCAATGCATCAACAACCTTATTCGATTTACCACTCCTATGTTTCAGAAAAATGAGTAACTTTGAATAAACTCAACCCACTTCATATGCTTTTGACTCAACTTACCTTGGCTGTTTATAAATTGCAAGGCTAGATAGTCTACAAACTCACTGAGTAGCAAAAAGTGCCTTCATTACATTGAACAATTGTAGAACTCTTTCGTTATGCATGCTCAAGAGAAATAGAGACAAGACAAGATAAGATATATATAGTGCGCAATGGAAGATAGGGGCCCGCCCCGCCATATAGATAGGGATAGGGAAGAGGATGCTTCATGCATGCCCTATTTATAGATATCTAAGAACAAAGGGTGGGTGTTTGTTCCCATAATCCAGTATAGTTGGGCTGAAGAATGAGGGATCAACCCCTATATGTATATGGCCATAATCCACATACCTATATAGTTGGGCCCTAAGACCGAATACATTTTTGCGCTAAATTCAACTTCTTGTTGGAGTAGGCAATGGACTTACCTTCTTGACTCAAAACTCCACCAACTGCTGTCCCACTAGCATCACAATCAACTTGAAACACTTTGTTGAAGTCCAGAAATGCTAGAACTAGTTGTTTTTCAGTTTTTCTTCAAATTTTGAAAGCTCTTCTCCACCGCAACTACCCACATAAATTGTTTCCTACCACTCTTCATTATTTAGGTGCACATATGCCACTAAATTTCCTAATGAATTTTCTATAAAAACTTGCTAACCCATGGAAACTTCTTGCTTCAAACATGTTTCTTGGTGATGGCCACTCAACAATGGCTCTCACTTTCTCAAGATCCATCCTCAAGCCTTCTTGGGAAATCACAAAGCCCAAGTACACTAACTTTTCCTTCATAAAGCTGCACTTTTCAAATGACCAGCAACTTCTCTTCTTTCAATCTTTGCAAAACAAGCCTTAGATGCATCAAGTGTTCCTCCTTTGTTCTACTAAATATCAAAATATCATCCAAATAAACTATGACAAACTTACCAAGAAATGGTTTCAGAACTTCATTCGTATGTCTCATGAATGTGCTTGGTGCATTTGTCAATCCGAATGGCATAACAAGCCACTCATACAATCCATCCTTTGTCTTGAATGCAGTTTTCCACTCATCCCTTCTCTAATCCAGATTTGATGATACCCACTCTTCAAATCTATCTTGTGAAGTACTTAGCTTCACTTAAACCATTCATCAAATCATCCATCCGTGGCAATGGAAACATGCACTTGATAGTTATCTTGTTGATGGCTCGCGAATTTGTGCATGTATGCCATTCTCCATCCTTCTTGGGTGCTTGTACGACTAAAAGTGCACATGGGCTCAAGCTTTCTAATCAAACCCTTGTCCAATAGCTCTTAGACTTGTCTCTTCACCTCCTCATTCTCCATAGGTGTTAACCTATATGCTGCCCTATTTGGTAAGTTTGATCTAGCGGTCAAGTCCATATGATGGCTAATGCTTCTCATGGAAGGCAGCCCATCCAACAATTCCTTAAAGAAAATTTCAAAATATCCCTCCAACAAACTCTTCACCTCGTAGAATTTCATCCACTCTACTTGCTGTCCCAACCTCTATGGGATTGGATATGAAAGCAAAACAAACTTTCTCCTTCACCGCTCTTAGGAACTGTTTTCTCAATATCAAACAAACCTTAGGACTGCTGTCCTTTTTCTCCTATTTGCTTCAATGGGCTCAACGTAAACTTTCTTCCATCCTTCACAAATGTCATCCACTCTACTTGCTGTCCCAACCTCTATGGGATTGGATATGAAAGCAAAACAAACTTTCTCCTTCACCGCTCTTAGGAACTGTTTTCTCAATATCAAACAAACCTTAGGACTGCTGTCCTTTTTCTCCTATTTGCTTCAATGGGCTCAACATAAACTTTCTTCCATCCTTCACAAATGTGTAGGTATTCATCCTACCATCATGTAAAGCCTTTCTATCAAATTGGGAAGGCATTCCTAATGGAACATGACAAAATTCATGGGCATAACATCAGATAAAATCTTTTCCTTATAGAAGTCAATTTGAAAATTTACCAAACATTGTTCGATTACCAAGATTTGATGTCCTTTTTGCAACCATAGAACCTCAGTATGGGCTTGGGTGCACAATCTTCTTCAATCAAGGCTTATCTACCATCTCACTAGACACCAAGTTGTTTGTGGTACCACAATTTGCAATGACTTTGTAGCACTTACCTCTGGATTTCCATATGGTTCTAAAAGGACTCTTCCTTTGCATTGGCTCAACCTCCTCAGTTGGTTTCAACAGCACTCTCTTCATCATGAGAGCTTCTCCATGCTCATGTTCTTTCGTGTTATTAGGTGGAGCAACACTCTCTTCATCCGTTTGAGCAATATGATTCCCAAGCTAATTTTCTACCGCTATTTTGTTATGCATGTGGGCATTCAAATGTCATATGACCCACTTCTCCATACCTATAACATGTTCCCAAGAATCCTCTATTGTAGTAGCCTCTTCCTCTTGAAGAATACTTACTTCCTCTTGTGTTTTGACCTGCACTGTTGTTTTGGGAAGTGTTTGCTTCTCCTTCAAGTTGCCAAAAGCCTTCCTAACAAGACATGACAAATGTCCATGGGCATAACATCACATAAAATCTCCTTATACTAGCCAACCTAAAAATTCACCAAACATTGTTCACTTACCAAGATTGATGTCCTTATTACAACCACGAAACCTTGTATGGATTTGGGTGGACGATCTTCTTCAACCCAAGCTTCTCTACCATCTCATTAGACACCAAATTGCACATGCTACCACTATCAACAAATGACTTTGTAACACTTACCTTTGGATTCGCATATGGTTCGAAAGAGACTCTTCCTTTGATTTGGCTCATTCTCCTCCTTGGCTGGTTTCAACAGCACTCTCTTTGTCATGAGAGCTTCTCCATGCCCCAATTCTACTTTTTGATCAAGTGGAGCAACACTCTCTTCATCCACTTGAGTGATATGATTCCTAGCCTCATTTCTTATACTCTTGTTTTACTGTGCATGTGGGCATTCAAATGCCCTATGACCCGCTTCTCCAAACCTGTAACGTGTTCCCAAGAATTGTCTACCTCTTCCTCTATCGTTGTGGCCTCTTCATCTTGTGTTTCAACCAAAATTGTTGTGATGAGAAGTGCTTGCTTCTCCGTCATGTGCATCTTGCTTCTCCTTCACGTGTATCTTTGTAATGACCCTTTCAAGGATTTCAACCAAACACACAAAATGCAGATCTGATTTTTAAATTGCCGCAGATCAAATATTAAAATCAGCGACTTTATCTATCACTAGATAAGCCAAAATCACCATAAATCAATTCGCCACAATTATGTATACATTTTATGGAATATTGAGAGCCAAAAACATAAAAAAATGTTAAGATCTCACTGCTGGAAATTAATTATGAACTGGAAATTGCAGCCACAAGAAAATTATGAAATATGGGTCTAGAAACCCTCTAAATTCACCAAACTTCATATTCCGGCCTTATAAAATATTACAAATCAGATTTCTCAAATGCTTCACCAAAAGCTCCAAACCTTACCCAAGGTAGGTCGCTCCACCCTTAATAAATCAAATACTAGCTAGAAATTACAAATATCTCTTCAAATCAACCCCTAGAATCTATCCCAAGCCAAGGAGAAGGGTTTTCGTCCTTCCCTTAACCTCTAGAAGGGTTTTCGTCCTTCTAGGCAAATCACATAAAGAGATTTTTGTCTCCAAATGCAAGAACAAGCAACTCCAAGCTTACTTTGCTCCAATAAGATAAATTGTGCCAAAGTCTAACCTTCAAATGAGCTCTTAGATCTTCTTTTATATTCTTTCAATCGGGCGCCAAAGTATAAAAAGAAAGGCCAACTCGCATATGATAGGAAAACACTAAAGGAAGTTATTAAATATTAGTAAAAACATAACATAAAGGTGATCAAGGTTCTCCTCCTTCATCTTTGCTTCTTTGTCTCGAGAAGAAATGGCAAGAAGACCAAATATCAGCTCTTAGGTGGGAAAAAGGGGCATTACATAGCCTCCCTTCCCAAAATTGCTTGTCCTTAAGCAATTGCAAACTCATTACATTCGTTGTTCCAACTTATTCTTCTTCTTTATGAAGATCTTCATCCTCCAATGGTGAAGGTGGCATCCTTGACAAAGCATCCGCAACCACATTATGTTTCCCTTTCACATACTCATTGTCAAAATCAAATGCTTGGAGTCTACTCATTCCATCACCCACACCTACATGTTCTCCCTCAATGGAGCCTTCTATCCGGATCATGAGAACATCATTCAACATAGCTTGCATGTAGGCTGAAAATAAATCATAATAGTAAGTCACCTGGGATTCCATCCAATTTAGCACTAGGGTGGCTTGGGAGAGTGTCTTCACTAGTGGAGCTTCACCACTATCCTTGTCATGCAAGGAAACCTTCTTAAATTGCACATGGACACCGTTGTTGGTGACTGAAATTATTGTGATAACAAGCATAAAAATGATGCAAATATGACAAACCCATGTGAGCTTTAGTAATATGATAGATGTAGAAGTATTAGGTACCCAAACAAGTACCCCAAACTCACCATTTTCAGCTGAAACCCCATAGGCTTTCCCATGTGATTGGGTGAGAAACAAACTCAGTTGCTCTTCTTGTTCAACACCTTTATTTGCATATGGAATAAACTTATCAATGAAAACAAGTTGCTTCCATCATTGCTTCTTCAGGCCTTATGGGTATGGTGACAAGCACCCTTGCAATGCTTGCAATTATCTCATTTCCTCCTCTCAAGTGATGGGTATTTGAAGATTCATCCAGGCTGTCCCAAACACTATTGTGAGCATGCATTCTTTCTTCAAAAATCAGAATCCTCAAATCTGAAAATAACTCACCACAACCTGATTTCTTTCCTCCTTCCAACGGAAATCTTCTTTCCTCATTTTTCCATGATAGAATGCTCTCAAAAAATGAAAACATACTGTTGTTCGTGACTGGAAATGGCAGCCCCAAATCTGATTTTTGCAAACTCAACCCTATAGCCATAACATAACAACTACCAAACTGAAATCTTATGGAAAAAACCAAATTTGTGAATACTAAAAATTGTCTTACATGGGCTGGAAAATGAAGATCAACAAGCTCATGATTGAAATCAGCAAACATGTTAGATCTTAACACAACATTTTTGCATCCCTTTCTTGCCCCAAAAGTAAATGCTTGGAATACCAAAATAAGTATTTCAGGCTGCATGCTTACCACTGTCCATGATACCCACAATTCATCCAACTCATGACTGAAAATGTGCATCCTATTATCCAATGAAGTGACAACAATTGAACATTCATCACAGGTGATTAGAAAAGTTTTGAAAATAAAAAAATTACCATCTTTAATGGCTTCCCCGAACATGCTTATTCCACCCTCAATGCAAAGTGGAACATTTTCCCAAACTTCTCCAATGATTTGTTGGGTCTTTAGAACCCAAATCATTACCCCAAGCAACAAAACATTATGCATTTGTGGCACTTTTGTATCTTGCAAATGGGTTGTCTTATGATACTATGAAATGCACACCATACTATTTTCCATTCTCCCACAATAATCAGTTTTAACACACAAATGAGGAAGCAACAAACAAGTGTGTCTCAAAATTGATGAATCGAAAATATTACCTTGTTGTAGAAGACCTTTTGGTTGCCCCAAGTGGAGTGTTTGGAACACCAAAACTTGATTTCCAAGCTGCCTATCAACTGCTGCACCCAACCTCTTCGAATTGCTCAATCTATGCCTAAAAATATGCATCACTCCCAATTGAAGTGACCATAACTAAGAGTACTTCAATGGTGACCCATAATGCCTTGAAAATCTGAAAATTATCTTTCATTATGGCTGCCTTCTTGTGCCAATCAGCAAGTATGATGAAATGAGATCTGAAAATAATGTTCTCCATACTTATGTTACAAACCATATCCATTTCTCTAGCATACCTCTCATGTTGACCCACAAATTGACATGTCGTAAGCAATGAATTTGAAAGACTTAAGCTGATCTTAAAATGTTCATCTCTCTTTGTCACAACATCATCACTCAAACATGACATGTGATCCTTAACAATTCTCCCATCATGATATGAATATGGCAGCGATATAAAAGAAGATAAAATGTCATCATACCTTGAGTTGTTCCCCACATGTCTCTCTTCCCATGCCGGATGAGTAGTGATCGAAACATCCTCGATTTTTCCAATCTTGTGACTCAAAATTTCTGAGTTGGAATCAGCCTTCTTTTTTACCTCAGATTCAACAAATAAAGCTCTTTCCGCTTTGTCTTCAACACTATTTTGCTGATACTTGCATGGGACATCTTCAATGTTCTTGCCGGAGTCATGTACACCATTAAATGGCCCTATATTGACTGTTCTTAAATTTCCAGCAAGCTCTTCATTACCATAACTATGCAAATATAATTCTTCTTTCCTTGATCCAATCTTTGGAATGCTTTGAAGATGGATGGGGGCTTCTTGGAAAAGATTATTTTTCCCTTTAGTACCCTTCATCCTCTCATCTTTGTTAGAATAATGCTCATGATGGTCAAACCCTTGCAAACACATATTATGAGGGTGATGCAATAAATTAAATTGCTTACCGCTGATTTGTAAATTCCAGCAGGCTGAAAACCCTCATGAGTATCATGTGAGACCTCCTTTTGAAGGGCAAGCCTCTCAACTGGAACATCTTGATTCTTGGCCTCAAGAACCTCTTGTAGATCTGATTTTATTTCATCAACTTGCCGCCACATGCAATCATTAGAACCCACAAAAACATCATTTATTTTCAAAGAATCCTTACCTTCATGTTGGATATCGGTCTTCCCTTGTTCTTGTTCTTCTTCTTGCTCCACCATTGCAATTTGGAAGCTCTTCTCCTCTTCCTCTCTTTGTGGCATGGCATGTCTAGGCTCGGGCCTAGATCTTCCTCTATTCAACCCTATGAACTCTGCAAGAGAAATAGCCTCACGGATCTCCCTTGGTAAGGCCATGTATTCTTCATAACTCGTTGCAATATTCCTTCCACCCATAGGTCTTGCTTCTTCCGGAATGGCCTCCTCTCTAGGAAGGAAAGTGGGCTTCAAACTTGATCCTCAGGTTGATCCAATGGGTCACTTGGCCTTATTGGCTCCATTCGAGCTACCTTCAACATTTTGAACCCTAGGTTCATGTTAGGTTGTGGAGCATGTTTTCATGTGTGGAAGTGTTACACTACATACACTAAAAGTACTATACACTTTCCACAATTGTTTGCTGTAATGAGAAAAAAAATTGGCCTCAAAAATGTGTTCAATATTTCGAAAACGTGCTCTTCTCATATGGGCGGGTTTTTGACCATAGGTTTATGGATTGGTTTTGGCCCATGGTTTTGGTACCCACGGTATTGTAAAACTGCTTAAGCAGTTACCTATTTATGTGGTTTTGTGCATATGGTAGGGTTGATGTAACATTGCAGATGTGTGTGAATTCAGTGTGAATTCTATAGAGTTTGTTGAGCATAGCTCCAAATAGATATGGGTATTATATTGAGAGAAGAGGTGGCTTGTAATAAAATCTGAGCAAGTGATTCTTGGTGGACGTAGCCCAAATTGGGTGAACCACGTTAAATAGTCTCTTTGTGTTGTGTTCTTTTTTATTCTCGCACTTTTATTTCGATCTATAATATTTTCTACTTATTAGTTTCTACTGCTATTGTGATTCTCGTGAGGGATTGTTCGCATATTTTATCTCTTATTTCCAAACAATTGGTATCGAGCCTAATTTGGTTTGCTTAAGTGTTGAATCGCAGGAAAGTTTTAACTAGAGTGAGAGTTATGTCCGATGATGGAAGATCAAGGGTTGATAAATTCAAAGGGTAGAATTTCAGTCTTTGAAGATGCAGATGAAAGATTATCTTTATCAAAAGAATCTTTATATTTCGTTGTCTCGAGAAAGTAAACAAACCCTCGAACATGCAGATGGAATGAAATTTGTTGGATAGAAGGCACTTGGGACAATCCGGCTATGTCTTCGCATCTTCGGTATTATTTAATATTTGAAGGAAAAGACTACAAAAGAACCGATGGATGAATTAAGGAAGTCAGATGAAAACCCTCTCGCCTCTAACAAAGATATTTTTAATGAAAAAGTTGTTTAATATGAAGATGTCTAAGAATGGTTCAAGAGTTGATCATTTGAATGATTTTAATACGGTTGTAGAATATGTTAGCTTCTTGTTACAATAGAATTTGATGAAGAAGTTAGGGCTTTATTAATTTTGTGCTCTTTACCCGAGAGTTGAATAGCTAGGTAATAGCGGTAAGCAACTCGGCCTCCAACTTAACTCAAAGTTGGAGTATGAGGATGTTGTAGGGGTGATTCTAAGCGAGGCAATGCAAAGAAAAACTCTAGGGAATCTTCTACTTCAGGGAACGCTTTGATAAAGGGAAACTAGGGGGAGACAAGAAGAATAGAGAAAGTCGTGGAAAATCGAAAGATCGGCAAGGTCAAAATCCAAAAACAAGATAGTAGGTCAGGGTATCAGAGAAAGTCTCGGGCATGCAAAGAAGGACTGTTGGGAGCTTCGGGACAAAAAGAAACAACAGGAAGAAAACAAGGAGGCAAATGTGGCAACGGGTAATGTATGTCAGAATGCTTTGATTCTTTCTTTGCACAATATTGTTGAATCTTGGGTTTTAGATTCAAGGGCTTCTTTCCATGCTACTCCACATAGGTACATTATTTTGTTGATTATGTTCAAGGGGATTTTGGGCATGTTTTTCTTGGTGATGATGAGCCTCAGAACATAGTTGAAAAAAGTTCTGCTTAGGGTTAAGATGCGAAATGGGAATACATGGCTATCAAGGATGTCAAACATGTGCCTACTTTAAGACGAAATTTGATATCGGTGGGGCAATTGGGAAGTGATGGTCAGATTGTGATATTTACAAATGACTCTTGAAGGTTACCAAGGGTGCTCTTGTGGTGGCAAGAGGTAGGAAGGTTGAACCTTGTATTTAACCACCGATAGCACTAATGTTTGTAATCTTGTGACTTCAAAAGCAAATACAACATCAGGCACTATAGGCTCGGTCATATGAGCCATAAGGGCAATGGAGATCATAAAGAAGGATTTGCCTGGATATACGAAACAGTGTTTCAATTTTGTGAGGATCGCATATATGGGAAACATAAGCGAGTAAGGTTTCTCAAGGTCAGACCTACAAAGAAAAGAGTAAGTTAGAGCTGGTACATTCTCGATGTGTGGGGCCGGCCTGCATCATCTCTCGGGTTCAAGTTATTATGTTACTTTTATTGATAATGCAACAATGAAAGTTTGGGTATATTGTATTAGAAACAAATCTGATGTATTTGACATTTTGTTAAATGGAAAGCCTTTGTAGAGAATGAAATAGGTCTTAAGCTAAAATGTCTCAGTCGATAATGGAGGGAGTATTACAAAGAATGAGTTTAATGATTATTGTTCTAAGAATGGAATCTCGCAGGGCAAAAAGACGATTCCAAGAACTCCGCAATGTAATGGTGTGTCAAAAAGGATGAACAGAACAATAATAGAACGTGCTTAGGAGCATGAGGTTACATGCAGACTCGCCTCTTTCTTTTTTTGAGTAGAAGCGGTGAGCACAATTGTGTACTTGATAAACAGAGGACCCTCAAGTGCCTTGATGGAGGCATGCCTGAGGGCTTGGTATGGTAAGAAAGTTGATTACTCATTTCTTAGAGTCTTTGGATGTGAGGTATTTGTTCATATTGACAAGAATGATAGGACCAAGTTAGAGGCTAAATCAAAAATGCATTTCCATTGGTTATGGTGGTGATGACTTTGGATATAAATGTTAGAGTATTAAGGACAAGAAAATCATTCAATCTAGGGATGTAGTCTTTAATGAGAAAGTTATGTAAAGCAAAACAGTTGCGAGGAAAATAGGAAGAATCCAAAAAGAATATGCAATGGTAGAGGATCTTCCGGATGAGAAAGTGACACATGAATCGGTTCAGAACCTACTCAACAAAACTCCAAACTCCTATATCAAGAGGTCTTTTAGGGTAAGAAGAGAACTCGAACGCTTTTTCTCCTTCTCTTTATTATTTTTTATTCACCGACAATGTAAAGGCAGAGAGCTTTAATGAAGCAACGCAGGGATGCCAGGAAGAAGTGGGAGCAAGCCATGGATGAGGAGCATCAAGCTCTCATGGGAACCAAACTTGGGATTTGGTGAAGCTACCCGAAGGCAAAAGAGCATTACAAGAACAAGTGGGTGTACAAAATTAAATAGAAGGAGGCAAGAAAAGATACAAACCCCGATTGGTGGTCAAGGGGTTTCAGTAGAGAAAAAGGTATAGATTTTGATGAGATTTTTTTCCTATAGTAAAAATGACTTCTATTAGAATTGTTTTTAGAATAGTGGCAAAAGAAGACTTGCACTTAGAGCACCTTGATGTAAAGACTACATTTTCCATGGTGATTTGGAGGAGGATCTACATATGCAGCAGAATGCTGATGGCTATGAGGTCAAAGGTAAAGAGGAGATGGTGTGCAAACTAAAAAAGTTTGTATGGCTTCAAACAAGCTTCATGTCAATGGTATACAAAATTTGATAGCTTCATAATGGAGCAAGGTTATATTAGATGTCATTCTCACCAATGCGTGTATATAAAGAAATTTGAAGATGACAATTATATTATCATGTGCTTATATGTGGATGACATGTTGGTTGCAGAGACAAAAACATGCAAGAAATAAAAGTACTCAAGAAAAAATAAGTGACTCCTTTCTTTATGAAGGATTTGAGGGCAGCCAAACAAATCCTTGGTATGAGGATATCTCGGGATAGAAGGAACGGAAGTTTCGACTTTATCTCGTGAAGAGTACATTAAGGTCTTGAGAGGTTTAATATGCAGGATGCTAAACCGGTTGGGACTCCTTCGTGTGCCATTTCAAGTTATCAAAGGAGATGTGTCCCAAGACAGAGCAGAGAGAAATCGATGTCCAAGGTACCTTACTCATCGCAGTTGCGCTTCATGTATGTCATGGTGTGCACTAGGTTTGATATTACACATGCAAAGGTGGGAGGAGTGAGTAGATTTATGAGTGATCCAAGTAAAGATCATTGGCAAATAGTAAAGTGGATCCTTCGGTACTTGAGAGGGACCGTGGGGACAATTTTGTGCTATAGTGGATCGGACACCACTTTGCGTGGTTATGTAGATTCAGATATGGTTGGAGATGTAGACGTAGACAAGAGAGAGCACAACAAAGTTATATTTTCACCGTAGGTGGGAAAGCAAAGAGTGGATTTCACGACTATAGAAGCTTGTGGCTTTGTCAACTACAAAGGCTGAGTATGTTGTTGCCACAGAGGCAAGCAAAGAGATGATTTGGTTACAAACAATTGTTTGAGGAGTCAGGGGGCATAAGCGGGAGGAAGAGAAGTTGCATAGTGATACTCGTGAGTGCTATACACTTAGCTAAGAACTTTAATTTCTACTCTAGAACGAAGCATATACAAACTTAGGTACCATTTCATCCGGGACAATGACTTTGGAGGAAGAGAAGTCAAGCCGGAGAAGATTCATAAAAGTCAAATCCTGCAGACATAATGACCAAGGTTGTCACAAGGGAGAAATCAAGTTGTGTTCACTTAAAGTCGCCACAAACGATGTGAAGGGTTGAGAAGCTAGCTTAGAGGAAAACTAGTCTCCAAGTGGGAGATTGTTAAGTCATGGAGCCTATTTTCATGTCTAGAAGTGTCAAAGGTCAGACACTAAAAGTATTGTAGACACTTTCCACAATTGTCTCGCCAAAGAAAAAAAAATTGGCCTCGAAAAATGTGCTTAATATTTCGAAACGTGTTCTTCTCATATGGGTGGGTTTTTTGACCCATAGGTTTATGGGTCGGTTTTAGCCCATGGTTTTAGTACTCATGGTATTGTAAAACTACTTAAGCGATTTGCTATTTATGTGGTTTTGTGCATATGGTGGGGTTGAAGTAACATTGCAGATGTGTGTGAATTCGGATGTAAATTCTCAGAGTTTGTTGAGCATAGCTCCAAATAGTTCTGGGTATTGTATTGAGAGAAAAGGTGGCTTGTAATAAAATCTGAGCAAGTGATTCTTGGTGGACGTAGCCCAAATTGGGTGAACCACGTTAAATATTGTCTCTTTGTGTTGTGTTCTTTTTTATTCTGCACTTTTATTTCATATCTGTAATATTTTCTGCATATTAGTTTCTACTATTGCGATTCTGTGAGGGATTGTTCCGCATATTTTATCCCTTATTTCCTAACAGTTCAATCATCCTCTCGAAGAGATGGGGCAAGAAAATCCATGGAGTTCGCCATTTCTTTTAGCCGGCAATTAATTTCTCAACTTTGGCTCCTTGAGAGTTTTGACCCGCCATATTGTCTTCTTTCATTGAAACCCTAGGCCTTTGAAGATCCGAGCTTTGATACCACTGTAATGACTCTTTCAAGGGTTTCAACCAAACACAAAATACAAATCTAATTTTTAAATTGGAGCAGATCAGAAATATAAAAATCAGCAACTTTATTCATCACCAAATATGCCAAAAATCACCACAAAACACCATAAATCAATTCACCACAATTATGTATATATTTTATGGAATATTAAGAGCCAAAAACACAAAGAAATGTTGAAGATCTCATTGCTGGAAATTAATTATGAACTGGAAATTGCAGCCACAAGAAAATTATGAAATATGGGTATAGAAACCCTCTAAATTCACCAAACTTCATATCATGCCTTATAAAATATTACAAATCAGATTATCAAACCAGATTTCTCAAATGCTTCACCAAAAGCTCCAAACCCTACCCAAGGTAGGTCACTCCACCCTTAATAAATCAAATACTAGCTGGAAATTACAAATATCTTTTCAAATCAGCCCCTAAAATCTATCCAAAGCCAAGGAGAAGGGTTTTCGTCCTTCCCTTAAACCTCTAGAAGGGTTTTTGTCCTTCTAGGCAAGTCGTATAAGGAGGTTTTTGTCCCCAAATGCAAGAAAAAGCAGCTCCAAGCTTACTTTGCTCGAATAAGATAAAATGCGCCAAGGTCTAACCTTCAAAAGAGCTCTTAGATCTTCTTTTATATCCTTCAATTGGCGCCAAAGTATAAAAAGAAATGTCGGTCTATATAAGATAGGAAAACACTAAAGGAAAATATTAAATATTAGTAAAAATATAACATAAAGGTGCTCAAGGTTCTCCTCCATCTTTGCTTCTTTGCCACGGAGAAGAAATGGCAAGAAGACCAAATATTAGCTCTTAGGTGAGAAAAAGGGACATTACAATCTTGTTTTTCCTTCATGTGTATGTTGTCCTCTACCGCTTACTTTCTTGTCCTCTACCTCTAGAGAACCTTCCTCTTCCTCTTGAAGTATTTTGTTGGCCCTTAGACAACTTCTCACATCCCTTCAGAGCACATTGATATGCTTCTTCCACCAACCTCAATCACATCACAACAAATTCATCTTGAATAAAAGAACAAAGTCCATAAGCATACATTGAGATTTTCTCTTCAACATCCTCCGCATGCCCAGTCTGAATGGTGAGCTTGTAGAACTTCTCCATGTACTCGCATTCATCTCCTCTTGACTAGGATTTTGCAATTTCTTGAACAAACTCATCTAGTAATCTTAAGGAAAGAACTTGGCCTTCAACTTTATGACCATCTAATCCGAAGATTTGATTTTCTCTTTATCTTTCCTTTGTATTTCCATTTGCACATAATCCCACCATAAAGATGCATGACCCTTCAACTTTGTTCAAGCAAACTTTACCTTCATGGGTTCCTCCACTAATTCATAGTCAAAGTATTTATTCATCTTCATGATCCAAGTTATAAGTTCCTCAAGGCTTAAGCTTCCACAAAGAGTGAATAGGTATCCAACTATGGCTTACTACCAAACTTTGCAATTGTTTTTAGAAATATGCTCTTAAGTTCATCCATTATCTCTTCAACTTCAAGCTCTTGAGCTTCTGCCCCTTCATCACCACTCACATCTTCAACATGAGTTCATCTTTCTGCTATCTCCATCGTATCCAATCTTCTTGTGATTCCTCTCATCATCTCTACCAAGCCTGACAACTCTAGGTGCCCCCGATCTTGCAACTCTTCCAACGGCCTTACCTCTGTGAGCCATGTCTTCCTCTCACAACTCTTAGCAATTCCAGACTTTCTCACGCCTACAACAAATCCATTAGAGCCTCACAAGACACAATTCAACAAGAAAACCCTTGCTCTAATGCCAATTGATGCAGTCTAGAAAAGGGTGTCCAATGAATGAACCTTAGTCCTAAAGAGCCTAAACTAGCTACCCACATTTATCCTTTCGTATGGTATTCCCATGCTTTTGGTGGTTGTTTGTCGAGATTTGCAAATTCCCTCATTTAAGAAAATTTTAATCGGTAAGCAAGGTAAGTTTCCTAAAATTCAAAATCTTTTGAACGTCAAAGGTACCAGGGAGTATGAGCACTCAAAATGATTCTCGCAACCTATTCTAACACATTCTCTCTAATGGATCTCGCATTTAACTAGAACTATTTTTTTGACTGAAATACAATTTTTAGTCCTTCCCAACGTACACACATGCACAAATCACCACAAAAATTCATGAAATGAATTTCATTATCTTATTACACAATATTCATGACACAAACACATCAAAATGACCTATCGCGTTACAACACCCACATATGCTCTTAGGCATTTTGTCAAACATATAAATAGGATTTCAAAGCTCAAATTCTTATATGGAAGAGGAATTACCCCAAGATGTTTTTCCGTACTCCATGTATAAGAAAAACCCGCCTTAGTTATGGATTCAAATTTCGAATGGTTACATCGCTCCTCCAACACTCACACACCCAAAATGTCCCCTTTTTCAACTATTTTTTTGTTTTTCTTGTTGTTGTCTTTATAATTTTTCTTTTCAATTTTTTTCCAACAGCCTTGGGTGCCCCTTAGACTATCATAATCATGAAATCTACAAACAGCCATCTTCAAAAACGTTTATGGCTTCTTTTTTTTTTAAGGCATTTTTAAAGTATTTTCTTATGTTTGGAACTCCCAATTTGCTCTCTATTGTTTCAAGTGAATCTTGCTACACCATATCCTTACAAAACCCAACAAACCCATATATTTGTTTTGGCTAAGGTGGCCCAAGGACTTCCAGCCAACACCATATGAATACCAAGTGTTTGACAATATGCTTACCTCAATAGATGCAACCAAAAATTGAAACAATTTTTTATTTTGGTGATGCAAGGTTTGTTATGGGCTCGGATGCTCTGCATCATATGCCCTAGCTAAAACTGCAGCGATGAGCTAGGTGCATAACTTGATAGGCATGTTCCTGCAATAATACAACCATAGTTAGAAGACTCGGTTGGTGAGTACTTGCCAAAGAAAACTACAAACGAGTTATCACTGAAAAAACTCGCCAAAAAGGACTCGCCGAGTTTTGGCGAGTAAATTCATATTAATTGGTAGTGATATTTTACAAGTAATAAAATTGCCCCTATTACAATACAATTGGTGAGATCCATTGAGTTATGTTGAAATTTCCTGTATGCAATAGTAAAAGCAAGTCTGCTGGAGTCATCAAAATCGTTCATACAAAAAACAAAAGCTCGTAATTTAGAAACTACCTCCCTGATACTATAACAATGTGGGTAAAAGTTATCAGCCGACTGTTGTATTTGCATGATGATGCGATTTTGTATTGTATTTGTATTCAAAACTAATAGAAAACACTTCTGCAACATTTTATGGACTCATTTGATACATTTTGTAGCTATATTTTGCTTAAAATTTATGTTTTTTAAAGAAATTTGCGTATTTTTAAGTTGCTGAGTATTTGTCGAGTCTTGCCGAGTTTTTGCCGAGTCAAATTTTTTTGGGTCTGCCGAGTACGAGTATGCGAACTATGAATACAACAATTACAAGTGTTATTTTTAAGGTGGTGTTAAGTACCCCCTCCATGCAATTCATAAAGGTCAAAAATAATTCAATTAAATATCCTGCATAAATTTATTTATCCAACATGCAAAAGACAAGTAGAGAAAGTGGGAAAAGAAACTTTATATTGGCCTTACGGAATTTAGAATAAGATCTGTTTTTGGAAATGTTTATGTAGGTAGTCTCTGAAAAACAATTTCTTGGCCAAGTGCAACCTTGTCTTCCATATGTTCCTTTGGCTCTTGAGTAGGTGAACTGCTGGAGCTTCCTTCACATGCACCATCGTTTAAGTAGGTAGAGAGCTTGAGTTTCCTCACAAGTATCTAAGCCCTTTTCATGTTCTTCTTTAGATTCTTGATCTTGCTGAGAATCTGTGTTCAATTGTCGACTTTCTTTTCCTGTACTAAAGACTCATAAACTTCTTTCGCATATTCAGATCAAAAGTTTGCAAAGATTCTGACCAAGGTGATTCGTAGGTAAAGCAAAAAGTAAGAAAGCAAAAAGTATGTCCATGGTGAGTTTTAATCTGCATGTACCACAGCCTTCTCACCATGTAAATGTGTTTCCTTGATTTCTTTTCTTGAATATGCAGATAATTTGCTGAATCAATATTGATGTAGTTACACCTGCTGCCAGGAGCTATAGAAAAGATTCCCCACCTTATTAATGTTCCTTTGAACCTGCAATATTGAAGCATCATTTTTCGGAAACAAAACATTTGGACCACTTTCATCCTCGTGGTTTTCTTGATCCAAGGATACGGCTTCATCATTTTCTTCTTAGTGTATCTCATTTTATAACTCCACTTTCTTGAAGGGACTCTCAAATTTTCTTTACTTTCCACATTTATTGAAAATTGTTCATTTTCTTTACTTTAATTTATGTTTACCCACAAAACTTAGCCACCAATCCTTGACTTAACCTCCAAGAGACCATAACAGATTAGGTTGCCAAAACATACTCTGTGATACTTATATTAAATGTAGGCCACCATTATGTAACACCAATATTACCCCTAAACCCTATATAGGTATCTCCATGAATTGTCCAAAACCAAAATTTCCAATCAATGATAATGTTTTAAGGGTTTAATTTTACAACAAAATACCTCTCTATAGAGAAAATTCACAACTCTTAACAATCCACATCACACCCCTTTGTTTGAATTAAAAGTCATAATTTTCTAATAAAAAAGTATATCTTTGGAAGATCTAGTTCTCAAGGTCTATCTCCTTTAATAATGCTCAAAATTATTTGCTGGACACTTTCTAGAAATGAAACAAAATTCCCTTTCAAGTGGCATTATCATCACTACAATCGGACACCTACAACACGTGCTTTGGTTAAACATTAAAATGACACTTTTAGAGGGTTGACTTTATAAGGGGATTTCTCCAATTGCTGTTATGGCCACTTTCAAAAACACAAAATTCTCCTTCAAATGGAACCGACTTGATGCCAAATTGGTGCTTTCTCAAAAGATATTGGCATTGCAAAATAGGACCTAGCGCCGATGATTGCAAACTAATTCTCCCACTTGCCCCAAATACCATCATGAAAATATGTCAATAATAACATATGCATACACACTAGAGGAGCCCCTAGGGTTGTGCCAATAGAGTAAGTTGTTGCATTGGTGAGCTTTAGGTAATGAATTCAAATCCTGGTTTTCTCGCACCATGTGGAGTAGGGCATTTGCACACCGCCTACTGGTTATAGGGGCTCCCCTTGCCAAAAGCCACACCAAAAGGATTGCATTGGTTCATTTGGACCACTAATTCCACTAGTTAACAAGAAAAAGAGCTATATGGAGGGTACTGACACACCAAAATATTGAGTAACTCCAGAAAATACCCTTCATGTAGGATTTAACCATGCACTTATCCTTACATATGAAAACATGTAATGTCCCCTTTTTCGAACTAATTCATTTTGAAGACTTCTAGCCCATTCCACTTCCCATGGGCAAGAAGAAGGTGAACAAGGGAAGTGTTTGTTGATGTTTTTAGTCTTTTTGTGAACATTTACCTTTTTCTTTCATGGTTTCTCTTATGAGGCAGGTCGGTTGGGTTGGAGAGGTGAAAAGACAAGTTAAAAGATTAAAGCAATCATCCTTAAGAGGTCGGTCTTGGGAAAGACTCCCTAATTGACCTTTGCGCCACCAAGAAGCTATATAAGGGGTCGCTTGGACTCATTTTGGGCATGCATCTTATTATAATTTTATACTCACTTGGTTTTTGGGCTGATTGCTCAATTCCATTCCACTAGAGGGCAAAAATCCTTTGGTGTGGCACACAAGGATGAAACCCTTGTTCAAGTTGGAGAACGAAAACTCTCCAATTGGTGGTTCCTAAGAGCTTCAAAGAAGGTGATGTTGTTGGTTTGCAGCTAGGGTTTGAAGGAGAAAGAGCTAATAAGGTTTCTACATTCATTTTGCACCCTCTCCTAGGGTGGTGACTTGGGTGGAGGAGGAATTTAGTGCTTTCTAGGGCACATTTTAGTATTTTGAGTTGATATTCTTGTTCTTCATATTTTATAAGGTTGGAATCTACATTTTGGTGATTTTTGGAGAGTGTTATCTATCATTTCCAGCCCTTGGTATTGGTTGTACTGTTGCTGCCCTAAAATTAATTACAGTTGTGGTTTATCACTTATTTCTTATTTATTTTTGAAGTACATTGGCTGGATAAATATCTTCATGGTTGGATAAAATAGTTGGAAGCATTCTATGTCATTTTCTAGCTTGTTATTGCATGAGAATTGATGCCATTAAGTGTTGTTACAGTTCACTGCCATAGAGGGTTTATTCACTAATTTTCAGCTGGTTTGAAGGGTGTTTGATGCCCTAAAGGTGTGATTTTCAGTTCACTGCTAGGGTTTGATAGCTGCTGTTCCAAAAGTCTGATTTCTCTCATTTGGGTTTGAGCCCAAACCCTTATTTTCAGTTTCATCCCTAGAAAGGTACATTACAAAACACTTCAGAAATCCCTCAAGAGAGTACAATACAAATTAATATTCACATGATGATCATGAATTAATAAGTCCCTTACACATCCTATAACCTAATAACACTAGGGTTGGGTAAACCCCTAACTTACACGTAACTGATTTGATTGATAACTATCCTAGGGTTATGCACTTCAAGTGTTAAATACTCCACCACGCTATATACATCATAATATCATAGGCATACTTACGTAACATAAAGGGGTTGTGTGTTGCCTCAAACCCTTCAATGAACCATTGCCCCATGAACCCACCACAAGGGGAGCAAGGTAAAGAATAAAGGCTTTGGTTGGGATCAGCACACACTAAAGAGAATCCCATCTTGAACTATTTCATGAATCACAAGCATGAATGTTCAGCAATTTACCAACCAATAATAGGAATAAGAAGAATAGTTTGTTGAGGATTTTTGTCCCACGTAACAACAGGGGATAACTACCGCTCCAATTAGTGGTACTAATCACTAAAATTTTGCATAAATAATTAAATGTTCACAAAAATGAAAGAAAAGTAGGTCTGAATTTTAAAAATGGTACATAAAGAAAGAAAGAAAGAAATTATATTAATGTCCACAAATGACGAAAAAAGGTCAAAGGGACTCGAGAAAAACTCAAATGCAATAAAAAGTGTTAGGCAAAAGGACCCTAGAACAACGACTAACTAGAAAAACAACAAAAACACAAGAAGTAAATGTGGGCATAAATCAATGCAATAAATACCCCAACCCATGTGGTTAGGGCAACAACACAAATAGCCATCTAAGGGGGGTAAGAATCCCTAAAGTCGTGGGCAAATGAAAGTCAAAAGTCAAAACTATTGGATGTAGTCTCATCAAACATCTCTCGATTGTGCCCATGATAAAGGAGTCATTTGTGTCATCATTTATCACTATGAAAGAGCTAATATATGATATGATAATGCTCTTTAGGGAAAGATTAGGGCTAAGGGTGCCAAGATGGGTAATCCTAGGAGGAAGCAAAGCACTCCCCTTAGAATCCCTCCTAACATCCAAGATCGAAAAATCCCTTGTGATACCAAAGAAACTCATAATGTGCATATGCCTCCATAACCCAGAGTCGATCACAAACGAGTAAATCCACGACACCAAGCAAATCCACTACACTGAGCGAGAGTAGATCCATGTCGCTGAGAGCTAGTGTATTGGGGTAACATAATAGTGTTGGGCAAAGATGTGTGTCGCCTCACGGATCTACCCTCCTCATTGTGTCGGGCATCAGTATCCAAAGGGCACTTAGTGCCACCAACCTTTGTAAGGGGTGAAAGAATGATGTGATCAGCCTAGGGGTTCTAAGGGTTCCCTATAGGGACTTGCGTCCTAAGGGTGACAACCTCTCTAAGAAAAAGGGCTAGGCACTCGGAATCGGGTACCAAAAGAAAGTGGATAGATAGTTTCCTAAGTCTCTAAAAAGGCAATCGTGCTTCCCATGGATATCGAGAATAAACAAGGATCTAAAAATGCAAAGTGTTCCTCATTCTCCACCTCCCAGAGGGGGAAAAGACGACAAATCCAGTTGCCACGTGGAATATGAAGATCAATTTCAACCAACAGCCACTTGAGCATCCCTCAACCGTGACATGCATGATACATAAAACCAATATAAATCTCGATTTATACAACCAGGATTTCATGGGAAGACTAAGTTAAATTGATCCCTAGATGTTTCTTTAATTACATGGAGAGACTCGGTTTAATCCACTTAATTAAATCAAAAGAAAGACTTCACATTCAAATTCACTGCATAGCACATGTATAAACTTGAAGTAAATAAATCCCGACCACAAGAACTTGTAGAATTGTACTAGCGTAAACAACTTACTCATGAATCGGCAGATTTCATAAAGCAATTCAAAATTGTATCCATATGAAGAGGATAAATTTCAACATAGTTTTAATATATTCAAATCTTCAAGAACAGATTTACATAGAAAACTGACTTTTTTCTAACCAAATGCCCCTTTGAGAGTCTTTTCCTCAAAATATACTATCGAACCAAACAAAATAATTTTTTTAACTTAACTAGCGAGTAGTTGATCGGTGGATCGACCACCTTTTACAAAGCTTTACAAACTATCATATACATTACTAATGCCCACAACATTAAATAATGTGACACATTAGATGTAAAGCTTACTTAAAGTGTATTATTTATCATTATATTATTTTTTCTCTTAGTTCCCTGGCAAACTTGTTCAACTCTCTTTCATAGAATACCGGGTCTACCAACACACCAACAAACAACCAAAATTGAAATCGTTAGACTCTTTCAATGAAGTAATTTCCTCTTCCATCTGCTTCAGCTTGAATAAATATTGGTCTCACCCAAGAAATTGTGTTTGTATGTAAACCTAAGTCAAAGACCCAAAGCTTGGACTATAAATCTATATCTCTAGAGAACCTATTGGATCATCCTTTGAACTTCACTTAATATTCCTTGAGCAATAGTGCAGTTGCTTTGTTCAAAACTTGCCCACTATCAAAAATCTACCAATTCATCTTCTAATTGTATTTCCATTTAATAGATTTGTTCATTGTTGCACCACTACTAATTTACAAGCAAACTAGCAATCACATGTGAATGGTACGATGGGGACGTTGAAGTGGATGCATCAAGAAGTTAAACTTGAGGGACCGAAACATTGGAGGGTGATGAAGAAGGGATTTAAGGAACAAGAAGTCCGAGGGTGGGAAAAATGTTGAGGGAACCAATGCAAAACTCTTCTTTCTTACAACCAAGCACATATGAACCGCATGCCATTTTTGTCAATTGTTTGAAGGAGAAAGGGGGTATTATGTGCAGATCATTGAGGCAACGTACTTTGGAGATATCTCAAAAGCAAGGCACAGTCGATCAATAATGCCAATGTGAATAGTTGCTTTTTGCAATGGCAGCCCTTACAATTTGTGGGGGTAGTTAGAACACACGTCGATGTAAGGGGAATTCGGCTGCTTGTGTTTCGTGATACTTTTGAGATAGGGGTATGTGGAGTGGACTCACCATCCCAAATCAAGTCAATGTAGTAGCTGAATTTGATAACCACAAAAATAGTTGGTCATGTGGTTTTACGCCATCTTTATAGACCATTATCTTAGGCCATTCTCCACACTTGCTTGAGGCAGTAACAATAAATATCAGCGCACAAGAGTTTTCCTTGTGAATTTGTAGTTGAGACTGCCTCCTCAACATTCCAGGTTCTTTACACTCGTTAAATTTGAAGCATTGTCACTTGTATCTATATCAGAAAGGTTTTCAAGACCAACACTCTTTGTTTACTTCATTGTTGGTAGCACTCATTATCGTTAACATTTGAACACAACCTCGCAATGTACTTTTGGCGATTACCTTGTCGACACTGGTCAACAAATAGAGGATAACGCTAATTAGTCTTTGAGTACCACCCATAGGTGTCCTGCGTGGAAAGGTGTGTCGGCTAGTCACAATGTAGAGTCCCCTTCGCCACCGCATGCATGAGATAGGGAAACTTGCATATGTTTGAATCCCAAACTCTACATATGTTAGTTCTAAACTCTACGTTCAAGGTTCCTTATGTTATCGATTTCATGTACAATTCCAATCGATTTCTCTTAGTGATTAAGGTCAATCAGGGTTACCCCATCAACAATCTGGATGAAGCCGTTTACCAACAACCGCTGGCACAAAACCTTGACCTTCCATTTCCCCAACGCATGTCAGGCATAGCCACCGAGACTCCTATTTGGAAACACCTATCACCATAATTAATGTTTAGGGCATTGGAAAAAGAGAAAATTAATTTTTCCGTGCGCGCTTAGGTCCTCCTATGATGCTCTAGCTCATCCAAGGTTATAAATAGGGAACATTTTAGTTTGAAGATTATAATTTGATTGATTGATTTGAAGATTATAATTTGGTTGATCGGTTTGAAGATTATAATCTATTGATGAGCCAACAATCAATGCATGGAATCTATTGAATGCATGGATGTCAGTCGAGGACAATTGGAAGAGATGTCAGCCCGTATGTTGATGCGGGGGACACGTGTAGCTTACGTGATTTAGTTGTTTGGAGAGTTGACCAATGTAATGTTTAACCACCACATGCAAAGAGAAAAATGGGGAGTTGAGGGAAGATGCAAATTAGGGTGATTCTGTCTGCGGTGATGTGAGAAGTCATTGAATGCGAGTAAGTTTGAATCGCAATATTCAATACGGGATCCATGATGCAATATGTTGTCAAGCTCAAAGGATGCTCAACGCAAAGATCAATGCCTATTGATCCCAAAACCAAAAGTGCAATGTTCAATGCACACATGCCAAGCGAAGCGCAAGGGAGAGACGCATCATTCACTTCACTGAAGGGTGTGAGGAGAACGAGTTATGGCAAATGGGTATACGAAATTCAGCTGCCTAAAAAGAATTTCTGAATATGGTTGGGAGCTTTGACAGGTGTTAAGATGGCAGCCCAAGCACACGATGTGGCAGCCCCGACACCGTGAGGAGTGCGTGCATATTTGAATTTTCCCAATTTAGTTTCATCTTTGCCCCTCTCATGGTCCAGCTCTCACAAAAAGACATTTTAGGTTGTTGCACTCACAACCACCATATCACTACCATCACCGTCACCACAAACAACTCCAACCTGAAATCCATGTTATGTGGATATGTGTGCACTACCAAAACTCTTGCAAAGCTAAATAACTAGACTAACACCACATAGTCTATTAAGCAAAGCTAGGAATTAACAATAGTAACATCAAGATCTTAGCTTATTGGAATGCTTAAGAAAACTAACATGATATCAATCAATCTAAGTTAAAGCATGCCTACTTAGTGTGAATTGCTAATTAAAATGGACCTATGAAGACCACTAGCAAATCAAATTGGGTTGTTGCTACTTCACAATGGTGAAAGGACCTCTCTAACAATGGCTACAAGGCCATATTAGATATTCCTCTACTAACCAAGCATGAAGATTGGATGCAAAGATTGAGCAAGCTAATCCATCAATGGAAGTAAGGCTCTTGATCATATGTCTTATATGATTAATACTATTCAAAGTATGGTGTAAAGTATGAAGGTAGGAGCTTGGTCTTTTTTATAGCTTTCTATTGTTAGAAAAGCTTGCATCTTGGTGCATGTGGGACTAAAAGGATAAAGTAGATTAAGGCTTGTTAATCTTGATTAGTGAAATTAACAAGTGATTAGCATGTGAGGTGCCTTAATTAACCAATTAGGATCAATTAAGAGGCTAGGATAAGCTTTTGAAGCCTTTTGAGATGTCTTGGAGGGAAAAGGGGTGATTTTGAATGGTTGGAAAGGGGTATTAATCAATAAGAAGATTTATTGATCAAATACAAGGGTAAATAGGCTTAATTAGCTAATAATCACTAATTGTTCGCTCGGAAGAGCATTATAACTAACAATGCGTCGTCAATTGGCATCCTGAATGTGACAGAGGTTAGTTAATCAACAAAGCGTCGTTAATTAACCAAAATAGAGGGAAACGTTGATTAATTAGCGGAAATCACTAATTATAGCGGAAATGGTAAGAATGAGGGTAATTAGTGCGCTTTGAGCAATAAAACTGCGAAAGCGGATTTTAGGTGTCTACATATGGACGATGACATGGACATAACGGTGATGTAATGTCCCTTTCTATGGCTGATCTGAAAGTGAGGGTTTGCCACAAACCCCAAATGCAAAAACTCGACTTTTGTAACAACAAATGCTCAAAACCCTAAAGCAGCCAATTGAAACCACACACTTAGGTATCAAAATCAACTTAGAAAATCAATTAATATCCCTCTAGAGCAGCGAACTCTACCAACACTTAGGAGCAACCATTGACATGCAAAATCTAGCCAAAAATGATATGAATGATCCCAAAATCAGCTATAATTATTAAAATAATCAATAGAAGTAGTCCCACAAAATTAGCTAAAAATGAGGTCTCCAAACCCCAATAAAATACCAAGTGATAGATCGGCCTTATAAATTAGGAGAAATCAATATCCACTGAGACACCAAATTATGCCCTAGAAGGCACCAAAATACTCTTCTACCCAAATCGCCACCCTAAAAGAGGGTGCCAAAATGATGTAGAACCCTTGAAATCTCTTCTCCTTCAGTGCCCTATCTGCCCAACCAACAAGATAGTCTTCTTAAAGTCCTTAAACCACAAAATAGGAGAGTTTTCGTTCTCCAACCTTCAACAAGGAAGGGTTTCATCTTCCTTGCTTGCCACACCAACACATTTTCGCCCTTAGTGGATTGGAATAGAGCAACCAGCTCTAGAACCAAATAGATTAAATTATAATGGTCAAAAACATGCCCAAAATGAGCCTAATGACCCCTAATATATCCTTATGGTGGTGCTTTAGAGTGTTTAGGGAAGAATTCCTAAGACCGACCTCCTTTAGAAGTTTATTTCAACTTTAAGTTTGTATTAAAAGTTCTCCAACCCATCCGACCTAATTCATAGGAAAAATACAAAACAAAATATAATTATTATTTTAAAAAGACTAAAATATAATTATTATTTAAAAAAGACTAAAATATAATTATTATTTTAAAAAGACTAAAATATAATCCAAGGGCTTCCCTTGTTCATCTTCTTCTTGCCCATGGGAAGAAGAATGGGCAAGAAGCCTTCTAAATGGATTAGTTCGAAAAAGGGAACATTACAGTCCTCCCTTCCCGAAATTGCTTTCCCTCAAGCAATTGCAAGCTTGGCTGATCTGAAATCTTAGTCTCCTTCATCTTCTCATTATGTATGGCAACATCATCCCAAGAGAAAGGAAGTGGCTTCCTTGACAAAGCATCTGCCACCTCATTATTTTTATGCATTTTTTGAAGGACAATTCATTTCCATATGGGCTGAAAGCAAAAAGATGTGCATATCTCCCTATATCACTAGTACAAGCTCCCCATCTTGGAACCAAAAATATGAACAAGCATTTCAAATGTTATTCTTTCCAAGGTTTAAAAATATCCATATGTGCATAATCCACAACACATACCTTCTCAAGATGAGCTTCATTAATGATGTTGTAATATGTCCCTTCCAAGAAAATACACAAATCATCTTGTGTGTGAGCTGGAAACAAATTATGACAGTCATGAATCCCCTGATTTTCTACCCAAATCAGAGCTATGTGGGTTGAAGTAGTCGCTCTCTTCAATTGAAACTATCTATCACTATTTTCCAATGATTTAATGACCTAAAAATGATCAATCTTGCAGTTGTTCAAGTTGGAAAACAACTCATAATCTGATTTTATCAAAATCAACAACTTGAAAATGGAACAACGACAAAATTGAAACCTCCTTTCAAAATTAGGGAATGTGAGCATTGCAATGGCTGAAAACACCCCTCTAAAGGCTGAAAAATTCCTCCCAACATTCATCAATCAAAAATGCTCTATCCTTTGACTAAAATTACTTGTTTACCCACTTGTATGTATGCCAATGAGATCTTGTAGTGGCTGATTTGATTAATGACAGCAGCACTAAATCTGAAATTTTGAGCTATAGTTCTCCAAGGTACACTCCTCTTGTCACCACTAACCACCCACATACTTTGTTGGTGATCTCTTACATGAATACTCAACCATGAAGTAACTTCACCATGCTTAAGTTGTGTTACTCTGACATTATACTTGGCTGGAAGTGGACATAATGGGCATATCTTGTGAATCTATCAACCACAACATATAAACAACTCTTACCTTTAACCATGGGCAATCCATGAAGTCCATGAAATCCATGGAGTGGAATAAGAAAGGGCTGCAGTAGTCCAGCTGGAAATTTGTGCTCTGCCTTGTTTTGTTGGCAAGTCAAACATTCTCGTATGTATTGAAGAACCTCCTCTTTAAGACCCTTCCAAAAGAATCTTCCTCTCACCTTTTTGTATGTCTTGAGATAGCTCGGATGACCAGCCAATGGGGCATCATGAACAGCCCTCAATATCTTGTTTTTCACCTTTGATTCGAAACCAAATAGACCCGGTTCTTATGGAGAATGAGCCCATCCATGACCTTGTACCTTTCATCCACAATTTCTTTCTCAAAAACAGCATCAGCAAACTTATCTTGGCATACTCAGCTGTAATTAAAGACTTCCAATTTGTTGTTATTTTAGATAAAGAGCAAAGATATGATTCTTTTGACAAAATACCTTCTACTAAATACTTGATTTTAGTGGTTTCCAGAATCATACCTTGAAGTATAACATTCTTTTAAAGACTTCCAATCTGTTGTTATCTTAGATAAAGAGAAAGATATGATTCTTTTGACAAAATACCTTCTACTAAATACTTGATTTTAGTGGTTTCTTGCCCTTATCCATGAAGCTTAACTCCATTCTTTTCTAGTTAAGAGTGAGCTCTCCCAATGAATGTAACCACTCACCCCAAGCATAAGATTTGTACCAACTATGTCCATCATATAACTCTCCCAATGTGAAAAGGAGTTGGGGACACCTCCTTGTGCATGACATGGAGTAGGCATCGACTACCTTGACCGTGAAGCCTTTGAAGTCTTCCACCTTCAAATCCATCTTTGCCCCCAAGCTCTCATCAATGAAATTGTGAGTAGCTCCATTATCCATCAAAATTGTGACTCCTTGTCCTTAGAGTGTAGAACTTGGCTTCAAGGAACACTCTAGGAGTAAATCCTTCACAACTTTGTTAGGATACATAACAAGTTCAACACAATCCTTCATGAAATTTCTTTCTAACCATATGCATGGAGTAGCAATATTGAATTCAACAAGGATTTCCTCTTTCTTATAACTCAAAGGATCAACCGGAACCCAAACCTTTAAGTTCACATAATCTTGAACTTGAAATAAAAGACTTGTGTGCCATATGTTACTCAATGAGGCATCAAACATGACACATGATCATTCTTTTCAACAAGCTGCCCATAATGACACAAGTATAGTAGTGATAGGAGGAGATAAAATGTGATCATTTCTATCATACCTTGGGCTGCCAAAAAGGAGCTCACCCTTATTTTGTTGGTACTTGTTTGGAACATCTTCAGAACTCTCTCCAAGGTTATAAACTCCCTCAATCTACCCCTCATTGACTGTTGTTTGGGAAATTCCAGCGAATTGAAAGTAATTATGAAGAACCAAAAGTGCCCTTCCTTCATGGACATACCCTTCCATAATGTCATCCTCATATACTTCATGCAAATCTGATTTTTCTTCTCCAATTTCTGCAACATGCCATTATTAGAAATCAATGAATCATCATTAAATATCAAAGGATTTTTACCTTCCAACTCATGCTTCATGACTTCCTTCTCTTCCTTAGGCTCGTGCTTTGGGATTTCATCAAACCTTTGGCCTTCCGTACTGCTCAAAAAATCAGTCAAGGGCTCATCCTCAGGCAAAATGATAGGCACTTCTACCTCTTTCTTTGGAGATACTGCTGCATCAAAAACGCTTTTTGGTTCTTCATCTAGCAACATCTCTCCATGTTCTTCAACATCGTCTTCTTGCGACTCCACCTCAAAGCCCTCTTGCAGATCTGATTTTTCTTTTTCTTCTTGTGTAGCTCGTGACCTAGGCTTGGGCCTTGATCTTCCCTTGCTTACTCCCATGAACTCAAAAAATGACATGGCATCACGAATCTTCTCCAAAAGAGCCCTATACTCCTCATACCATGTAGCAATGTTGTCCACTTTGGATGGCTGAGTATTATTGACTTCCTTTGAAGAGCTCCTTCCACCATTCGAATCTTGAATGGTATGGATCAACTGAGCCATTTTATTGGCCAATCTTTCTTGCCCTAGGGCAAGCCTTTCAAATCTAGCATCACCAAAAAATCTATCCGCCATTTTATCTTCTCTTTCTTGATAACAAATGTAGCTCTTATTACTTTCTTGCATGAAACCCTTAGGCTGGGAAGACCGAAGCTCTGATACCACTATAATGTCCCTTTCTAGGGCTGATCCAGAAAGTGAGGGTTTGCCACAAACCCAAATGCAAGAACTCAGATTTTTGTAACAACAACGTTCAAACCCTAGTAGCCAACTAAAACCACACACTTAGGGTATCAAAATCAACTTAGAAAATTAATTAATATCACTCTAGAGCAGCAAACTATACCAGCACTTAGGAGCAACCATTCACATGCAAAATCTAGCCAAAATGATATAGAATAATCCCAAATAATTTAATCAACCAAGATGAAATTATTCCAGCCAATATACTTCAAAAATTACGAGAGAAATAAATGTGAACACAAATTGTAATTATTAAAATAATCAATAGAAGTATGGTCCACAAAACTAGCTAAAAATGAGGTCTCCAAACCCCAATAAAATACCAAAAGTGATAGATCAACCTTATAAATTAGAGAAATCTGAATATCCACTTGAGACAACAAATTGTGCCCTAGAAGGCACCGAAATACTCTACCCATGTCGTGACCACCTAGGAGAGGGTACCAAAATGATGTAGAACCCTTGAAATCTCTTCTCCTTCAATGCCCTATCTACCCAACCAACAAAATGGAGAGTTTTTCATTTTCCAAGTTTCAACAAAGAAGGGTTTCGCTTTCTTGCTTGCCACACCAAAGAATTTTTGCCCCTTAGTGGATTGGAATAGAACAACCAACTCTAGAACGAAATAGATAAAATTATAATGGTCAAAAACATGCCCAAAATGAGCCTATGCGACACCTTATATATCCCTATGGTGGCGCCAAGAGTCTTTAGGGAAAATTCCCAAGATCGACCTCCTTTAGAAGCTTATTTTATCTTTAAGCTTGTATTAAAGGCTCTCCAACCCATCCAACATGCTATATAGGAAAAATACAAAAGAAAATTATAATTATTAATTAAAGAAAGACTACAATATAATCCAAGGACTTTCCTTTGTTCATCTTCTTCTTGCCCGCGAAAAGAAGAATGGTCAAGAATCCTTCTAAATGGATTAGTTCAAAAAAGGGACATTACAAGTGATATGGACGTTCACAATATGCTATCAAGATGGTGGAGGGAATGGTCCCGATCTCTCCCCGCCTCTATCAATCTCCTAACTATGACTACAACTCTTCTCAAGTTGGAATTACTTAGAATGTGCCCAAGATAGTTATGAAGACTCTTTCTAGCACACATCGATTTGTTTGCATTTGCCTATTATAATATGCCATTGTTTCGGCACGTGGGGCTTGCTAATTCGCGTATTTGTTTAAAGAAGCGAGTATTTCTGTCGGAATTAAGTGTAAATCCACTCATACGGCATAAGTTGGTGAAGTGGCGAGAACTCGCCACCCGTGACTTGTATCATGCAATATTATTTGTGGATAATTCGTTGTTGGCCTATTTATTTTTGTGTATATATAAGTGAAGAGCCCTTGTTCATTCATTTGTAGTAGGATGTGAAGAACAATATACCAAGATTTAGTATAAACAAACCATTTAGAAGCTTAAAGAACATATATGTGGAATACACAAAAGAAACCTAGTATTATTATTTCTTCTTTCTTGGAAATTTGCTATATTTATACATTCATTCTATTTTACTCATTTGTTTTCTCTATATTTAAATTATTTTGGGAAATCGATTTCATTGTAATCATTTGTGAAATTTAAGTGGTGTTGGCAATAATTGGGCCCCTTGCTCCAAAGTGAGTTGTTTTGATAGACATCGATGAACAACCTTTGACTTCCGACAAAGAAGCACTATATTTTACCTATGAATGACGGTGGACTCAATTATAAAATGCATAATAACTTGCCCAATGTACCTCAAATACAATAAGGATAATGATGGCCTTACTTACCTGGGAACGTAATCGAGAAGAATTCCCATCAAAAGGTGAGTGTCTGCTTTTACAATCTGCATTTTTTCGACGCAATGGAGGATTTGTGAATTGTGGGTTTGTTTCTATTATTTTGTGGCGAGCAGCAGGTTGCAGAACAAAAGACTGACACCTAGGGTCTTTCCACCCCTTACATTGGTAACTACATCTACAAAATCCACCTTTCATTAAGCTTCGATGGTTGCCTATGCCCTACTCTAAACTCCCATTTTGGCCCAACTAGGAGGATGGTGGTGCAAGTCTAAAAAGGGTTGGATGGAATCATGTAACAAAACAACATGAAGCAAAGATATTATCTCACAAGACAGTTGGAGGACCTCAAACAAATCCACGGGATGTTGTGAATGAGCTCGCCAACATTCCCACCAAAAAGCATAACTATTCGCACAATGCACAAGCCTAGTAGAGGAGGCAACATAGTTTCAAAATGTCTAACCCAATTCCAAATCCAAGCTCTTCACAAGCTACCGAGGGGCCATGATGATCCGTGTCTAAGAGCGAAAGCCTCGAGCCATTAACCCCGACATCCCCATTCTCCTGGCCATGGAGGCTTTGCAAAGTCTCCTTCACCACGCCTACAATTGGGAAGCTTACATATGTTTGAGTCTAACCCGCTTTTGCCCTTGCCCACCATGCCCTCTAGCTCATCCTTGTCATCCAACTTATCCTCTCCGTTAAGAGACAACATAGCATCAACAAAATCAACCAGCGTTGTCGTTGGAGTTGTGGATGTCCAGGCCCTTGAGTCGGTGCTCCTACACGGAGTTTATACCATGTTTTCACTTTGTTGTTTACCTTACAGGCTTACAGTATTAAAACACAACAATGTGATTGCAGAATCCTAAAAGTTGTAAATCCAATGAAAAGTAGGGCTTCTCAAGTTGGTGGCTATTAAGACAAATTTAATGTTCAACAAACATTGCATTAAATAGACGATGTGTGATTGCTAGTTACAATGAATAATTAGACTTACCTTTTCCATCATGGTACATTGGAGTGGAACATGTTTGCTTGGCATGAAATCCTTTGTTGAGTTAATGAGTAGGCTTAGGACATGATAAATCATTATTTTGTTAAATGAAAAGGAATACCCAAAGCAAGGAATTTTATTTTTATTTTCTTCAAAGGCTTTTGGGTGTGTAGGTCGACATCAACAATAATACACTATAGTGGGTCCATTCATTGCAATATTTTGGGGATGAGAGATGATGTTTGAACTTGCACAACGCAATATTGGCATTATTCTCTCTTACCGCACATTTGTTAGTGTTACACACATTAGTGTTTTATTCGTGGTTAAAAATTAAAATTAAAATTTGAGAAAGGTACAACGTGTTCCATGTGACACCAAGGGAAAGAATTTTGGATCTAATTGAGCTCTATTCTAGCAGAGCAGATTTACGACCGGTCGAAGAACAGCGTTGTGAGTGTTTCACAACACGATATTGGTGTTACTTGGAAAAGTGTATTGAGCGTAACGGGAATAGGAATGGCAATGAGATCAACGATACGAGAGATCGTACATCGACCACCGAAACTACATCCGCACCATCCATCTATATGATGTGTGTTAGACGCAAGAACTTTCAATCTCATTTAAAAACGCTATAATTATTAAATACTAGTTAGTCGAGTACATATTTAGGACATACCAAGTACAGTGTACATGTCTAAGTATGCAGGGAAAATGAGTAAGGTAGGCATTTCAAAGGTGCACGAGTATGTTGACCGATGTACCCGGCATCTTGAAATGCCCACCTTACTCGTTTCCCTCGCATACCTGCAAGTTTTAGACTTACAAATAAAGTCAAACGCAGCACTTTCAATCTCATTTAGAAACGCTATAATTATTAAATACTAATTAGTCGGGTACAAATTTAAGGCATACCAAGTACAGTACATGTTCGAGTACACAGGAAAACAAGCAAGGTAAGCATTTCAGTACACGAGTATGTTGATTGATGTACCCGGTATTGAAATGTCCACCCTACTCGCTTTCCCTCACATACCCGCAAGTTTTAGGCTTACAAATAAAGTTAAAAATGACTTCCAAACATTTTTTAAAAAACTAACCCTAAAATAAACCCCCCAAACTCTTTTTAAACAACATCGCCACATTGCATACTTATCTTTCCTTACACATTTGCTCTCTCATATTCAAATTTTCAATTGTTAAGACTGATCCAATTGCTACTTCACATGGTCGAGCAAGCGGGAGCGAGACTACTACTCCTCGCGGTTCTAATGAACCACATGATGGTTCTAATGATGCTCTCATTGAATACATTGAGAGCATTATGATTATGAAAATAATGAATATGCTGATTTGTCTTGATTTTTGTGTATACATTGTAACATTTGCACAATGTACTTGTTCTAAGTTCGACCAATGAATATCATGACATTTGGCATTGAATTATCATTATGTTTTGTGGTTATTTAGCTTATTTTGTTTACTCTATGCATATTATATGGTTAATTTGCTTATTTAGCTATATTTTTTATATTTTATATATGTTTTGTATGACGCAACCAAATTGCACTCCAAGCCACCCAAAAAAATTGTCATACCAATGTATCGGGTCTCCGTCCTCGTATGCATACATGTACCCATTCCAGCTACCTAGATTGAATAGCCTAGAACTCAAGGAACACTAAGAGATTTCACTTAAAGCATTCAATCACAATCTTTGTGGAAAAATAACAAATCATGGAGCACTTTAACACTTGCATGTTTATCTTCCAAAAACGTAACATCAGTATCAACAATCACTTGATTAATGGTAGATTGCACACTCGCCTCTTATACCTCTATCCGTAATGCATCAACTAAAGACTTATCATCATGAGGCTCAGAATTCACTTCTTGAACTTGCATTTACAATGCCTCTATCGAGCTTTGTATCTAAGCTTGTTGTTCAAACAAGTTAGCTTGAATTCTATGGAAGCTAACATTAACTTCCGACACCACTATCTTTAGATGTTGTTCCTTATTTTCCCTCCCCAAATCTTCAAATTTATCTAGTGAAGGCTTCGCCCATTCCTCCCAAAAGCTCTACCTAAGGTACCTAAAACTATAGTAATAGTTTGTTTTGTTGCCACTTCTTCTGGCCCATGAGTTTTGGTATTCCTTTGCCTCTTAAGTCCTCCTCATGGTCTTTGCAATTTCAAAATATATAAATGTATTTGAAAAAATGTCTTCTTCAAGAAAGCCTTGGTCAAATGTTCCAAATAAAGCCATTTTTTATCTACTATTTTAACATATTGATCAATTAAAGAATACCCAAGGATTTGATCTTCTTCACTTTTAATAGCATTTTGACTTTAAACATTTGAAACAACAACAACATGGTGACAAACACAAATGACTAGATAGAGACAATAGGTAAACTATGAGGAACAGGGAAAAAAGCAAAGGAGATTTTAGTCAATCTTCTTCTATCTTATGAAACACAGTCCCATTGGTAAGCATATGGCAGGGATTTGTTTAACCGAAACAGAAAATTTAAAAGGATTTGCAGAGGATAATGGAGAAGCAGGCAAGGCAACTGGTTTAGCTGCTCTCCAACCATCCTTGGTTCTTCTTCTTGCCAATACCTCTCCCCAAGATTTAGCATCTAAAGATATATCCTTGTCCCAAATATCATCATAGCAATGACCATTAGGCCATTGAACTCCAATTTTCTGCAATCGCTCACAAAAATAGCATGTGGATCATAACTTTGAAAGGTTGTTGTGTGAAAATGAAAATCGACCATCTTCTCAACCGTTTGTGGTACTGCAAAACCACATCCATAGGTTCACAGTACCTCCAACATCACCAATCCACCACCACTAAATGCTACACACACATTTACAATGGTGTATGGCGACATCCATGCGTGCAACAAATCTTATGTGTTCTTCACCAATGGCTTCTTCAAGGTCCTACACACCTACATGCCACACTGCTAAGTTGCATTCACACCATGCAGTACATAACAACCTATGTGTGATTCTTCACATCCACAAATTCAACACTTTAACAAAAGAAGTTCAATGGTTTATGTGATTTATTTTACTTCGACTTGCTTTTGTAAACCAAGAACTATGCTTGAAATCAACTGAACGTGTAATTGCAATCCGTGCTTTGGTACTGGAAATGAAGAACATTCAAAAAACAAACAATTGAGCAGGTATATAGAATAACATCACACAACAAGAGGAAAAACTCAAAATATAGCCTAAAGAAACCAAATGTGAGAAAACTCCACGATGGAAATGGGGTTGTACCTCTTTATGTCAACTGAGCATTAAGATTACAAGCCAACTTTTCTCTCATGAAGCCTCCAAGAACACCATGGGACTGATACATGCACCTCCAATGCTCTAAAACCATAGATGTTGATTTTCTGACCTTTCCTTCTTCTCCATTGCCCTTGCAAGAGCCTAACGGTCATTGTTATGCATACAATGGGTTAGAAGAATGATAGAGAACGAGCCAATGAACAAACCACATCAATAGCCAGAAGAGGGAACTTCTTATTTGAGCTGTTTCTTGGTATGAGTGTCTTAGTCAGGACGGGTTCGGACATGAACGAACCTGTTGTTAACCTCTTGGTAACAAGTTCAAGCTCCCAAAGCCATTTCTCCCTTTTGTTGTCACAAAGACAGGTTTGTTCTAGTTTGGATCCATATTGTTGGCATAAGTGACATGCTCGGCTTTGATTTACATGGTTAATCCAATGCCAAATCTGCCAATTACAGGTTTGAGAAAGATTACAAAAGCAAAACTTCAAAGGTCATATTTTTGTCACAAGGACTCTGTTTTTGCTCTCACTTCTAGTATTGGAAAGCTATTGACACGCTGTATCCTCTCATGTATGTTGCACAAATGTTTTGATAAAGGTTTAACCCTTCCCACAAATGTTTTGATAATGGTTTATACCCTTCCCACGAGTATCAAACAGCTGTCTTTATTTTGAGCACTTCAAGCTACATTTTGCCATACAAGGGATCAACTAAGCGTCCCTATGGTCATACAAACCATGTTTCCAGACATGACTGAAATGCATTACATATTAGTGACCCAATTTCTGATCAGTCACAAATGCCTAGGAAGCTTCGAATGTTATCATCTAGGTGGATGTAAGAAATAAAGTGTTATACCACAATCACACTAAGGAAGCCATTTGAACCTTGAGACTATTCATCAAAGGATAAACATCAGAGATACTCTTCAACAAATAAGTTCACAAACTCTATCAGGGCATCCAACCAAGGCTGATATGAGACTTGTGAGCCAATTTAGCGCCAATGACTGTGAACAAATTGGTCCAAAAATTGCTTGTAAAGACAAGATCTCTGCCACTTATTATGATTTTTGAATTTTCATGTCATTTTTGAATTTCCATGTAATTTTTGTACATGCCCCATTAATATCATTACCCCTATGCTAGGCTGCTAGCTGACAAGTTGGCAGGGCAGCCAGTGAAATGTGTGTAGTTGACGAGCTGATCAACCACCAGAAAAACACTCATACACTCATATTCAGGCAACCATGCAATGAAGCCCAGTGACTTAACAACTGTCTCTCCTTTATTTTGTTGTATTAAACTTTCAACCACATATTTTTGGGATGTCTCTCTTCAAACCCTCCTAAATAAAATAACTTGATGCCAGTAGGAAGCTTCGAATTTTTCCATCTAAGTGGATATGTGAAATAAACCATTATACCACAAATCCACCAAGGAATCCATTTGAACCTGGTGACTATTTATCAAGGGGTAAAACATCGGAGATGCCCTTCAAGGCATATGTTCACAATCTCTTTCAGTGCATCCAACCAAGGCTGATATGAAGACTTGTGCACTGATTTAGCGCTAAGGATTGAAAACAACTCAGTCCAAAATTTGCTTGCAAAGAAAAGATCTCTTCCGCTTATTATAATTTTTGGATTTACATGTAATTTTTGTACATGCTCCATAAATGTTGTTAAAATTATGCTAGCTGAAAAGTGGGTGAGCCAACCAGTGAAATGTGTGTAATTGATGAGCTGGTCAACCACCAAAAATATTTAGGCAACCGTACATTGAAGCCCCAGTGACTTAACTGCCTCTCCTATATTTTGTTGATGGATTAAGCACTCAACCACAAATTTTGGGACGCTCCCTTCAATCCTTTCCAGAAAAAATAAATCGACCCTGTAATAAGTTATGAGGAATCTAGAATGACCTTTGATTGGAGAAGCATGCATTTTTGACAAAAAAACTATTCTTTGAACTGTGTGGTAGGATATAGGTACAATCGATCCTTTTACCACAGTGAACCCCTGCTCCAAGCAAATTTGTCTTATGCATTTGGTTATCTTGTAACTATTGGATGCATTGTTTGGTAGATGGATATTGTTGCTATTCTAGACATGCAACTTCCACCAATCAGGTTGTAAGATGAAGATTACACATAAAAGGCCCTTATCTTCCTCTTTCTTGGGTTGTGCATCAATCACCACATTCTCTTTCCCTTTTTATAGCTGATTATTAAATTATATCCCAACATCTCTATCAATAAATATTGTTGCTCATTTGATGATAATCGTTACCCCAGAAAATAGTTGAGGTTTGCATAATTTTTCTTGACTTTAAAATGCCTACATGTGATCTGCTTATGCCAACATCTCTTTTTCATATGTTGGTCAATAGGGTTCTTCCCCTACATCAATACAGTTACAATACCTTGCTCTTAGGTGTTCAGAAAACAATGAACATCTACGTAAAACCAGGGTTGCCCAAGGCTATACTGGATGGCAGGGCCAATTGGAGTTGCCCAAGAAGGCCTAAATGTCATGTGAGACCATGCAAATGATGCTTTTTAATTAGGAATTTAGCAGTGTTGAAATGCAAGCATACTTGCAAAGGAAACAAAGCAATTCAGATACGGGGCTAACTTCGTATCAATGAAATTCTGTGTGCTCCCGAAAACTACCGAAACAACAATTGTTTTCTTATTGATGTATTCTTCCAGCATGAGGGCTTGGGGGCAATAACCTTGCCAATGCAATTCATGATATCATGGGAGTCTCTTCCTCTTCTTTTTGCACATTGGATTTCGTAATTACTTCATCTTCTATAAGCATGAGGTTTTCTCAGCACACTTGTGTTCCTTAGAATATTTGTTGTCACAAAAGTAGCACAAGCCATTTAACCTTTTGACGGCCAACTGTTGAGATGTTAGACAAGTAATTAATTGAGTGTTGATAGTGTTAGGAATATCCTAACTATTAGTGCTCCATTAGTTTATTAGTGTGTAATTATTATTATTGTTATCATGAGTTGTTATAAACAATTCATTAACAATAATATAATATTAGCATTATATTGTTTGTAAGGTGGTTACTACTCAACTTTCGCTTTCCTAAATTCTAGGGATGTAAAAGCCTATATATGTGGGCTTGTATAAGATATGTAATTATCCCGCATGAATCAATTGGAAATCTGAGTTCTAATACAATTTCAGGTGTTTAAACTTTGTGCAGCTGAACCAAATATAACTTCTCGTATCAGAGCGTGTTACATCCTGCTAGAATGGAGAATTAAAAAATGGGAAATGGCCTGTGCATTTTGAGGTCCAACTATTAGGTTGGATCCTTCATGTTTTCTGCCGTATTAATTTTACTTGCAGACTGCCATCGAATTCCACATAAGACTCTTGGTGTACTTGGTGCATTTTTTTTCAATCTAGCTTAGCAAAAGCATTGGAGTATTATCCATATGGCGGCCTGTTCCATAGAGAAACGAACTTGCAGAATGACAGAATGTGCTTAGACCTGTGGCTAAATATCTGCATTGTCATTGATTTCCATAAAGTTGTTCTTCATACAATAGGATCAAGACCTGTGTGTTCCTGGCAAGCGTAAATAAGTCTACCTGTGTTGTGACAAGTCTTCCTGGCACTGGTATGCTTTTCTAGTGTATGAATCAAACACAATGCAATCGTTTGTCTTAGATCTAGACTATCATCATCATATGAGTCTATAATCTGCTGTGTTGAATAATTTCTTCAGATCTGTCATGTGAGTCTTTTTCCAATCATTATATGCGCTATATGTGTTGTCTTTTTCTATATATGCTATTTTGGCGCAACGTCCCTTCATATCCATAGAAGACATCACTGTTTAATCTGCTTATGTATTTTACTATTTTTCAGATAAGAGACGTGCAAACTGATTTCAAAGTTATTTATAATAACTGTCTCGTATGGGATATAAGCCATAGTTTACTTGTAATTCATTACTTATTTTTCCATATGTGTCTAGTCACTTTGCATTAGTAAAGTTATCAAATGCGTCTCTAAAGTTTGTCGTTGTCAAAGTATAAATGAGTCAAGTTTAATTTGTTATAAGTCTGAGTTACATTGTTATTGAGTCGGTCTATTGACATTATATGTCATCAAAAAGGATAGTAAATCAATCAAATAAATATTAGAATTAGACTCATTTTTTAAGATGTGTCAATCTTGTTCTTTGTCCTGAGTCATCTTATGTCTATTATTATTCAAAAGTGTCATCAATAGAGTATTTGTTAAAGTTGAAGTTATTTTGTATTGTCAGTCCTCATTATGTCGTAAAATAAGTTAAAAAAGTCAAAGTCGAGTACTTTTTAATCTTTGTTGTTGTTTTGTCAATAGATGAGTCATCAATGCCAAATTTCAAAATTGAAAAGGACGCATTATCGGTTGAAACCGACATTCAATATGTAAAGTGCCAAGACAAAAGAATTCATGAAAATCTCGAAGCAGGATATGAGGGAGATACTGAACCTGAGAACTCTCAACCTCAAAAGCGTCCAATGCTTGATAGCACGCAAATACATAAAGAGCCAAAAAGTCAAATCAGGTTGAGTTAGCAACATTGCACTAGAGGACGGAGGCAACGGAGGAAGGAGGTCGATCGCTGACCTCTCGTCACCACCTACGACAAGGCTGCAATTTGCATTGGTGACATCTTTTCAGTTGTTTGCTTTATGTTGTGGTGTGTAGAATAAGAACAAAAGATCTTGGTCGCAATTTGTATTGGTGACATCTTTTTAGTTGTTTGCTTCATGTTGTGGTGTGCAGAAAAGAACAGAAGATCTTGGTCACAATTTGCATTGGTGACATCTTTTTAGTTGTTTGCTTTATGTTGTGGTGTGCAAAATAAAAACAGAAGATCAGTCATGTCTTTAATTTCAGCATTTTCTCTTAGATGTGTTGTGATATCACGTGGAAGGTGCAGATATGTAAAAACAATTGTATATGAAGGCAAGCTTGATTGCAGAGATCCTTTGACTATCATACTTCATCAATCGGCCGGTGAAAGAGCATTCACTAGAAGTGAAAGTGGGAATTGTTGAGTTCTCGTATGTAGGTGTATCGGTGGAAGTGTGGTCATCCGGTGATAAGTTCATTGTGGTGAAGCAGGTGATCATGTGCAGCAAGATCCAAACAGCAAGATGTAGACCTAAAAGTATGCGTTGGCATACGATTCTGTTTTCAATATCTCCTTGCCCATGTTTGCACTAGGGGGAATGTTAGAAATATCCTAACTATTAGTGCTCCATTAGTTTATTTGTGAGTAATTATTATTATTGTTATTATGAGTTGTTATAAAAACTCATTAACAATAATAATATTAGCATTAAATTCTAGGGATGCAAAAGCGTATATATGTGGGCTTGTATAAGTTATGTAATTACCCTAAATGAATCAATTGAAAATCTGAGTTCTAATACAATTTCTGGTGTTTAAACTTTGTGCAGCAGAACCAAATATAACAGATAGTGTTGGTGGTGCCCTTGTTTGTTGAGTCGTATGATTGAGCTTGGGAGAGTTTGCAATCTATTGTATTTATCCTCTCCAATTCCTTTGCCTTCTTCTAACCTCTATGTGAGTCTTGAGTTCAAGGACCCTGAGTTCATGTTGAATGATGTCCCAAAGCCTACTAAGGTACACCTCTAGTCAATACTCTCTAGTCAATTTGTAATTCCTTGCTAACATATTTAGATATTGCTAACTATATATCTTATTTATTGTAATTTGGACAGGTGCCTAAAGTAGTCAGTACTCCAAAAGTTGCCATAATGGGTGATTATGTTATTAACAAATCCTAACCGCTTAGATGGTGGCGGTGCCACTTAGCACAGCCATGAGAAAAATTTATCGAGTTCAAGTTCCGTGTGGAATGACACAACCTTCACTTGTATATCCAAAAGGTATTGTAGAGTTGGAAGAATTGTTCAATCTAGGTGAGCCACAATAATACATCGTTGCCATCAAACTTCAGGGCTTCAATCATTGGGATATTTCCTAGGAGGCCACTATCAAAATTATTGTGATTGATATTCAAGTATTGCCATCCTTCATTGGATGTGCCAAATTTGGTGCAAAAATAGTCGTGGTTGAAATTTTTCCTCCTCCAAGGAAGGCTCGGGTTTTGCTTCCAATGTTGTTTTAATTGAAATTTGGTCCTCCAAAAGACGGGATAGTTTTGTTTCCAAGGCCAAAACATTCTCCTCCATCATAAGTTGGATCAAATTCATTGCCAAATTTAATGGGTAACTATTGCCCTCCACCAAAGGATGCACTGATTGTGACTTTGAAGGTGAATGTTTGTTGTTGTTCTCTGATGAATGTACTTGAACCTTACTGTGAGAAGAAAATGTACAGTACAATCGAATTTCCCTATGAATAAAGTTGCACCATGTGATCAAATTTGACGGTGAGGCTTTGCAATGGTGTTTTTGATAACCGATGCCTCAGCTTGCAAGGTTGCATGCAAATCTTCTAAACTCTTGTGGCTACCCTTTAAATGGTCTACTCCGATGGCTGCAGCTGCTTATATTTGGGTTCTTGCACATATCTTTTCTCAATCCTCCATGCCGATGTTCTGGAACTTTTTCCAACATTCGTTACCTCTCTCGGTCATGTGGGGACCATTACACCTCAGCCTTTGTGTATTTATCTTCTTGTTCCAAGGTGATGGAGGGCTTCACCTTCTGCCTATAATTGGTGTGCCTATTGGATTCATTAGATGTTGATCTTCTTGTTGTAGTTACAAGCAGGTTTTCTTTTGGATTATAGTATCTCTTCATATAGTTATTGGGCGTAGGCATAGGGTTTCAGGGTCATCCTTGTGGTTCATAACAAATAGAGAAGACAAAGGCGATCAATATATAAAGACAGTTCTATAGAGATAAAGAGGTTATAAGGGATTGGTCAAGGCACGAAAAAGTGGTGGGCAATGGTAGTTCTGATGGTTTACAAAACAACCTGCACAAGTGCAATCATCTTGTCGAGACAATTTAATGACAAGCATCTTCAAAAACACTAGTTTGGGATTATATGACCCTTTTGTTTGCTCTCAGAATGTTAAAAAAACTGGTTTGAAAGAACTGTTTGACCTAGGGTTTGATTATTGCAAAAGGGAAACTATGGCTGCACAAAGAGATCCGACAAAAGTGGAAAGACAAGGCACTGAAAGACTGAAAAGCAAGTGCGGTACAGGAAAAAAATATACTAAGCAGGGGAAAATTCAAGAAAAAAATGTACCCAAAAATTTTTCCTTGCAGAGGTTAGTCCTTGATCATTCCTTTGCACTGCCAATTTGCTGCCCAAATCATTGCTTTAATGTTACTTGCAATGATAATTATATATTTTGCAAGTGATGATTGAGATCCAATGACACAATAGTAGTAATCCACACAAATATACAGAAAAATTGCACACACCTGAAATGCTAGAGGAATGCAAAAGCCCAAAATATGAGATTACTGAAATAAGAAAGCAGAGCTGTTTTAAGTAGTAATCTTGAGATATAATAAACCAACAAATGGATTTTGCCAATGATGATTTCCAAATGGAGACCTGTTGATCATTTACAGGAAACTGAAAACTTAAAGATAAAAAGCACTTAAGCCCCTAATTAGGCTGACACCTCAAGTCCAAAAAACTAGGAAACTACTAGATGTCTACTCAAGGGTTATGCACACCAAAAGTCAACCACACCATAATCCAATCCCACATAATGACATGTGGAGGATAGGGGCATAACAAATTTTTAAAGTATGTTCATTATACAGTTTCAAACAGCCGTGTTGTCTCATGATAGCCATCTGTCAGACAATCACTACGTTGCAATAAGAAAGCATGTATATATTTTCATGCTTCAACCTCGCTGATATAATTTCTTTGCCTGATAAAAGTTGTAAGAAAAAACAACTAAGATGCCTTGCAAGCCCTCTCAACTCATTGTATTGGGTGCTAACAATGTCAAAATACATATAATTTTGAACTAAATTGGAATCTGAAATCTAAATTTATGGAAACAGAATTCTGAATTTCCAAAGCAAAATCTGCTGTGGGTTTTAATATCCCAATTGAAATATGAAAACTCTGGAAACCCAAAAATTGATAGATACATGAACTTTCCACTTTAAAAACAACAAAATTCTGTTCCGATAAAGGCAGTACACAGAACAGCCAAAGCTCTCAAATGAGGCACTCTGAATGAATTATGAAAACAAATCAATTTTCAATGGAAATGCTGGTTCAGCTAGATCACACAATTTTGCATAAAGAAAAAACCCCTTATTGCAATAAGTCTCGCCATAACTATAAACAAACAAGCACTTTGTTGTATTAAGACCCACTCTTAAAGATAGACTTAACTCCAAATATAGTCTTCTCCCTGCTCTGTTCTCCTAAATCAATCATTAGCCTTTGAAAACCTTATTTGCTTTCTTTTATTTTCTGAGAATAGACGTGCTTATTCTCGTTCTATTTCCTTAGAATAGACTTGTAGTTTATTCTTATTATATCTTCATAAAATAAACATTTTCTCTGTTCACTTGTAACATTTTCTTCTGTTCAAGAGTACTCCTCTGAGTGAAACATATCGGGCTCATTACACATACCCCTATTTGTCTTGTTTGCAATAAGATTGTCTGACTGGCCACTAGCAACATGGAATTCATGCCTGTGGTTTTCTATCTCCTGAAGAGCAATCTTCATGTACTTCATTTCTCTTGTTTGTTCTTCCAAAGAATGCATCAGCCTTTCCAAATGTTTGCTATCTGGCGCAGAATACAAAACAAGTGTAATTGAAAACAAAATACATATTGCATACCAGTATCCCCTTTAGTGTACAGATACTCAAACACGTGTTTAAAGGAAACAATTCTCATCTGAGTATTAAAAACTAAAAAGCATCAATGTCAAACCTTCAAGTTTTGATTTAAGCATTTCTCCACTAGCATTAGCTACTTCAGCTGCTGCGGTGGCAGCATATTTTGCTGCAGCCACAGCCTCCTCAACTGGACTAGATCCTAAAGCCTTCATTTGTTCAGACTCATCAGATTCAGAAGCAATCCAACGAATCCAAGATTTGAATCTGGGAATAACTGCTTTCTGTCAACAGACACGGCATTGCAAAGTGAGATGTTGCCAGCAACTAAATGAATATCGATCAGAGCACATTTGCCTCATGACAGCCAACCACTTTCAGTAAAGTCATAATTTAATATCATAAGGTGTCTGTGCAAATCAACCAAGATTCCACTTACCAAGTACTTAAAAGTTAACAATAAAAATGGAACCAAACACATAGTACATTTGAGTATATCATCAAGTGGTTATGTATGTCTTATAGTCTTCATTATAATCATAATGTTTCTCTTGTATTATTAAGTATGGCGTTTCCTTCTTCCTTCAAATCTGGCCCTCACTTTTGCAGACAATATCTTCAGGATTCATAAAAATTATATAACTACATTTCTACAAATAAAAGGAAAGGATAACCTTCAAAAGCACACCAGTTCCAGCACCAGATACAGAAAGCAATCCTAAAGCAAAAGCATGTGTCTCCACTGAAAACGGGATGATTGAACCATTGCTGCTGTTGATGCTGTAACCGGGCGGGCCGAATGCTGTAAAATTTGAACAGGGGATTGAGTTTGCAGAGTGGTAAGTGGCATTGATTGCCTCTCTATAAAAGACAATATAAAACAATGTCAGTGATTTATCCCCTGTATTCCAGTACTATATAAAGCATCAACAAACAACTTTAGTCTGCAGACAGAAAACAATTATCTAATACCAGTTATGTTTTCTGACAGCAAATTAATAATGTTGTATGCCATAAACACTTGGTCACTTGTTCTCAAAGAAGGTGCAAATCACTTTATAGCTACAGCACTCAAAAAAAAATTAAAAAGAGCATCAACAGTTCTTTGCCTGGAGTTGGGACAGTTATTCTCACAGCTGATTCCTGAGACGGGAGGTCCTAGAATGCATTACAAAAAATTAGCCAACCACAGAGTTCATTCATGGTACATTTAACACTAAGTGCATTTATGTAATCAAAACTGTAACAATGTAATAGAGTACAAAACTTGATGGCAAACGAGAAAAGTGGAAAAGTTATTGTCAAAGGCCATGAAAGATAAACAGATGACTTTCTTACAGGCACACGCCGAAACGCTTCATCAATCTCGTCCTTTGTTAAGCCCTTCTTTTCAAGAAAGGAGCGCCGATATATGATGGGAGAGCCCCTGACTTTGGGGTGAGATAAAAATTTGACCGCATTTTGCACTTGATCTTCTCTCATGGGCTCTGAATTGGCAAATGGCCAATTCCCATCCTTTTCCTTTGTGATGTCTCCTTTGCCTGCTGGAGCTCCACCATCTTCGACCTCTTTCACATATTCACCTGCCAAACTCGAGAAGCGGCAATTTGCATGAAACATATTGGGAACAGAAAGAATTACCGAAGTTCCATTAGGGAGCAATCAGGTCGGTCTGAAAATACCAAACAGATAAAATCTCGAAAGTTTATTGGAGACTGTGCACAATTTGTGATAGCAAACATATTTTAAAGCTAGAATTCAACCACTTTACTAGTGAATTGAGAACATTGTATTACAAGGAGAACTGAGCACTATACCTGACAATACTTTGTCATCAACTTGCTTTGGGGAAGAAGATTCTGTCGCCATCTATTCCACCTTTTGCTCTCAACACACTTCAAGGGTTGAGAAAATAAGTGGTAGTTAAAGAGAAACAATAACAACAGAAAACAGTAAGAAACACATAGTGCCATGAGGTTACAATTGTTTGACACTTGGCATCCTTAGGCACAGTTAACTTGCTTGCTTCAATGAATTGTAACTTCTAACACAATTGCAAAAAGAGAACAAGGATCCAAGAGACAATTTTTATACAAGTACCACTGGTTTCAGAGAAAATGTCTTATTCATGGATAGAAAACAAGGAACGACGTTTCTGGTAAATATGAAAATCCAACGCAAATCTATCCAGAAGTCCCTCTTCTCCACATTTATGCATTTCAAAAGATTAAAATCATTGATATTCATGGATTAGATTTTTTTAGATTATTTCCAAGGATTCTCATTTTCAAAAGATCTCTAGAAACTCCTGTAGCTAAAGAAAAGTGTATGGAACACATAAGTTTCCAAACATGTGCTTCAAGATCAAGATATTCATGGATTGCTTAACTTATTTACCCCTTCAATTTATTTTACAACCTGCTGAGCTTGCCTCTCAATCAGCTAGGTAATTTAATTTAGGATGTTCCAGAATTTCAAAATTTTAGATTGTTGGAAAAATAATCCACTCTCTGGATCACAAAGTGGTAGAGCATTCAAGCATGCTAATAGAAGGTCCTAGGTTCGAGTCCTGTCTAATCTACGGAAAGTAAGATGGTATCAGAGCTCTACTTCAACCCCAAGCAAAGAAGAGTAGCTCATGAAAGGATTTTGGAAGATTCAAGAACAATCCACACTCCGAACCACAAAGGGGCTGGTAGCTTAGTGGTAAAGCACCTCAGCATGCTAATTGAAGGTCTTGGCTGCGGTCCCATGCAAAGGGAAAGCTAAAATTTTTGAGCAGGTGAGGGAGAGAAAAATAGGATATTTTAGCATTAATAGGGTCCCATGAATTTTTATTTTTCTGTGCAGAGACAAAATAGGAGTCTTTAGCACTAGCAGAAGTATGGTCCCATGAATCCCGAATATATTATTGGAAGGAAAAATTGAGAGGGAAGCTTAAATTGAAATGCCAAGTGTCACAAAAGCTCCCTAAAATTTATAAGCAGCTGCATTTTTTTGTGCCCCCAATTGCTTAATGGGGTTGGAAATCCTCTCCCTAAAATATAACTACTGAGAAATTTTAAGAATTTTGTTGGGTTTTAGCAGCAACAATAATTTTTTTAAACATGGGACCACATTTCCCATACAAATAAGAACAGTAACCCCAGCATGGGACCGCCTTTAATTAGGATTGGGTCCTAGCTGGTCCATGGAAATAGCCTGGATAACTCTGAAGTTAAAAGCAGCAGATAATCCACAACGCTATGGGCTAAATAGCAATAATAACCGTTGCCTCCCACAGGTTCTACAGGGTTTCAGCTGGATGTCAATAAAATTAATTGCATTTTCATTTTAAATGTTAGCATAAAGTCCAGTCCAGTGGTCGTATAATCAGGGGAATCGCTTGCTTGCTTATTTGTTTTAATTTATAAGTATTGATCGTTTGTTTGCTTATTTGTTTGCCCATGATCTATAAGTGCGTGTATTAATACACAGAGGGCAATTTTATGTAAAAGAAAACTTGCTAAGAATCGATAATACCTGGCACTTTTTCTACGCCGGAACCGAGCAGAACCCTCTCGGAAAGCCTTCAAGCACTTCTGCGATGTATACTATTCATCTAAACGTTCTAAAACCCTGCCAAATATGGCATAGGCTACCATCATATGTGATAGAAAACCTTGCAAGTATAGGTGAGAAGGGGGAGAGGGGAGAGGCGCTAGCAGTGGTACGCTCTAAATTAATTATATACAACGTGGTATCTTATATTTTTCTTTCGAATGTTTAATTGAAGGAAAAGCCGTTTTTTAAATTAATTTAAAATAATAAATTTGAGTTATCAATATTATGACTAGCAATTGCATGTGTATAATGCAATGTGAACGCCAAACGGTATATGTTATTTGATTTAAAGGGATAGTTATTATTTTTGTAGTTGATGTTGATGAGGGTGTGATTGATTTTGTAAGTGTAGAAATATAGATGAACCACTTTATTTAAAGGTTCTCTACATTTCAAACTTGTTACAAATTCATACGTATACAGTTGTAAATCTTATACCATGAGTGGTAGCATTTTGTGGACTATTTTATTTGAACTTAACATGAATACATGAAGACTTTCGTGCATGTGCAGATTTTATTTCATGAGTGGTAGCCTTTGTGGCCAATTTTTTTCGCTCTAAACATGAATACATTTGATACTGTTTTGGATAGTTAATTACTTTTGTAGTTGACGTGGTTTGTATTTATTTTAGGGTAATTGTGTTAGTGTTTCATCGGTTGTTTGGTTGGTCTTTTGTTGAAAAAATATTTTTGTACACTCAATAAGGGGTGTGATTGATAGTGGTAGTGTAAGAATATAGATGAAACATTACATTGAAATGTTCTATGTGTACATTTAAATTTGTTACAAAATCATACATATACAGTTGCAAATCTTATATCACGACATTTGAACTAAACATGTATACATAAAGACCTCCGTATACATTTGCAGAATTTATATAATGAATGGTAGCCTTTTATGGGGCAATTTTATTTTCACCGAACATGAATACATTTGATACCCTTGAACGACAATGAATCCTGTCATTGAGGAAGGCACATGCCCCCACATGTCACTTCGGAAAAAGGATTAGAGCCAACTATAAATATAAATGAAACAATCAAAAGGAAATAACATGAAAGTACTCTATAATAATTTTTTAGTCCATAGAATGCAATAAACAAAACAAATGAATAAATACTTCAATTTATATTTAATTGGAGGGAAAACCATAATTTAAATTGATTTAAAATAATAAATTTGAGTTACACTCGCAACCATAGTGAAACCAATACTATGACAACTATCATGTGGCAATATAATAACTATTGGGTATTGTGTTATCAAGACTCATGTCAAGTATTGACCATGTTCACGTATTGGCACATCTCCTATATGGTAAAGTGAATAATTTGGGGTCAGATGCATGACCTCACAAAATTAATAAGCACAATAAAACAAATATGATGATATTTATTATGTGGGGGCTTAAGGAGAGTGGTATTATTATTTTAATAAAGTTTAAGATATAAGTAGTAATTGTACCAAAAGATTTTATGGTCGTGTGTATAGGGGTGGCAACAAAAATGAAGGGTGAAGAGTTTATAGAGTTGATCAAATTTAATAATTATTAGTGTTAATTTATATTGTTCTCGCACGGTTAACATGAATACATTATGTTATTCTTTAATAGTGATTCAAGTTTAAATTTGACAATGATAAATATTTTTCATGGTTTGAAATACTTGTTAAATATCACTCTCTTCTAACTTGCAGATTTAAAATATGAGTATCATTTTTCCCAAAATTAGTAAGCACAATAAAACAAATATGACAATATGTATTATGTGGGGGCTTAAGGAGAGTGGTATTATTATTTTAGTAAAGTTTAAATTATATGTAGCAATTACCAAAAGGTTATATGGTCACACGAATAGGGTGACAACAAAAATGAAGGGTGAAGAGTTTATATAGTTGATCAAATTTAATAATTATCGTTGTCGATTTATATTGATCTACATGGTTAACATGAACATGTTATGTTATTCTTCAATAGTGATTCGAGTTTATATTTGATAGTAATATATATTTTTAGTGTTTTTAATATTTGTTAAATATCACTCTTCTAACTTACAAATTTAAAATATGATTGTCATTTTCCCCACAAATCTATATACAAGTTTTATTGATATTCACAATTTGTGAGAAATAAAGAACATCAAAGCATGTATTCAATGACCTAATAATAAAATCCAATCTCTTATAAATCAAATATGAATAATGGGCTCTTTTTTCACAATGGGGTAAATGTTTATACCGTGTTTTTCTCAAAAATTACAGCTATATTTTTCTTTAAAATTTGAAAGTGATTTAAATAACAAGCATAGGGAGAATAATCGACAAAACCCAAGAAAGAGGTAAATGCAAGCTATAGATATTTGTATCCGATGACCTACACAAAAATTAATACGACATGCTTCCATTTTGGAGCATTCAATACCAAAAATCTCTTAAATGGAGTAGGAGCTATGTTCTTCGTGTCTTCCATCTCATTGTTATTTTCTTCATACAAGTACATCTTGACCGACTACTTCATTTTGATATACCCTTGGGAGGCATGTTAATTTCTCTTAACCGATAAAATTATAAGGTCATAGTAATACTCATACTAATATTTTTGGTCAGGGGTTCATTGATTCTTTGAGCTCCCCTTCTACAAATAAACTAGAGTTGTAAGGTTCCATTAGGCTTATGAACAAGTTCTTCATGTTTGTCAATTCATTAAGATATCTAACACAGGCAAGGTGGTAAACTATGTAGATAGTATAATCAATTGTGGACATGATGAAATAAGAATAACTCATGAGAGTGAAATATCTCTTACCATCAATGATGAGACATGCATAGCTACACTTAATTAATACACAAACAAAATTTACATGGTCAAGGTTGGTTCTAAAGTTCTACATTAATTCCAAGAATTTGAGTGCAACCTTACTTTATCCATGCATTGCATATCCTATGATCATTAAATTACATGACATTGTGATGCATATTTTAAACAATTCTCATGCATTCTTTATGATTCCACATTTTTTATACATGTTTATGAGCACAATTACAAGCACATCAAACAAAAAAATCCATTTTTAATGCATTTCTATACCCCCTTTTAATGCTTCAAGCTTTGCAATAAGTTGGGAGATTCTTTACACCTAAAAAAATTGCATTTGATTAATAATTTTCAAGGATTTATAAGGAAGTCCAATGTGTGCATATGGACTATAATTATCGCATTCGATAAGGCCACATCTCGTTGAAGTATTTTTAACGACAACCAACATGTCATCTCAATGCTTCCACATTTTGCACAAACATACATAAGGGCAAGGCATACGCCTATAATTTTTGAAGAAAAAAACATTTTACATTTTTCTATGGATTTTCATAATTGAAATTGCTTTGAATTCTAATACTTCATCAACAAACCCATTTTACCCATTTTCTACATATCTAAAAATGATAACATAGTTCCACAACGAAACATCTCTTTAAGCATTTTTCATATATTTCTTTTGCATTTCTAATCATTTCATATTTTGTATGTGTGTCTATTAAGTAAGTCATAACATATCATGTGACAAAACCTTGATTTCCAATATGTTAGTGTAGGTTATTATTTATCTTTTTATTTATTTATTAGGATAATTCTTACACTTGTGTTAGTCGTACACTTGTTGAATTAGTTTGCTTAGGTGTACTAGTTGTGTAGAGTTGGCTTACTAGTTGTGTTGAGTTAGCTTCTCAATTATGTGGAGTTAGCTTACTAGTCTTTTGGAGTTAACTTAACTACCAAAGATCGCTTAATGGGAGTTCTTCACCAATGATTTAGATAGTAGTTGTACTTCCCTCATCTTATATGTGCATCTTTCTTATTGAGTAATCAAGTCATTGTATTGTAATGTATTGAGCATTATGGATTATGATGGATTTTCATATATAGTATTTTAGCTCTTCTGTTTTAAATCTAATGTGGTGTGCTATTATCATCTAAGATCGCGGTTTGGAACAATCTTCTTATTGTTCCTTTCATGGTATCAAAGTTATAGATGATGTAGACATTCATCTGTAAGTTTTTCTTTACTGTTAGCAAGGTTTATTTTTTCATGTATTCGTAATTTGTTAGCACTTTCCCAACATGCATTTTTATGCAAAACGGAGTGCACCATTGATTTGGAAGGTGTCAAAACCATAGAATCTCATCGTAAACTCGAAAATGTTTTGAGATAGACAAATTTGGACGTAGATCTGCACCCTCTAGGTGCATTCTTTTATCTATTGGATATAAGCATGTACCTTATAGATGCATTCTTTTACCTTATGTATATTTTTGTTTTGATGCGATCTTTTATCCACTGGATGCAAATTTGTACCCTTTGGGTGCATTCTTTTATCCATTGGATATAATTGTGTACCTTCTAGATGCATTCTTTTACCCTCTGGATATTTTTGTTTTGGATGCAGTCTTTTATCCATTTGACGCATATATGTACCCTTTGGGTGTACTCTTTTATCCATCGATATAAGCATGTACCTTCCAAATGCATTCTTTTTCCCTATGGATATTTTTGTTTTGGACGCAATCTTTTATCAACTGGACGTAGATATGTACCCTTTGGGTGCATTCTTTTATCCATTGGATATAAGTGTGTACCATCCGGATGCATTCTTTTACCCTCTGAGATATTTCTATTTTGATGCAATCTTTTATCCACTGGACACAAATCTATACCCTCTAGTGCATTCTTTTATCCATTGGATATTGACGTGTACCCTCTGAATGCAATGATTTACCCTCTGGACATTTAGGTTTTAGGCATAGGCTTTTATCCTTTGGTCGCAAACCTGTATCATGTGGATGCACTCTTTTACCCTTTGGACATTTGGGTGTCACGTGTACCTTTAAAAAATCAGCTTTAAAATATTATTTTAATAACGAAACCTTCTAGAGTTCATAACTTTTGATCTGTAGCTCGGATTAAGGTGACTTTTTTTGAAATTGTGTATTTTTTTGAGATCTACGCATTGGTGACATTTTTATACACATATTTCAAATGTAAAAGGTATTGTTACTCATTTTAATATTTACATGCACTCAATTATAAAGTGCCAAATTTAGGAGGGTGTTATAATCACTTGTGGACATAATTTTGGTTGAGCCCGACATCCTAAACTTTTGGGTGTTGCATTCTTGTATCTATGGGTGTATACATTTATATCTCTTTTTTTTGTTGAGATATTTTGGATTTGTATTTTCGACACTTTTTTTTTTGCATGTTGACAGTCTCTCTTGTGGGGGAGCTATTCTAGTGAAGCCTAGTGTTAGTTTGTCAGTGTTCGAGTAGTTGATTTTGGCAACTCATACAAATTTGTGGTATCACTCTACTCATTCAGCAGTATGGGAGGGTGTGGTGTTGATATTGATTCTTTGGGTTTTGTGTCCTTACCTTGTTACCTTAGTTTGTCTTGGATCATTACACTCATATTTATTTGGATCTCGCAAAGATTGCCTTGTTGCCTTAGTTATTGTTCTTGGATCGTGACACACCTATTTGTAGCAGTTGATCTTGCTTCTTCGGATTTTGTGTCCTTGCCTTGTTACCTTGGATTTTCTTTGATCATGGTACTCATATTTATCTGGATCTCATGCCCTTGTTTTATTGCCTTGGTTGTTTTGGGTCATGGCACACCTATTTGTAGTGATTGATCAAATTATATTTGGTGTTTTTTTGCATTTTCAACATCACTCCATTGATACTCCTTGCATGGATCTATTCCGGTGAAGCCCAAAGGTCATTTGTTTTTGAGTTCTATGATCAACAAAGGATTCGGACCACAAAGTGCACACCACACTTCTTCAACATTGTACGAGTTTTTGGAGCCGAGCTTCGAGGATATCTTGCAATGGGATTTTGCTCTCTCTACTTTGTTATTACTGGTTTTGGGTACCTTGTGGTGTCTAATTTTCTCGCTAGTTATTGTACATGGGTACCTCATCAGGCCTTATTGTCGGGACCCACCTTCTTTTTCGCCCACCTAAGTTATGCTTACGGGAGGGTGTTAGTGTAGGTTATTATTTATCCTTTTATTTATTTATTAGGATAATTCTTACACTTGTGTTAGCCCTACACTTGTTGGGTTAGCTTGCTTAGGTTTACTAGTTGTCAGTGGAGTTAGTTTAGTAGTTGTGTTGAGTTAGCTTCTCGCTTATGTAGAGTTAGCTTGCTAGTCTTTTGAGTTAACTTAACTACCAATATCGCTTAGTGGAAGTTCTTCACCACCGATTTAGGTAGTAGTTGCACTTCCCTCCTCCTATATGTACATCTTTCTTATTGAGTAATCAAGTCATTATATTGTAATGTATTGAGCATTATAGATTATGATGGATTTCTATATATGGTATTTTAGCTCTTCTCGCTTTGCAAATCTAATGTGGTGTGTTATTATCATCCGAGATCACGGCTTGGAACAATCTTCTTATCATTCTTTTCACAATATTCCTTTTAACCTTAAATAAAATGATATTATATATCTAAAATTTTCAACATGAATATTACATACTCTTAGAATTATGAATGTTGGTGTGGTGAATTTATATGAAGTTAACGACAATGTGTACAATTTCTGATTGAATATAGTGATATCCCGATAAAGAGGTATCAAATATCAATTGTATAGAAATATAATATGTGCCACATACACTAATATTTAAGAGGTTAAATACATGTTAACTTCCCATAGTCATTTACGATTCTTACTATAGTCTCCAAAATGTCCTTGACATGTTGGCAAGGAGTGAGCACTCCATCCAATCATCCATAAGTATGGTGTATACCATATGTTTACATCAAACCTTTGCATCAATAGCTTGATGTCATCCTCCTCATTATCTACAACCACATTGAAACAATATTGAATAAATAGTTAGGTAGTAAAGAAAATAAATGTAAGCATACACTTACCATCACCTTCTTCATGTTAGTTGTTAAACAAACTCACTAGTGCATGGTCTAACAAATTAGCTCCTTATTTAATAGAGGATATTTCAAAGTCTTGCTTCTTTAAATCTTTGCCACTTTTAATCTTGTTGTTAAACTTAACATGAGTATACAAAGAATCGATGGCTTCCTTTGAAGATTTAAGGCTTGCAAATTTGATATTTTTAGAGCCATTACTAGTTGAGTGGCTTCCCACATGATAGTTGTATAAATTTTTAGTTAGTAATGAATACAAGATGTGATATGCATAAGACACTAGTATAATTTTTTTAATATTTATACCAAATAAAATAATATGAAGTTTGACAACTACAATTCTCTCAATGGACGTCTCATCCCTAGAAAAATTATCAACCATCGATGGGAGTAATTTCACTTTTTATGAATCTTTTTATTTTTAAATTTTTTGAGAATGCTTAACTAACATACATAAAAAAGGATTGAAATAATGTTATAGGTGGATATTTTGATTTAATTAACTTCTAACATTAATTACACAAATCAAAATAACACTTTTCAAAGTAAATGTTAATCTAACAATTATCAAAAACACAAGGGAGAATTGCACGTAGTCGATTTTATGTGGATGGAAGAGTTGGGGTGATCTAAATATAGAACAAGTTAAAAATTCTTTGTTACAGAAATTGACATACAACTAGGTCAAAAGTGTCCATATAGTCTTGACCCTTTTATACCGACTTGAACCTCGCTTAGAATCTAGGTTTGTGTAGACAAAAAATCACGCACTTTGGGTAATTATCTAGTCTTGATTACATACCACTATTCATATGATTGCTAAGTAAGAAAAGTACTAACTAACCCGTCTTTGGTCACCTTTCTTTGTTTTTGTTGTTACTTTCAGTCTTGCACCCTTACTTGCTCAGTCTACATTTTTACTCTTCGACATTTGTCATCCTGGACACCAAAGACCCTAGCCGACGCTAGCCAAGCGCCTCGTCCCCTTTGGGCGCCCATGTCCCCTTTGTATTTTACTCACACTTTTTAGGTCCTTTCTAGCCGTTTGAGCATCTTATCTTTTTGGTATTTGGCCTTTTCGAGGTTAATTACAAAATTCAAGCAAAGGAATCATATAAATATAAAGTTATGTGATCATAATAAAGGACCAAGCACTAAGCATTAGCTATCACCACCTAAGGTTAGCATCCATCAAGGCATCTAAGAGCTCCATTGCATCCATCTAACACCATCACAAGGGACACAAGGGCTAGTTTTTTTGCATCACACTTCATAGAGGGGAGTTCATTATATTCCATGAACACATTTATTACATTCTACATCTAGCTACTTGCTCATTATCCAAGTGCGACACACATAAGAGCAACCTAGGGCACAATTTTACACACACACGCATAGAACTACATTGGGTCTGAGATGTAGTGTAGCGCTCAGTCATAAGTTCACCATTGTGACAACTGAGGACAGTCTGACCCCTCATTTTGCATCTTTATTTTTTAGGATTTGATGTCTATGTGAGGGTTTTGCAGGTTCATTCTTCATTGCAAGTTTCCAGTGACCTCATTGATCTTAGTGTGACCTCGAGCAATAAAAGGCGAACACTTTGTGACACCTCGAAGGAGGTTTCCTAAGCATTTCCACAGACCTAGGCACCTAGAATCAGGACTAGGGCACCCGTGGACACCCCTATCCCTCTCTGGCACCCCACCCATCTTGTTCCTCGCTTATGCACTTTTTAAAACTTTGGTGCGATGGTTAGTGCTTCGTTTTTTCCATTTTTACAACTCTGTGCATTCTCCAGAACTCTACAAATCAACTAAGTCATCTTATTCCTTCTTTTCACTTAGGGTTTCATTATTTATTGCTTACTTTGTTTGTGTATCATTGTTGTACTTAATTGTTATTCATTTATTGCTAATATAACATTCAAATTAGGCTCATAAATTACATTTTAGCTTAATCATTTTGGTGAACCCAAACTCAATCTTCACGCTCCTAGGATCCTCACACTTTTATTGCTCATCTTCCTAGGGTCTTATCATCATGAGTATCTCTATTAATGATTTCTTGCTCATCAACCTTGAATTAAGAGAAAGAGTCAAAAATCTCCTAGCTACCACTCGCATTCCTGCTAATATGCATCCAAATTCAATATATCAAACATTTGTAGAGGTCTTCTAATCCTCATGTTGATCTAACTATTTTTGATAATGACCCAACATTGCACATCATGATTCACATTTACAATGTGGGTGTCAAGTGTACTTTAATTGATAATGGATCTAAACTCAATCTTTGTCCTATGTCATTCCTTGAAAATATTGGTCTTTCGGCTATTAATGTTAGTCCATCATGTCTTTCTCTTCGTGCATATGATGGCTTTGTTCATCCATGCTTAGGTCACATTACTCTACCTATTACAATTGGACCAAAAACTCTTAACACGGTTTTATTTGTCATCGACTTCCTCGTTTCATACAATTGTTTACTTGGTAGGCCATGGCTTCATGCCATGCAAGTGGTTCCCTCTACTATACATCATTGTGTTAAATTCCTACATGAGGGTATCAAATATATTATTTTTCGTGACTGTCATCCATACAAATATTGTGACCATGATCCAAATACTACACTTCCTACTCCAATAACTGATACTACTAATGAACCGCAACCGATGGATACTCTGGATCTTTAACCACCATTTGAATGTACCATTTACATGCTGTAGACATAGTCTCATTTGCAACATTGCCTCATTTCCTAATACTACTGCCATGATTCCTTATCAGGGGCATGTCCTCGTTGGATGTCATATCACCTTCAATGCCTTCTCATGCACAATCGACATCTACACTACCTCCTTTCACATGTACACTTTTCATGAATGATTCTTATTGGGAGCACATTCCATTTGATCCTACTTGCGATGTCACTATATGTTCACATGATGGTTTGACTCAGCTAGGATTTGCTTTCAAGGATCTTTATCCTCTAACTCATGATCCTCATCTCTATTATGGATTCATCACTATCACTGTTGCTTATGGTTTGCATGTCTTTTATCTCACAATATACCTTACGTGAGCCCTCGCTCTTCTCCACTTACATTAGGACAATCTTGGCTTGCTTACATTAGGGGCACATTAGACCTTGATCATATTGATATCTCATTTCCTATGCCCTTTGGTTGTGTGTTCATTTGTAATAATTCTTTTCTTGGCTATACACAAAATCTCACTCACTAGTATGCACACGGATGCCCATTACCTCCTTTCATTGATGAAGAATATGTTATGAGCATGTACAATCTACGCCTCAATGGCTCTCGACCGATCAACCTCGATATTATTGCTTATCGGGTCTCCAATTCTACTCCATGTGATTTTGAACATGACGATGATGATCTCCTAGATGATATTACCCGATCCTATACTACATCCACATTTGGGGGTATCATACTTATTCCTCCCCCATCCCACTATCACATTCCTAGACATCTATCACTTTTATTGTCACATTTCATTCATCACATACACTTTGATACACTATGTTGAATCGTTATTCCCAATGATGCACTCTTGGGCTTTGGTTCACACTTGATCATTGAGGGCATCCTATATGTAGTCGTGGTGAATTACATATAAAGACAAGTTGGCTCTCTCTCTCTTTTCTCATCATGTGTTGCTTAAGCTTTAAAGTTTCCCATTAATATATATTATTTCTATTTACCCAGTCCTACTAGTGACCCACTATGGCTTACATTCCAAGGAGCTTATTACGCACAAAATATTTGATGTTAGTGATGTTGAATTAAACTTCGGTAATCATGTTGTAACCTTTCCTAATCCCATGGAGTTAGTGAAGGATTTTTCTTCATTGGCAATGTCCATTTTGGCTTTCTTTCTAGGCTATGTAGTATTATCCCTATCTTTCAAATGTATCAATTCCTCGTTTAGAAGCTTATGCCTAAAGGATATTCATGTTTTACTTTTACAGGATGAGCTTTTCTAAAGAAAATCTGAGAACAACTTCCACTCAAAGGTTATGGGGGTAGGAGGTGCTCACCTTGACGTATATTCTCTGACAAAATTTGTTTGGATGAAAAAGAAAGCAGAAGATTAGAGTGAAAGGTGTGTAGGTATCTTCAAACAAAGAATTTGAGAGTGACATTTCACTCGAGGAGAAATATGATCACAATTGTTGGGGGAAGGGGAAGACAACCCTTACCATATGGTGGAAAAATGATGCAATATTAGCTCGCCATGCCTAAAGGGTAGGTTTAGATTTTCAAGGTTTTAACTCACCATCCTCCGTCCCAAAGAAGTTTGATTGAAGGGATGTTTTTGTCTTGCATTAGTCAAATTTTATATGTATTTCAAGCCATGGATGATTATAAGGAATTTAATGAAAGGAAGGAGAGTGTACTCTCTGGATTTGCACAATCTCGAGTTGCTTGCTCATATGGAATTGTGAGCAAGAATGGTCTTGTATATTCACATATCGTATATCTATTTTGTTGATTTCTATGTGTTTATGTCAAGATTTTTGTTTCCTCCTACATGATATCTAAGTCTTTTGTAACTTTAGGCAATACATTTATATGGCTTTAATTTGTACTTTGATATATATATATATATATATGTGTGTGTTAATTTGTACTATATATATATATATATATATATATATATATATATATATATATATATATATATATATATATATAATATATATAAGTTTCAAGGGTGAGGGCCCCAATAGATCCCTCTTCTATTATGCAAAAAACAAAACAATAACATGTGAAACATTGAAACAATAACTTGGTTCATAGCTCGGTCTCTATTGGGGCCTTTCTTGTTGTTATTATTTAGTTTTGTGATTGTCATAACATTTTATTATTAATAGAAGCATTCTCAATTTTTAAAAAATGCTGAACAACTCTTTTTTCTTGTCAATATTTGGTGGTTGGAATAATTTGATGGTTGGAATAATTTTCAAAATTAAATTACTCTTAATTATCTCATCCTCTGTAAGACTGTAACATGTTCCACTCTTCATCTGTTGGAATTACAATTTTTGTAAATCAAAGTGACATGTAACTTTGTTTGATGTTTATTGGTTACTTTTTAAGAAATGAAAATTTTTGGGTCTTATTCTATTCAAAAAAAATTTTAAGTTTTAAATCTAAAAATTCTTGTAGTGACACATATACTGACATGAGAACTTCACTTTATAAAATAGTTGAGCATTAACTAGTCACATCAATTTTTGAAAAAGGGATTTAGCCTTTACTTTCAATTAAAAAGAAAGAAAATCCAACATTTAATACATATGAGAAGACAATATTTATTATTAAGATTTTATTAGATATATGAGAAGACAATTTTCAACTATTGACAATTTTTGATATTTTGTAATTATATTTTCATATTTAATAAATTATCAAGATTTCATTAGATAATACTACAAATTAAATATATAATACTGACATATATAATATATTAATTATCCACCTTTCAAGATGCCTAATGACATGTTAAGACTAGATAATAAGGATTATATTGGCTTAACTTTACAGTTGCAGATTTTACATATTTTTCTGGAGCAAAGGATCATGATATTTACTTTCTCCCTATTCATCTTTAGATCTTATTCCTTTAAATGATATTCCAAGGATACACTTTGGAATAATTCTTTGACGTGAAATTACTCACAAAGTAGATATAATAATTTCTTCCATAGTGAAATCTATGGCCTTCACTTCCCGAATAAGATTTGAAGAGAGCTCAATTAATCCTAAAATCAATTTTTTGTTTGGTGTGGCTATCATTATTTTGTTCTTACCATTGAGTGCTCAAAAAGAGGGTTTATAATCATCAAAAGGTGTATCTTTGTAAGAAAGATTATGAGGCATGGTCGAGTTATTAGTATGCTACCGAGGGAGTTTTGCCCTCTCTAAATTCTCGAACTCCTCTGGTGAGGAAGAGTGCATCTTAATAGATGAACTCAAATGTTCTATTAATCGGCTGTCAAAAGGATGGCTGATTTCATGCGTGGACAATGAGTTTCGACCCATGCACCGCATATAAGTGGAAATCCCTCAAAGCTGGAGGATTGGGGTTTTAAAATGATAAAGCTTCGTATCATAGAGTTTTAACGTATTGCTCCAAATTTCTAATGGTATCGAAAGAGAACATCTTGCTGATTTAAAATCCCGGCTACAAGATGATATGTGAGAGATTGAAGAATACATCTTATCCAAGGTTTACATCTCAACAATTTTTGGAGCAATGGAATATCTAAATTTGATTAACTTTTTTTAATTATAAGTTGAATTTGATGGGCCTCTAAGGTGAACCCTAGTGGATTGTCTGCAGTAAGGAGCGATAAGGAATTTTAAAGGTAATCATTAAATTTGGGGAAAATGGCAATGAAACTAATCATTTTGCCGAAGCATTATCTCGCTACTTGAGATATGGCACTCAAATATATGTAACTCATTATTGTGGATTCCTAAATATCATTAATATTTTAAACAATGCTTTGCATCTCCATCTTCAAGCTCAAGGATTTTATCTCGTAGTCATAAACATTAAGTCCACAACATAATTCAATAATGAGACGATCATGATCACACATAAGAGGGTAATGTATATCCCACATTCTATTTTGTCCTGGCATTAATGTTAATCTTATTGTTACACTTCATAATATTGAGTTCCCTAAGCTCACAAAAAACAACATTTACGAATTTCTATACGCAAAAAAATATTGAGTATATTATGATGTAATGTTGTGGAAAGCATCAATAAAACCCCACGTGTCCGACTTCCTAAAAATGATTACATTAAATAATCAATATAGAATTTGAAGTATAAAATCAACATCATTTGAAAATTACGCATGATGTACATTTTTTCTACCTTTCAAGATGCCGACTGAAAAGTTGGATACAAATTTTGGTTATTCCAATGTTTGTTATCTTAACTTTACATGTTGAGGCCATTTTTTTCAAATATTTTTCCACAGTCGATCCTAAATACACTATTCTAGATATTTATTTTACTTTCCTTTTTATGATATTATGCAATTGGAAATGGCCATTCTCTTGTGCCCTTGCTTTTGGGAGTTTTCGACTTGAGATCATCATGGGATAAAATTCCTATGCATCAAATTGAGCCTAGTGGGAGTTATGGGATAATATTGAGCTATGGGTATTCTCATAAGGGTGGCATCTAAATGGTCATGACAAACCCAAGGGCATGATCATAATTTCGGTAGGAGCAAAGGATACCATGGTGTTGGAATTCGGAAATAGAATATGGTGGATATGGTGATGTTGATCAACGAGCAACTTATTCCTTGACCTACGTTGGCATGGAGGGACCATTTTTTCAACAAAAGGGTGGTAGAAGCAACAGAAGAAAGTTTCCTTGGGTTTGTTATAACTCCTTGTAGCTCAATCCCTCCGCCCGGGAGGAATTACCATGGGGAGATACGGTTTATCTATGGGAAGGAAGGTTTATCGCATGGGGTAGAAGACAACCTTATCTTTCTTAAAACTACCGTGAGGAATCGCATGTAGTTTATTTTTTACTTACCTAATAACTCTTAGCGCTCATTTTGAGCTCGCAATCTCGGCTATAAATCATGTTTTTTGTTCTATCTAATATTCCTCATTCACCTATTCCATCCTCTAACTTATTAACAAAAACCAATAATCAACTAAGTTACTAATTTTCATTCTTTGCCACCCGCCAATAAGTAGGCGTCCATCCAGGCTTCTTCTTCAATTCCCCTACTGACTGAGGGTGCCCCCCACTTCACTTCCACCTGGTGGGGTGATCGGTGACATTCAAAAGCTTAACCTTGAGACATCATAGGCTAATGGAGAAGGGTCCTCATGAAATTGAAACACACAAAGACCTGTAAACATTAGCAGTGCAGGGAATGTGTATTTCATGCATATGGAAAGATCTTCAAATTATCCAAGCCTTACACTTATGAAATCATCTCTTTAAGGATGGGTTAAGAATTCAAAATCTATCAAAGGTAAGAGGAAGAAGGAGGAGGAGGTGGATATTGAAGAGCATCCATGTATGGCTTCCTATAAATGAGGCCTCCATATTTTTGTTCTTATCCACCCTCTTTACATATTTGTAAACTTCTACAACCGCATGTGATTGACTACATATGGCCATTACATTTGTTCAACATACTTCTCGCTTTGTTTTTGGGGCAATGATAAGGAAAGCAAAAGGACCTCCAATAAGACCGCTTGCGCCAACATGACAAGCTTTGGGTATGTTCAACCATCAAAAGAATATATAAACAAATTTTGTTAGATTTAGTTGCTAAAAGTAGATGTTGGTGCATGTATGTAGAATTTGGAACCTTTTACATATTTTTCACGTGGACTCTTTAGCTTGCTTTTGCAACATATGTTTTTCTTTTGTCTTGTATCATAGATAATAGCTATATTTTACTAAATTACACCTCATTGTCAAACTTGGATTCGTTATCTTTATTCAACCTAAGCCAACTCATATGTACTCAAGGGTATATAAATTATCAAGATTTCATTAGATAATACTTACATGACATGTTAAGATAATATTTATTATTAATATTTTATTAGATATATGAGAAGATAATTTTAAACTATTGATAATTTTTGATATTTTGTAATTATATATTCATATTTAATAAATTATCAATATTTCATTAGATAATACTAAAAATTAAATATATAAATATATATATATATAATTATCAACATTTCTTTAATACTGACGACATGATAACTTCACTTTATAAAATAGTTGAGCATTAACTAGTCACATCAATTTTTGAAAAGGGATTTAGCCTTTGCTTTCAATTAAAAAAGAAATAAAATCCAACATTTAATACATATGACAAGACAATATTTATTATTAATATTTTATTAGATATATGAGAAGACAATTTTCAACTATTGACAATTTTTGATATTTTGTAATTATATTTTCATATTTAATAAATTATCAATATTTCATTAGATAATCCAATGACAAATATATAATTCTATATATAATATATAAATTATCAAGATTTCATTAGATAATAGTGACATGACAACTTAACTTTATAAAATAGTTGAGCATTAACTAGTCACATCAATTTTTGAAAAATGGATTTAGCCTTTTCTTTCATTTAAAAAAAAAAAGAAAGAAAATCCAACATTTAATACATATGACAAGACAATATTTATTATTAAGATTTTATTAGATATATGAGAAGACAATTTTCAACTATTGACAATTTTTGATATTTTGTGATTATATTTTCATATTTATTAAATTATCTATAGTGTTGATGTTTGTTATGAACAATGTTAGCATTAATTGGGATTTTTCTTTAAATTATTTCCCACGCTAGGTCTAATATGCTTTCAAGTATACACTTTTCCATTGCACTCTTTAGCTTAAACAAATTTCATCTTAGACACTTTCATTGTAAAAATTACATGTACTCATATATGCATTACATTTGGTAGAATATTTGACAAAAAATAATCTTCAACAATGTCACCCTAAAATATTTTCTTTATCCTACAAATGTCTCTGATCACATTTGTTATATCATCATCTAATTTTTCCCATCCATCTCCTACCACATAGGAAAGAATTTTCCATTTCATGCGGATGTTCTTTATACTTGATCAATGATGATAAACTTCAAAAAAATGGAGCAATTGTAGATATGCAAAGTTCTTTAACTTCTTAATCTATGAAAATAACAATGCTGCAATACTCTCTTTTGCTTGGTAATTGATAGAAAAGCTCCAAGTTACTTCACAATTTGTAATGTCAGTTCTTTGATAACCTTGTCTATTGTTAACCAATAAGAATATTCTAAGACTAAGAATTTTCGAAATAGTCGAATCAAGCCAATAAGACATATCAACATTCTTTTTATGTTTTTCCTTTATAAGAACCATGTCAGAGTGTGAAAGGAAAGCCAGTAAGAAGGCTCCACATATGTATGGTTTTAACGGATATTTTATATTAAATGATCTTTTTGTCATGTATGTTTTTCACATCGCAAAGTTTAAACCAATAAAAAACACCACGTACGTATGGATTTCTTATTTCACATATCTTCTCTTAGTCATCATGAAGTCAAAAAGAAATCTCTACATATCATCTCTGTTTTGAAAATGTAATAGCACCGAATGAATAACTTCCGCATATCAAAGCAAACCAATTTTTTTGCAATTTAAGAAATCTCCATGCTTATAATCATAAAACATGTTTTCAAACTTTTTTATAGTATTTTTAAATAAGTGTTTTGAAGATGTAATAACACACAAATGAATAACGTCTCCATATAGTGTCTTTTCTTCGATTCGGGGTTTGTAAGATTCACAAAGTACTTTTTTGTCATGTTTTAAATATTTATTTGTCGAATAGAGAATGAATCAACTTATATTCTTTGACATTATCCTTTCTTCGTAGTTTTTAAAATTTGTGGATAAACATCAATGTGTGAATAGAGAATAACAATAAGCTCCACGTGATGAACCAATAAACATTGATGGGTTAGCTAACATTGTGATGACATTCTAGCAAATTGTCACAGACCAAAAATGTTTGTTTCCTTTGCAAACAAATATTAAACTTCTATCAATTACCTTCCAAATTAACCATTCATAATTAGAATTATGTGTTCAAACTTGTAACATTTGATAAACATGAAGTAATTTCTTGAAAATACACAAGAGCGGAGAGAAACATAACTATAGAGGAAAGAGAAGGAATGATCCAAATGTGCAACATAGATAAACATGCAGATCAAAGACTACAAATTATTTGGTACCACTACCAATCTTGGAACTATTAAGGGACAAGACTATATAAGTTATAACTACTATATGGTCATGAACTAATTTCTATAGTCTTGAATTCAATCCTTCAAACCTTAACCTTTGACAATATGGATATGAAACTTCTTGTGTGACTGTGCTTCACTTGTTATAAAGTGATATTTATTATTGACTCTCTTATATAGCCTTCTATAGGTTATTAGGTAAAATATTTTGATAAGGCATACCATAGGAAGATAAAATGAAAAGACAAATGCAAAAATGAAATTAAAGTAGATCAAAACATAGTTATTCTCAATGGAATGCTTGGGATATTTTTGAATATGTTTCAAATGATTTTTTGACATGGTGTAGATAATCTTGCATCACTAAGTCTTAACAATGTCTTATAGTGCTAAGTATATTTTTTGGTCATTATAGTGCTAAGTATTCAAATTTGTTCACATTATAACCTTGATAGTGCCAGTAGGTCTCTATAAGTAGTAAAACAATAAACTAATCAAATTTATGACCATGCAAATAGCTTCTGCATATCTAAAAATTTCATGAAAAAGAAATATATACAATGATTAATCAATCAAAATAGATCTAAGAAACTTTGCAATGTAATTGAGAAGGAAATACATAGAAATTGAAAAACACTCACTGAACAATCCTTGGACTATCAAGTTGACAAGATCTTTCTTTATAAAAATTTTCCTCCTTAGAGGGTAAACCACTGGTATAGTTACATTGTTACATAAAATTACTATAGCTTCCATGCAAGAAATTTGATACTTCCTATTTTTAAGATTACATATGTATCAATATTAAATCCTAATAATAGGAAAGCTACTACTTGTGCCTTGTTCAAGCTCTACTTAGGTTCCACTAGACCACTAGAATTTTCTTATGTAAACTGTGTTTGACTATGCTAAAGTTCAGTCACACATGCTTTGAACTCATTCTCAATATAACGCAGGTCCAAAATAGGCGGCCTCATCAGATTAGGCACTTCTTGTATGAGTATTGAACTCTGTTATAGATAGGTTTAGCATTTTCACTCATAATTGAAGCTTTCTCCACTTTTCCATTTGTATAAGTCACCAATGCCATAATATCTGATGTCTTCTAGCCATATCACACAGGAAAAACTAACACTTAGAGTAGCAATGAATGCTTGCAATTATTGCTCAAATATGGACTTGTGAATTAACCTGCCTTGTGGCTGATGCATAGAGGTAATATGAGATTTAGATAATAATTCAGATATCTTCTCTACTATACCCCATAGCTCTATCAAAAATCCTTCCATTATGGCCATCCAATCACCCAATTCTTTCAAAATGTTAGCCATGCAAATCTTTGTTGTATTCAAGTCTTGGATTTTGATTCGTAATACATTAAGACAAATACCCTTATTTATGAAAACTAGTAGCTTGTCCATCATTGAATTTATCTTGGTCATATGTTTTGTGTTGGCCTTGTACCTATTGTAACCCTTTCTCTTCTACATATTGATGCCTTTGTACAGAAACTAATAGTTGGTACAAAGTTCTCAAGGACATTTGCACATTGGGAAAAGTGTTCTTTGGCATAATGAATTGATTTTGAGAATGCATAACATCAAGCCGTGAATGCATTATTATCTTAACTAAATCAATTTTCATTTTCTAAGTGGCATCAATAATTTACTAGGGTTCTTCATCCATGACTTCTTCCCCTGTGTGTGCTTTCTTGAAATCCTCAAAATGTCCTCCTTTATTTCCATGTAGATAGGAGTAGCTCCTTGGGAAAACTTCCTCTTTGTGACCCTCTTGAGGGTTCTTGTGGGAGTATCATACTTGAGTTGCACCTTTAGGTCTTCAAGTTGTGCCATTGTAGAAGCCATTGATTTTTCCCAACAAGAGAGGAGTCCATGTTCCTTTTGAAGTAGTATATGCAATTGTTGTTATGGAAGGCAAGGTAAAATAATGCCTTACCACTTGTGGTAAGGTGTGTGGTGTCTAAGGAAAATTTGGTTTAGCTTGAATATTTCCCAAAGGGCCAAGATATGGCTCATGAAACTCTAGTGACCATAAGAGCTTGGAAAGAATAAATGGGAATGAAAGAGGGAATTGGAAGGAGTGGCACATTCATTCTTGATAAGAAAGTTTGGGAAACATATGGTGTGATAGCAGGAAGAAAAGGTAGATGAAGAGACCAACTAGATTGGGGAGAAATTGAAGGAAGGTCAAGGAAAGAAGGATAAGGTTGCATTGGTGCCTTCAACTTAGCCTTAGAAGGTATTCGACAAGACTGTTAGATGATGTTGGAGTTGAAGAAGATACAACAGTAAGAGGAGTGGAAGAAGAAATTAAAGAAGTAGAACTAGAAGAAATGGTTGTAGGAGATACACTCATTGATTATGATACTATTGTAGTAATTACAACAGGCTAGGAATAAGTGACTACAATAACTTGGGCAGAAAATGATACAATAGAAGTACTAGAAACAATATAAGTAGTAGAAATAGAAGCAAGGAGAGAAGGAGAAATAATATAAGTAGAAATAGGGGAAGAGAAAGGAGGAGTTTGATAACCAGTAGGATCCAATATCCCATGATCTCCTCCTACTTCATCTTCAAAAGAAGAACTAGTAGAAATGAGAATACTACTAGTGAAAGGTCCTAGGGAAGATGGAATTGGAATAGAAGAAGAAGAAACCATCCCTATAGAAGTCAAAATGAATAAGTAGAAAGAAAAGGAACAAACATAGGAGGCACAATTACAATAGTACTCACCAGAGGACTTGTTGCTTGTGGACTATGTGGACTTGTGGCTGTCCCAATAGACCTTACATGGATTGTCATTTGTATGCTTGGAGAAGGAATGAAATGAGAAGGACCAAATTTTACTTTTAATGGAGGAGGCACACAAAAAAGAAGCTTATGAAGTTGTCTTGAATCAGTACCTTCATCATTTGAATCTTCTTCCTCATCTTCCTTTGTACTTCTACTTTGTTAACCTAACTTCCAATCCACCAACTATGGCCTGCTGCCCAAACATGTGCATAAGTAACATTGAAATTTCTCATATTTATGGCCACCTGCTAGATCATTGACCTCATCCTTATAAAATAGGTCATCCTTGTGGGGTTGATGTTTGTAGTTGTAAGTGGCCATGCTAGGAGTGTTCTTGTAGAATTGTCCCACTCTTCCTGTTAGGTCAAAATTCCTTAGAGTATGATAGTCTAAGTGGAATGATGTCATGTGGGCTGCTATTCTCTTGGCCTTTTTCCAATCAATCAAGACCATTGAACCTACTAAGAAAGGAAGAGGGGATAAGTAGATTTTTTTATTCTTCTGTTCCTTTTCCACATGATTGATGTCATGGACAAAGTGATATACAATATCTCTGCTCAACTAGCTTGTCTAAAACATATTTGGGTAGTCTAAAAGGGATAGTGAGAATCCCCTATACTCTTATCACTATACAGTCTGGGTAACACTAGAAATCTCCCCATTCTCTCAATAAATTGATGATTCTTTGACTTACCCTAGGCATAAGGGTGTCATATATGGCATTGTAGATCACAAGGTAGTAGTTATTACAAATCACCTCCATGTTCTTCCTATAGTTATGCATGTGCATATTGCTAAAGACCCTGGGACTATATGACTATCTTGTGGTGACCAACTAGGGACTCCCTGAAATTGTTGGACTACACACACAACATCAAAAATAAGACATCATATAGAAATTTTCCCACTTCTTTGTCTTCCTTGGCACTCACAAGATTGTTTGAAGAGGTTAAAAGCTAGAAATCCAACCAGTTCATGTATCTTTTCATCATCATGATCATGGCTAGCAGGGGTACCCATGTCTGATTGACATGCACAATATTTTCTGCTCCAAACAGTCTATTCATTAGGGCCATTCCCACTCTCACTCCATGTCTGAAAGATCTTATATTCATCTTCTCTATTGAGACTTTGGACTTGAAACTAGTCGGGTCCTCTGCCCAATCTTTAAGCACAATCTTAAGGTTATTTCATCTTTCCCCATTGTTCCATTGTTTCTTGATTGAACTAAATATTAGATCTAGGGAGATGTAGTAAGCAACAATAGCCTTTTCAAATATATTAGCAATTAAATTTCCTCCTTTGGATTTTATAATTCCTTCAACACAACTTACATCATCAACGAAAATACCCCAAAGTAAAGTCGATACAATGTATTACCTCTAGTTTTCCATAAAATATGCATCCCACTCTATCTAATGGCCACTAGATCAGCCATGAAAGTGCTTCATCCGGTGTGCATCGTCATCATCATCTATCAAACTAGCTCCTTCTACCTTCATTTTCAAGGTTGTATAATGCTCAAAACCGATGACTTGTTTGTCAAAAATGGTATCTCCAAAGAGCTGTTATGAGTAGAAAGTGTGTAGGTAAGCCTCCATTGATGATAAAATTTAAAATACTTGAGAAACTATAGGCATGCAAATCTCTCAATCTTAGAAACACTAATACTCTATTTTGCCTTGTGATCTCTTGAATTTAGACTTTGAAAGCTCAGTTATAGGCTATAGCTCAAATACCAGGTTCTTGAGCATGAAATTCCTTTCAAGAGTCCTATAAATCTTTCTAATTCATGGCTCATGCTAAAATTGTGGTATACAACTGCACCATCGAAGTCTAGTATGTCATTTAATAATTTATACGTTTTGCATTGATTAAATGATTTTCTTGAATATTTTATGTCTTTTCACCTCCTAGTCTTAGAATTCCATGTGGTGCTTTGATAGCTTCATGTTTTTTTTTAAGAACCATGTTAGAGTGCAAAAGGTGAGCCAGTAAGAAGGCTCCACATACATATGTTTTTAATAGACCGTTTTCTATTAAATTATATTTATCTCATGTATGCTTCACTACGAAGTGAAGACCACTAAAAACATGATGTATGTATGGATTTCATGAGTGGAGCGAGACCGAGTGTCGACTCTACATATCCTCTCTCGCTAGTCACCCCAAAGTGAAAACTAATAAGAAAGCTCCATGCTTATACCATTTTCCCAATGTTAGTTGTTTGGTGGGTCCTATTAATTATTGTGAAACTGAAGTGTGAGCCAATAAGAAAGCTCCAAGTCCAACTTCCAAGTTCCATTGGTGATCTTAGTGGTGAGTTGGTGAGTCGACTTCCGAGGATGCCATTGAGAGAAAAAATTTGATAGAGGATATTCACCAAACTAGTTTTAGGATGTTTGTTATTTGATTTCCAACTATTTTTTATATCTTTACCATTTTTTCCAAACAACGAAACTACATTTGCCAAAACCACAAGGACATTCGCCACAATTTCTATAAGTTTTTTTGGGGTTCTTTAAAATTTCCCGATTTGCACCACACGCCACAAGAACTCCTCTGCTTTCTTTCCTTCTTTCATACTCATTTTATGAAGCTTTGACTGGTGGAGGATCTTTGTCAAGTTATTTTCTAGGTGGCATAATTAGGACCTTTCAAGAGTTGAGCATCAGACAACAATTATTTGGGGGTTGACATTCAACCGTCTCGCTTATACAAATTAAATTCCCACAATACCTTACTTACACACAACAAAACAAATAAAATAGGTGTATAAAAATGCTTACTTGCACCAAATGCAACCTCTAGGTCAATAAAAATGATGCAAAGTTTGTCCTTGTGTGAAATACACCACACAAATCTTTTACTAGTCTTGCTACCACACAATAATTAAACAATAATTTAAATATCCTTCTAAGTGCCACTAAATAGTAGAATTCCATGAACAAGTTTGCACAATTTTTTTCCACGCAAACATGTTTTTTCCTTATCAATGCAATCACGTCTTATGTTATTCGCTATATGATTTGATTGTAGGTTTGTTTGGGTAAAGAACACACCAAAAGAAAATAACTATATGCTAAGAAATATCTCCACACTTTTTCAAGCTCTAAAGGATTCAAACAGTGTTGAAGATTAATTACCACATTTCTTCTATGCACATGCTTCAAATTTTCCGCTCCTAGATAGGTCAAAGATAATAAAACATCAAACACCAAAAATAGACACTTCAAACATGCAAATCTTTCTCGCTTCAATACTCGATACCAATGTTGGATGCAAGAGAGAGAAAAGAAGAATTAATTGATTATATTCAAGCCAATCAGGCTAATATATACAATCGTAAAATGGTTCCATAAAGCAGATGAGGAATCAACAAACTACTCGAGTATATGCCACGAAGGCATAATCACATAGTCAATTAAACAATGTATTAGTTTATGCTAATACATTTGATGATATGGAAAACTCTCTATGATGTTTCCAAATAACACATGACTTACATGCAACATCCTTATTTGAATATAGCTTGGGAAGACCTCTTAGGTCGCCCTTTGTGTCAAGAATATACAAACTTTTGAAACTGATATGACCATATCTTAAATGCCACAACATGTTAACATCCTCAATGGTAGAGAGACAAGTAACTCTATTAATAAAATTGATCCTTAGTGGAAACATCCTATTATTTTCCATGTAGGATTTTCTAATCAATCTATTTCCAAATTTCTTATAAAAATTTGAACAAACTCCATCTTCAAAAAGTAGTTTAAAACCCTTTTCAACCAGCTTATCTAAGACTCGATCAAACGATGATTCAAACTTGGAGTTCAAAATACACATCATTATTTTGACACTTACTATTACTTGAGGTGATTTTTATGTTTCCCTTTCCTTCAATTTGAATGGATTTTCCATCCCTTAAAGCACTTGAATTTTGAAGGTATCATCTAGCATGCTAAAACCCTCTTTCTAACTTGTCATTTGATTTGAGAATCCTGAATCAAGAAACCACATATTGTTGGAATCCTCTTTCCATATTACATCTAAGATAATAAGTTGATTACTTTTTCATATAATTTTGTTCATCTTGGAGAACCTTCTTCTCATCCTCTTGATTAGCTTGATTATTTGCTATCAATTTCTTACAATCTTTTGTAAAGTGTCTAGGTTTTTTTACAATAGTGACAAATAAAAAGTTTCTTACTCTTTCATATGAAATCTTCTTATTCTTTCCCTTTGAGTTAGAGTTCTTTAAATTTACTGATTTTTGTTTTGTATTTTATTCCATTTACTTAGAAATTTTAACCTTGGTTTCAAGTACATGCTCTGGATTTCTTGCATATATATTCATCTTATCCTCATGGGACAAAAGAGAACCTACTAATTCATCAACACTTGTAGTGTTCATGTCCTTACACTCTTCAAGAGTGATCACAATATGTAGCCATCTTGGTGTCAAATATCTCAAAATATTTCTAACAATCATTTTATCTTCAATGGTTTCTCCATAAACTCTCATTCTATGAACCATATCATTTACCCTTATGCAAAAATATCCTACACCTTCACTTTATGACATTATTAAATTTTCAAAATTCATTTTGAGGGTTTGGATTTTTGTTTCTCTTACCTTAATAGATCCTTGATATGAAGTCTCCAAGGTAACCCATGCTTCATGAAATTTTTGTAGCCAACAATTATTAGGTAGATGTTAGGATCTATAACACTCTGAAGATAAAAGAAGGTTTGAGCATATGCCTTCTCTTCATCCCTTTTTACTCTCTTTTGATCTTGAGAGAGAACATTCCAATCAGCAAATGGTTGATATTCATTGACAATATTGTCCCAAAATCCATTCCAAACAATAATTATCTTCAACTAATCCCTCCAATAATAAAAGTTGTATCCTTTGAAAGAAGAGATATTTATAGGAGAAAACTCATAGAAGTCATTGCTTGTACAAACTAAATCGATACCAAATGAAACAAATGGAATGACTACGTATGAGGAAAACCAACTTGAAGTGTTGATCAAACTATGATATAACCCAAAAAGAAGCTCTATATCATCCAAACAAGGCCCAAGAAAAATAGTGATTAAGCTAGTGTAATTGCTTGTGTACTTGATGATCAAATTGTGCACTATATGCACCATTGAACTTCAAATTAACTTTTGTAAGATTAATGGTTATCAAATTTGAATATGTACGATAAAAAATTAAAACACACTTGCACAAATTTCAAAAATGGAGTGTTATGACACCATGCTTTGGTTCTTGCTTTTATTAACTCAAAAGGCTAAATTTTCCACTTACAACTCAACTTGCAAAGCAAGTTAAACTCATAATAGAACTACTAATAATATTAAAATAATCCTAAACTAATTTTGGACTTCTAGTTAACTCAAAAATAGACTCATGCAATCCATGGACAAATTCAACATGCAAGAAGCTTTTTCTAGAATATAATTATGCAAGTTAGGAAGCATTTAAAGCCTAATAATAACTCTCTCCTACAGAATTCACCCTAAGGTTCCTAAAATATAGGGAATCATAAAATTAGCATATTTGCAATTACCTTAACTTAGAAAGCGTTTCCCTCCTATTTGGGGATGATACCCTAGGAATTTGTACTTATCTAGAAATTGACAATTGACAATCTATTTTTAACTTTTTAGTTATTTTTAAGGAAATCATTGAAAAATCACTTATTTGGTCCTACTTGACTAAACAAACACATGAATGAAATAAATAAGTCCTAAAACATCCTAATTTATTTTTAGAGTATTTCTAAAAATAGAAATTATCTAAATTTAGTAGAATTTCAAATGCCAAAATTGACATCATTCCCAACATACCACACTCCTATGCTAACGCGATTTTTGCTCACAAAAATCTCTTACACCCAACATATTATTCCAACTCCTAAATCCCTATAAAGACAACCATCTTTATTCTCTCTCTATCTCTCTCTCTCTCTCACACACACATAACATATAGTGTCACAAAAGTATATAATGAGTCACAATTATTTTAATATGGAACACTAAGTCCTAACATTCTCCTTAGTGTGAACATGGGAGTAAACAATCAAACTCAAGAATTGCATTGTGCCTCCACAAATATTTCTCATGATCTTGACTCATACATGTTGTATCAAAGCTTGCACAAAATCTTCACACTTATATACATGCCACATTAGGCTTGCACGCATACTCAAATGTATTGTGTTAACATTAAAAATGGATTTCATGGATTGACACAACAACCTCCTAGGTATGAACATGAACACCTACATATGATCATCTTATACTTATGTCATAGATGGTTTAATCCATGAACTAACCAACAACCCAAGTATGAATAGTGACACACACATCTATTCATCCTTGATATGACAATTTTAAACAAGATGACCAACATTCTCTTCTCAAGTATCATGATTGCAACAACACTATGAGTTGGATCTCTGCTATCATTTTTATGATAGGGGAAAATTGAGATACTTCACACACACCACACTATAAAAGTAAAAAAATTGAAATTAAAAAAATGGGTCCTCACTATCGTGCTTGTAGCCACTATATACCATTATTACCACTCAATCAAGAATAACATAACTAGCTCCCACTACCACTTTTTAACAATATCAACATTAGTGAGTTTGTTATTGTATAGGTTTTCCATTGCTTCATGATGTGACCCTATCCTTAGCAAATGACAAGAGGTTGTTTAGAAACCTCCCCCTCCACTTCCTCCGGCCTTTGGTTAGTTGTTGCTCACTCAACATGACAAATATTGAAGCTCAAATTTGTACTCATTTTTATTGTTGTGATTTCCCCACCTTTTTGCTTTGACTTTGAGAATCCAAAGCGAAAGTCCGAGGTGGCATTTCGTAGCAGGTCAAGGGGCAACCATACCAAGGAGAGGAGTCGAAAATAGTGGAGGTGTGATAAGGGGGCACTGCAACAATAAGAGAAGCTTTAGGCATGTGTGTTTGGGAAAAATATTTTTCTCATTTAAATCTGCATATTCTACCTATGCCTATGTTTCTCACTACACACCTCTCTCTTTCCCACAAAGTATAGTCCCATGTAAATTCACTCCTATTTCTCTCGAAATAGGTTTTCCTCCTTAAATGAGTTTGGATTTTTACTAGGGTTTTCCGTTAATATATAATATATTATTTATTTATTAGTATTATTTTTCCAGTCTTTTCCATTATGAAGTTTTTCCTTATTTTTGTTGGTATTGATTTATCCTTAGCCTCATAACTTTGTTATGGGTTGAACTTACCTTGTTTTTTAGTTAGGATACTCATTTCCCTTTTCTTTTCAATATTTCCTCTCTTGATTTTGAGATTTTATTTTTGTTTATTTTCTTCATTTTTAAATATAAATATATAGGATTGGGTAATCGTATGGATCTCGGTTTGTTGGGACTTTTTTTTCCTTTTAACCAACATCCCTAAGACTCTTTATTTTACAAAGAACCACCCGCTGAGCCAATCCACCCAACCTTGGCCATATCTCATTCATGTCGAATTAATGGTTTTGTAATCTTGAGCCCTACGCAGATATTCAATTTTTTTCCTCTCTCTTAACCTCCCCGCCGACAGAATTTATTTTATTTTTGGCCGTTGAATTTTGAATTGCCCAAAAAGTCATGAAATAAAGGCGAAGGTTAAAGTCAGGGAAAAAGAAGTGTTTTGGATGCGTGGGACAAAGGTGAAAAAAATTGTGCAATATTGCGAGGATCGACATGTGAGGAGCAAACACGTGTCATATTTCTGCACCTCCTCTTGTAGATCTTTTAGGCGTACGCATTTACGAAGTCTCATGAAATAAGTTGCATCTTATATTTCGTTGAGTCTCGCTTTAAGTCATAGCGATCAATGGTAATAAATCGACCGACTAAGGTAGAGGCACGTGACTACATGTTTATGGATCCAGGAGTTTAAGTTAAACATAGCTCGAAGTTGCGATACAAAGCCACAACCAACCAAAGACTAACAAAAACTAGACAAACTAACAAGTGTGAAGAGTGCGAGATATTTCCCATTAGTTCGAGATTTGCATTCGATAGGGTCTACAAGAAAAGAATGACAATGTGATAAACGTGGAGCTATCTCATTGGTCTTAGCTTTGTGTCGGTCGAGAATAGAGGATCTATAAACCGCGACACAACATCTAGTTAAAGACCAAACATGGAAACATTTCCGTCTAACTTTTGGCAATGGATTTGGGTGGATTTCAAGCCGTGAAGAGGAGGAGCTAATATATCCTTTGAATCTATGTTAAAGGTCAACGCCTTTTGAAAGAAACGTGGAGCTATATATATGGCTTCGATTAATATAGATAAAGATAGGGATAAAGACATATACAATATCATAATGCAAAGAATGGAATATACAGAGTTGCGGCTCAAGGGTTTATATAGAAGAGGAATACACATGTAATAGAATAAAGAACAAAAGAAGGAAGAGCAGAAAGAAGATTCAAAGAAGAATATAGAACAATAGCTCAAAAAGAATATTGTAAAAAGAAGTAAAAATAAAATACAAAGTCATAGCTCGAGTTTGTAAGAAGCTTTTAAATTGAATATAATATATATTTTGTGTGTTTTTTCTATACTGGTTCTGTTTTTTCCTTTACTTGGTTGCAGTTGGCACTAAATTTTGCCAACATCTTGGTATCGAGCAAAAGGTTGTTTGAGATACCGAGATTTAATGGCTTCTATAATAGTAACTCATGGCAACAACCCCCAATATTTGATGGGAAGAACTATGACATTTGGTGCATTAAGATGAAGAAATTGTTCTCTTCTCAAGAGCTATGAAAACTAATTGAAGGAGGATACGTAGAAGTAGTAGATCAAACTACTTTTAATGCACTCACACAAGCTCAGAAGAATGCTTTAAAGGAAAATAGAAGAAAGGATGCAAATACTTTGAGTTGTATTCAAAATGTTGGCATTGATTCCATTTTTCCAAGGATAGTAACAACTATAAACTCCAAAAAGCATGGGATACCTTGCAAAATTCTTATCAAGGAAGTGATAAGGTGAAGATAGTCAGATTGTAGATGTTGAGAAGAGACTTTGAGACCCTTCTCATGAAAGAATCAAAATTAGTAAATGATTTTTTCACAAGAACAATGACCATATTCAATCAAATGAGGACTAATGGAGATGTTGTTGAAGATCATAGGATCATAGAGAAGGTATTGAGGAGCCTTCCAACCAGATTTGATCCAGTTGTGGTTGCAATAGAGGATTCTAAGGATTTGAGACAAATGAAAATTGATGAGCTAATGGGTTCTTTGCAAACCCATGAATAGAGGATGAGTAGGAAAACCAACTCCTCCCATGAAAAAGTATTCAATATAGCAACCAACAAGAAGGTGGAAGATACAATCATCAAGATCCACAAACCAAAGGAAGAGGAATGAGCAAAAACACTTCCGATACATGGTTGTATACAAGGGTATGATAAATCAAATGTGCAATGCTACTATTTTAAAAAGTACTGACACTATGCTAGTAAATGCAGAAGAAAGATTGTGATTTAAAAATCAAAATCATAATACAATCTTATCTAATGCAAAAGAAGTTGAATCAAAAAGAATGAAAACAACGGAACTTTCTTTCTAATTTTCAATCTAGTCAATAAGGAAACAAACAAATATGGTATTTGGATAGTACATGCAACAACCATATGTGTGGAAATAAGGAGATGTTTAATAACATAGATGAAGCAATTAGATTTGAAGTGAAGATGGGAACAAATGACAAGGTTCCTGTGATGGGTAAAGGCATTATATCCATTCTCACCAAGAAAGGAGACAAGAAGCAGATTCATAATGTTTTCTATGTCCCAGGATTGAAGTATAATCTTCTCATCATTAGGCAACTTGTCCAAAATGGATATAAGGTGAGGTTTGAAAATGTAGAATGCAATATATATGATAGAAGTGGAAGTAATAAGCTGATTGCAATAATGAAAATGACACAAAATAGAATGTTTCCCTTGAGGATGCAAAGGGTAGCAACAACATCATCATCATCAACGTTCAAAACAATAGCTATTATTCAATCCACTCTTTGACATCTCAAATATGGGCATTTGAGTTATGGTGGATTGCATGTTCTTTATAAAATGAAAATGGTTAAAGGGCTACCTCTTATTGAACAACCAGACAAAGTATGTGAAGGTTGCATATTGGGGAAGCAACATAGAAATGTTTTCCTCAGGAAAATCTTGGAGAGCAAGCTCACCTCTTGAGATGATACATTCAAATTTGTGTGGTCCCATGAAGACTCCCTCCTTGTCTAAAAGTGTGTATTTCCTTACTTTTATAGATGAATTCAACAGAAGGACATGGGTTTATTTCTTGAAAAATAAATTAGAGACATTTGAAGTATTCAAACAATTTAAGGCCATGGTTGAGAAGCACAATGACCATTATATAAAGACATTGAGAACAGATAGAGGGGAGAGTATATATCAAATGAGTTTTTAAAATTCTGTAAGGAGCATGAGATCAAGAAATAATTTACAACAAGGTATACACCGTAGAAAAATGGTGTAGCAGAGAGGAAGAATAGAACCATTCAAGAAATGACAAGAAGCATGATCAAAGCTAGAGGATTTTCTAATGAATTCTGGGCATAAGTAGTTGGAATAGTAGTCTATTTGTTGAATAGATTTCCTACAAAGAGTGTGAGGAACAAGATACCTCAAGAAGCATGGAGTGGAAGAAAGCCAAGTGTTGAACACTTGAGAGTTTTTGGGTGTGTAGCATATGCACATGTGCCCAAGAAAAGAAGATCAAAGTGGGATAACAAAGGAGAGAAGTGCATTTTCATTGGGTATAGTGAGCAATCAAAAGCTTATAGATTGTATAATCTAGTTACAAAGGAATTGATAATCATCTGAATGTTCAATTTATTAAGGAACATCTTGGGGAGATGCACAAGAAGTGGAGAAACCACAAGAAAAGGAAAATGCACCCATCATTGATGTTGAAACAACAGATGGAAGAGAAAACAACACACCAAGTTGGACACCCATTTCATAAAGGGGTGAATATTCAAATGGCAGCAGCCAAAAAAATCATGCAAGGACCAACAAATGAAGCATCTTCATCATCATCTAACTTAAATCAGCACCAAGGTCGAATGAGGAGTGTTCAAGAGATTTATGAACAATCAAGGTATGAAGAAAATGAAGATGAAATGATTAATTTTTCTCTATTTTCAGCAGCTAATCCAATTTATTTTGAAGAAGAAATTAAGGACAATAAATGGTGTGAAGCAATGGATGAAGAAATGCATGCAATAGATAAGAATAGAACATGGGAGCTAGTAGATCTTCCAGTGGGAAATGAAGTCATTGATTCAAGTGGGTTTATAAAACCAAGACTACTCCTGAAGGAAAGATTGAAAGACATAAGGCAAGGTTAGTTGCCAAAGGCTATAAAAAAGGTCTAGATGTGATTATAATGAGACATTTTCTCTAGTAGCAAGGCTAGAAACTGTGAGAATAATCATTGCCATAACTGCTCATCACAAGTGGAAGGTCCATCAAATGGATGTTAAATCAACTTTTCTTGAATGGAGTATTGGAAGAAGAGGTGTATGTGGGACAACCACCAGGTTATGAGATTCAAGGGCACGAGAGAATAGTAAACAAGCTCAAGAAAGCATGGACTCAAAAAAGCACCAAGGGCATGGTACAGTAGGATAGAATCCTATCTAATTAACAAATGGCGAATTCAACAAAAGAAGTAGTGAGCCCACACTCTACATCAAAACAAGCAAAGACGGAGAGATTTTGATCGTTGTTTTGTATGTACATGATTTAATCTTTATTATAAATGCAAACAAGGCAATAGATGAATTCAAATCAACCATGAATAAGGAGTTTGAGATGACCGATTCAGATCATTGAAATACTTTCTTAGCATTGAATTCAAATAAACAGAGCAAAGCATATTTGTTTCTCAAGAAAAGCATGCAAAATAAATCTTGCAAAGATTCAAAATGTTGGACAATAAACCAACATCTACACCAAATTAATTAAGCCCGAAATTGACAAAATATGAATGTAGAAGCAATGTGGATTCCACACGGTAAAAAATATGGTGGGAAGCTTAATGTATTTAACTGTAACTAGACCTGATATCATATATGTAGTTAGTTTGATTTATAGATTCATGGAGACACCAAAGGAGACACACTGGACAAATAGGAAAGCATATTTTAAGGTATGTGAATGGCACAAAAAATTATGGAATTTTATATGTTGTTGATAATGATTTGCAATTAGTTGGATACACAGATATTGATTGGGTAGGTAGCCTTGATGATAGAAAAATCACATCTAGATATGTGTTTAATGTTGGTTCAGAACCATTTCAAGGGCTTCAAAGAAATATTCAGTTGTTTCATTATCTATAATCAAGTAGAGTATATTGTAGCAAACTCAGTTGGTTGTCAAGCAATATGGTTAAGGACAACCATCTTAGATTTGCATGAGGAGAAACAAGGAGTTTCTACAATTCTTCTGTGATAATATGTCTTTGATTTCATTTTCAAAGAATCCAGTCTTCTTTGGATGAAGCAAACATATTGCAAAAAGTACCATTTCATCCGTGAGTTAGTTGAGAAAGATGAAATTGAACTTAAGTTTTGCATGTCAAAAGATAGGTTTGAGTGTTTGAGAACAAGTCTGGGCATCATAGATGAAGGTCCACTTAGCTCCAGAGCTTAGTTTTTGGTAGTTGGCTCAATATTAAGGGGAGGTGTTAGAATTAATGGTTTATGTAATCTTGAGCCTCTGTATATATTCAAATCTGCTTTCCCTCTTTCTCAACCTCCTGGCCGATAGGAATTTATTTTCTTTTTGGTTGTTAATTTTTGAATTACTTGCAAAAGCTGCGAGATAAATGCGAAGGTTAAATCTACAACACACAAAAGTGTTTGGAGCCATGAGATAAAGGTGAAGAAAATTCACATAACATTGTGAGGATCCGACGGTGAAGAGCAAACACGTGTTGGCTTTCCAACGCCTCCTCTTGTAGATCTTTCGGGTGGACGTGAAGTCCATGGAATAAGCTACAACTTATATTTCATCGGGTCAAGTTTAATTCATAGCAAGAAGGTAGTCATAAATTGACTGACCAAGTCGAGACACATGACTACATCTTTATGGAGCCAACAATTTAAGTTAAACACAAATCAAAGTTGCGATGCGAAGCCATAACCAATTGTAGACTAACATGAAGCTAGATAGACTGACAAGTGCAAAGAGCATGGAGCTTTCCCATTAGTTCGAGCTTCACGTTCTGACAGGGTCTACAAGGAAAGAATGACAACACGATAAATGTGGAGCTATCTTATTGGTCTTATGTTCACGTCGGAGAATAGAGGATCTATAAAGCCCGACACAACAACTAGTTAAAGACTGACACATGGAAGCATTTCCATATAACTTTTGGCAATGGATTTGGGTGTATTTCAAGCTGTGAAGAGCAGGAGCTAATATATCTTTCTGATACGTGTCGAAGGTCAATGTCTTTTGAAAAACACGTGGAGCTATATATGGCTTCGATTAATATAGCTATAGACATGGATAAAACCATACACAATAGCATAATACGAGAGAGGGAATATAGAGAGACATAGCTCAAGGTTTTATATATAAGATGAATACACGTGCAATAACACGGAGAGCAAAAAAGAAGGGAGACTGAAAAGAATATTCGAGATGAATATAGAGCAAGAGGTTGAGAAGAATATTGTAAAAAGAAGCAAAAGAATATACAAAGCCGCAACTTTGAGTTTGTAAGAACCTTTTTAAATCGAATATAATATATATTTTGTGTTTGTTTTCTATATTGGTCATCTTCTTTCCTTTACTGTCATTGCGATTGGTAGTAAATTTTACTAATAATTCCTTGTTTTATTTAAGCATATCCTACAAAGTTTTGCCAAGTAAAAATAAAATTATTTCTCTCTATTAAAGTTCCATGAATAGTTTTTATGATCTCATATGAACTTGGTTAATATATTCATTCCCCACGACAAAATTCCAACCCAAAAAGTATCTTTATAAGATTCATGCACATCCCCTAGTTATTTACTCCGTCTGATAGAACAAGTTCTTGAATAAAAGGATTCCACTTTTACTTTGTGACCAATATATTGGATTGTTAGTTTCAAGCCCATTTGCAATGCACTTGCTTGTTGACTCCACCCAATGGTATTAATTTTTTTACTTACCCCAATATTAATATACACTCAAAAAGGGTTAATGATCTGTCTTTTTCGTTGTGTTGCATCGTTTTTATTTTCTTCATTGTTTTGAATATAATTTTTAGATTCTTATTAAGATATAATCTTAAGATATAAGGTTGCATCATGTACACATTTAATTTTGTTATAATGTTAGCGTATCTACATGTTTATTAATTATTTGTCTAAATTAGATGGTTTTTGGTTTGTTCATACTTTGTTGATTAGTTTTTACCGTGTTTCCTTTAAGTTGTGTATGATTTTCAACTCTTTCAACTTTGTATTATTCCTTATGACTATATCTTTGTCTTGTTAGCTCCATGTTCTTCAATTTTTGACTATGTTTGCGTCAAATTCCGCATGTTTTTATTTTCTCCTTGATCATCTCTACAACTTCACTTTCTACTTTTACTAAATTTTAAAAATATTATCAATCAACTAAAAACACCGAAAAACCTATGAAACGAATTTTTGTTTTCTTTGATTCCATGATGCCTAAAATTTACCAATAAAAACCCAGGCGTGTTGGCACATCACTCATCCTAAACCGAGTGCTCACCAAGTGCGCAAAGGCAGATCTAGATCTGTAATTAATATAGCATTCTACAGAGCATGTCCAGATCTAGATCTATAGAGTAACAAATTTAAATAATATCCATAATGAAGTAAATCATGCAAGAACCAATTATACTCATGATTAATACTCTTATTCAGCCAATACACTCCATTATATTAAACACCATAAATACATAGAATCTTATTACAACAAGTAATACCAACAGATTCATTCACGCATCAGATCTGGCAACATAATCTCACCACAATTCAATTCTCACATTGTTCTCTTATACTACACAGATCACTACATATTTATAAGGGAGAGGACTTGCCCTTCACCACTTGTATAACTTCCAAAATAGGTCGCATGCTAAAAATAGCCATGTGCCTTTACAATAATAGCCACACATGCAAGTGCGCTAACAATAGACCTCTTTTGGTTAACTGGTAGTAATAATTCTATTATTATTCCAAACCCATACAAAGCGCTTAGTAGCCGCTCTTTCAAAAATAGCCAATGCGTGTCGCGCAAGTCCTTATCCGGTTTGTGTGCTCCGCATGCTATCTCCAAAAATAGCCCATACATGTGAAAATGGCTAAGTCCCGAATCTGCCCTTGTCTTTCGCGCGTGTCCTTGCCTATCATCCTTCGCGCTTTTGACCGCACACTGTTCTCATGCGCAAAACTCCTGTGTGCCTTCTACTAAGTATCACACTTTGTCTACTCAACATTACCCCACACTAAACTGCATTGCCACCCCGAAAATGGTTTCCTTTTAATATGGAATGAATAAAGAATAAGGAATGGATGAATGTAAAGAATTACTATACAAAGAATAATTATTTACTCTGTAACATCCTCTGCTTCTCTATCTCCCAATGCGCTCCTCATTATACTTAAGTTGCATTTCCTCTCTATGCCTTTTTGTCACCGGGTCTACCATCTTTCACCAAACTTGCTCCTACCCCGAGCATGGTGGGGTTTAGTTAGCCACTGGTTTGCTTTCCGAGTTTAGGGTTACCATCAATATTTTGATCGTCGGTGGGATGCCTTGTAGGTAAGTTCCCTGGGATATCATAAAAATTAGAATTTCATTACGTCTGGGCAAGAATAAGTGGAAATTGAGTACTCCATAATATAACTAATCAGAACACCATGAAACCAGGTATCCACAACACATGTCCAAATCAAATCAACATCATAGAGGGCCTGAAATTTTTCCTACATCCAAACAAGTGCACGATAACTCCAAAGTGTTCAAATATTTTATTCACAACTTCTTACAGTTTATTTAGATGATTGGATAGTGTATGGACTTGTTAAGGATCATTGTGATAATTTACGCCTAATGTTTGAAAGATATCGATAGTTAAACATCTCTTTGAACATCAAGAAATGTGTATTTTCTACACCATTTGAAACATTATTAGGGCACATCATCTGCAAGGAAGTTTTGTTGGTTGATCTAGCTAAGGTTGTAGTCATTATCGGTTTGGAAGATCTTACCAGTCAAAGTGAGGTGCGCAAATTCTTGGGTCACACTGGGTATTATAGAAAATTTATAAAGGGGTATGATAAGGATTCCGCACCTTTGGAGGAGTTACCAAAAGGAAAAGGGACGTTCTACTCGGGAGAACCACAACAATGTGCATTCTAGACATTGAAGGAGAAACTTACTACAACGCCTATTCTACACTTTCCTTCGTGGAACCAACCATTTCATGTACATGTGGATGCCTCTGGCATGACCATTGATGCGGTGTTGGCTCACCTAGAGAAGGTATTATAGATCATCCTATTTGTTTTGCTAGTAGAAAGTTGACTCCTGCAGAGTAGAATTATACAAGTACAGAGCGTGAAGATTTGTTGATGATCTATGCGCTACATAAATTCGATAGTACTTACTAACAACGCAATTTATATTTTATACCGATCACATGACATTGAAGTATTTGGTTAAAAACCCATTTTACAGGGGCGCATATGAAGATGGGTACTCTTATTCCAAGAATTTGATTTCACAAATATTGTGGTAAAACCAGGAAAAGTAATTCGGACCGGATCATTTATCCGAATACGATCGGGAAAAGAAGCACAGAAATTGAAGATACCATACCCAATGCACGCTTATACGAAGTTATAATGCGTACCATCGAATTAGAGGACATTGCTATCTTTCTATGAACATGTATGACACCAACAGGATGGAATCCTTAGAGAAGAAACAACTTGCTATTTGCATACGACACCATTTTTGTTGATTAGTGGTGACCTGTACAAGTTAGGAAGAGATGAAGTATTGCATTGCTGCAGTGTATTGGAACATGAGCACAAAAATATCATGGAGGAGGCTCATGGTGGTATTACAGGTGGGCACTATGTAGGTGACACCACTATACGCAAGATTCTACTCATTGGATTATGGTGGGAGACCCTGTATAAAGATTAGAAGGCATATTGCAAGGCTTGTGATCACCGCATCCGTCTCGGGAAACCGGATCAAAGAGATGAAATGCCTCTAAGACCTATTACTAGTGCGAAACCGTTTGAGAAATGGGCTATGGATTTTGTGGGTCCTATTTCACCATTGCATGTAGGACTAGATCATGCTATATCATTGCTTGCACAGACTATCTAACAAGGTGGGTAGAAGCAACACCTACAAAGGATTGTACATCAACATGTAGCCAAGTTTCTATGGGAAAATATTATTACAAGGTATGGATGCCCGTTGAGTTTGACCAGTGATAGGGGCACACATTTTCTGAATGAGACAATCAGAATTTTATTTGATGAATTCATGATTACAAACCATAAAACTACACCATATAATCCTTAGGAAAATGGGATTGCTGAGGCTTTCAACAAGATTTTGAGCCAGACATTGACACAAATTTGTTATGTTAGAAGAAAGGATTGGGATGATAAAGTTTCTATAGTACTTTGGGCGTATAGAATAACATACAAGTGGTTAAACAAGGCCACACCCTTTCAATTAGTGTTTGGCACAAAAGTAGTTCTTCCTATGGAATTCATGTTACCTTCTTTGTGTATTGTGCACGCTAGAGGTCTAGCTGATGAACAAGCATTAGAAGAACGAATTGACAAGTTGATTAAGTTAGATGAGTGATGAGCAATAACACACTGGAGTCAAAAGCAAGAAAAAGCCAAGCATAAAGCATGGCATGATAGGCACATTAGGGACAAAAAGATTGAGATAGGGCAGATGGTGCTTCTTTATGATTCTAAGTTTCTGCGCCATCCAGGCAAACTCAAAGTACATTGGTTAGGACCATATGTTATCACTCACATACTTGAAACATGAGCTTGTTAGTTAGAAACACTTGATGGAATACGATTACCTGGTTACTTCAACGGGAGTAGGCTGAAGCCCTACTATAAATAAGTCTTCTTGGTGTTTGTAATAAGGTAGTATTGCCATTTAGATTAGGTTTTCAATTATGTATTCCCTTAATGTATTTCCTTCTTTGTCGCTATGCTTTGTCAATTTAGTTGGTGTTTTGTGAAATAAGCATGTTTGTGTGCCAGAAGCTAATTACCATTTGTAGTATTTTTATGCGCAAGAGACTGCACATACCATTTGTGTGGGGTGGTTATTGAGAAATGGGTACACCTAAAGGAACAAATCATTCTGAAGTGTTATTCAAAGTTTGAAGAGTTGGTGAACAAAAGATTGCTTCCAAATAAGGACCATAGATGGAGATAAATGAAGGAACAATATAACGCAAGGTAAGCAGCGGTCCGTGGAGACTACCAGGAGAAGGCGTAGTGATGAGGTACTCAGGCGCATTGAAGCGTGTTGAAGAGAAGTTTGTAGCCGAAGGTAGGAAGGCACGCTAAAAGGTTATAGGCCGAGGTGTGAAGATGTACCGCATAGAAAAATGTGAAAAGGGTCAATTAATGAGGATTATTGGTAGGTGAAGGAGAAATAAATACACTACATTTTTCAAAATTTATATAAGGGATATAAGTTCATTTTTACCATTGTAAATTGTAAAAATTTGAACGAGCCAAGTGTAAAGCAAGCTGAGCAAATCGTGTTGAGGTGCAGAGAGTGTGAAACTAGACGTGAGGAGAATATTTGTGTGCACGAGAAGCTTACATCCCCATTGGTGAAGGGCTTGAGTGAAAGTAGAGCATTGTGAAAGAGCTAGGGCACGTGATTTCAACTAGGGCACATAGATTCAAGCTAGGGTTTCATTTTACACGTTGTAGAAGATAGAAGGCGAGTAATTGAGGACAGAAGGTTGCAATTTATAGATGACACCAAAGAAATCACCCGTCGCAAGAGCCAAAGGCAAGCATAAGTGGAAATTGAGTACTCTAGAATATAGTTGTTTAGAACACCACGAAACCAAGTATCCACAACGCGTGTATAAATCAGATCAACATCATAGAGGGCCTAAAATTCTTCTTGCATCCAAACAAGTGCGCAATAACTCCAATCCCTTTTAGACGCATAAGCAACCAACTACTCGTATAGTTCCTCTGGAAAAATAACAAAGAAACTCTCATACAAACTGTCATACAGATTCTGTTCCACCCATGCGCATGTGTTAAACTCAGATCTAATCTGAACCTCCATGCGTATTCTTCTTTTAGATCATGTATCCACTCCTCAACACTTGCTAGGGTCAACCGATATGTCTTCATCACGAACCATCCTAAAAACAACTGAAAAAGAGGTCCCGGTAATGGAACCAATGATGCAACCTAGAATTTACTAGTAAAAACCCGGGCGCGTTGGCACATCACTCAAAGATAGACTAAGTGCTCACCCGAAGTGTGCAAAGGTACTAGGCCCCTCTTTAAGGTTGTTGTTACAGGATGTTAGCATGATGAAGACTTAATGCATTCAGATCCATAATTAATATAACATTCTACAGAGCATGTCCAGATCTAGATCTATAGAGTAACAAATTTAAATAATATCCATAATGAAGTCAATCATGTAAGAACCAATTATAATTAGGATTAATACTCTGATTCAGCCAATACACTTCATTATATTAAACACAATAAATACACATAAGCTTATTACAACAAGTAATACCAATAGTTCATGCGCGCATCATATCCGTGGGCGATAATCTCACCGCAATTCAATTCTCACATTGTCCTCTTATACTATGTAGATCACTACATATTTATAAGGGTGGGGACTTTCCCTTCACCGCTTGCATAAATTCCAAAATAGGTCGCATGTTGAAAATAACCACATGCCTTTACAATAATAGCCACACATGTAAGTGCGCTAATAATAGACCTCTTTTGGTTAACTGGTAGTAGTAATTCTATTATTAGTCCGAACCCATGCAAAGTGCTTAGTAGCCGCTCTTCCAAAATAGCCAATGCGTGTCGCGTAAGTATTTATCTGGTTTGTGTGCTCCACATGCTATCTCCAAAAATAGCTCGTACATGTGAAAATGGCTAAGTCTTGAATCTGCCCTTGTCTTTCGCGCGTGTGTCCTTAACTATCCTTCCTCGCTTTTAGTTTAGCCTGTTCTCGGCGCGAACCTCCTGTGTGCCTTCTGCTAAGTATCACACTTTGTCTGCTCAGCCAGATACCATTTGAGATGCTCTCAAAATTATAAAAACAATACATTCTTGCTTTTATGGTATGCCATAACTATATTAGTATGGTTCTAGACTACAACAACCCTACTACTACGGTTTTGGATCCCAAATAGGAACTACCACCTCAAAACCATAAAAATATTTGAGATGAAGTGTACACACCATGAAAGATGCTTTTGCTTGCTTGTGTGAATGGATACAAATGTCATAGGCAACGTTCAAAATTGCACCCGTCACAAGTCGTCCTGGGGCTTCAAACTAGTCGAAAGGGACAAGTCAAAATCACGCCTCTAAAAAAATTGAGAACTTATAAATCATTTGACAAATTTTAAGCATAATATTTTATTCAAATTGTCAAAAGAAGGGTTGTGTGGAAAAATGGCCGTCATATACTCTCACTTCAATTTGTAAACCCAAAAAATATTTAATTGCAAATGTAAAATATAGATGTCGAGTAGTGGGATAAAATATACTAGAAACCCATCATTTTTCAAATTCCATCCCATCTATCAAATTGTGTGACCAACGTATGTGCATATAGAATTATGGATTATTATTCACCATTATGTGTCCACAATCCACTATTTTCCATGTTGATTTATTTACTATTTTTCTTCTTTTCACTTATTTATTGTTTGTCTTGTAAACTACACATAGACATTGGCTCCTTATAAAGACCTATTTACTATCATCTCATCACATATGTATTTATTTGGTTCATATCATAGCTAGTCTCTTCCTTCTCTTACTCCAATACCATCAAATGTGATAGATGCAAAAATCTATTTCTCTTTAGTCCCCTTGTGATCCTAATTAAAGAAGATCTAGATTCAATCATTCTAATTTCCACTCAATATTATCTAGAAATCACAGAGGAGCTTATAATCTTAGTCGCAAGAAATTTTATTGTTAGTCGAAAATATGTGTTCTCCTGAAGTCCCAAACACAAACTTCAAACTTTGATCACGACATCAAGGAAGCTACAAGTCTCATGCATATAATACTAGTTCCATGTATTAGGTGGATATGGGCATTTGTTGCGGGGATGTTTGAGTAGAAATACCAACGGGGAATATAATCATATCTTACTCTTAACCTTGGGGTTCTAGCACCAAATGACAAAGAAGAAAGCCAAAAAGGATGGAACCAAACGATTTCCAAATAAAACTCTAGTGGGATAACAAGGAGCTACATATGTTTGTGTGGAGCTCCAATGTTTCACTAGTGTCGATATAAACCAACTTGGAGTTCCTATAGATATCAACATTGTTGGAAACTATCCCAAAATCCAAGCTCTAAAGCATCATGTCAATTTTTAGGTGTAGACACAAAATCACACACATACTACTATTTTACTATGCTAGCAAGTATGTTGTTATATATATGGATCTTGCATGAGAAAATTATTCATTGGTGACACAACCCCTTGTCCATTTGTTTGTTTTGTCTGATTTCTATTGTGTTTCTCTTCTTCTATCACTTTAGTACTCCCTTCCTGGCTAGGTCATAATGATCCTTATCTCATCGGTGTTTTCACATCTATTATCATTTATTCCAGGACACTAGCGCCCATCCTAGACACCGGTGCCCAATCACCCATGTCTAGTCCTCGGTGCTCTATCTTGCATACTTCTTATTTTTATTTCAACATTTGTGGTCACCCATCCTAATCTCGAGGTACTAGTTGGCATGTCATGTCACTAATGTCAAAATTCAAACAAGATATCCATATATACACAACATACATACCATTATAAAGGGGCTAGTAATTATCAAGGGCTAACTATCTACATATTATCAAAGGGACTACATGTTTGGGTTGCTTATCCTGTATACACTACATAGGAAGGGAAGTTCAATTCCATACACACATTTGCATTCCATATAGCTTCTAGCCCACTATCTTTGCGTCATTGGCGTGAGGTAAACCTAAAGAAACTATTGCACACACACAAGAAAAAAAGAACTACATGGAGTTAGAAATGTAGTGCGGTGCTCTCGGTCGTAAGTTCACTCGGTCGGGTGACCACCGTCATTCGACTCCCCTTTTGTATCTTTTATTTTTAGGATTCAATGTGTTTTGGGGTTTTGTAAGCTATCTCTCTTTGCATGTTACATGCAAATTCTATAGACATAGTGCGACACACAGGTGATCAACAACAAGGGTTAGTGATACTTGCGTGTCACATGAAAATTTAGATTCCATGCCTCTACATAGTCATAAAGGCGTCCGTAAGAGGTCTTTAGCACTCTAGATGCCCTAGCCCAAATCCAAGTGCCATGGTTCAAAAAAATATGATAGCTCCACACTTTTCTAAGAGGCATTGCGATAATGTGTTATCTTTGTTCACCAGTCTTCCACCCAACATACTTCGTGATTAAATGAATATCAGCTAACACATTCCATTTCTTCTCTTGCATTTAGGTTTTTCATTTTATTGGCTTGTTTGCTTGTATCAAGATATGTATTTTAGCATATGTGACTTTGCAATTTTAGATTTAATAATTCTATATTTTTTAAATCATTTTGTGAACCCATCCTTAGTTGAATTCATTTCCCTAGGATCCCCATGGATAAAAATCAATCCTCCTCTCCTAGGAAAGCTATGCATCATGTTAGTGTGAATCCCATCCTTGATGATGAGGTTGAGGCTGAGCTTAATACTCTTTATCACAATGTTCAATTTGATGATGTTATCCAAAGAAAACTTCTTTCTCATGAAAACATCATTCCCACTAGCTTTAATAGATATGGCCTTTGCATAGTCTCACCTGACCAAAACTTCACTCAATGCTTTCCTTGTTCTTCCATAGTCACCCAGGTTGTTGTAGCTTATTCCACTCCTATTGTCATGCATGATGATGTTACTATAGATCATGTGTTTGGTGATATGTTTACTTCCATAGATGCAAATAAATATATTTCTCAAGATACAAATGAACATGTGCATGCTTTGTTGTTTCCATTCATAGTCGAATGAATGTAAAGATATATGTAATGATTCTTATATTTATGAAAATGTTTCTCATGATTATAATGATATATCTCATGCTAGTTCTCCTGCTTCTTCTTTACATGCTAACGATAGTCTTGAAGAATTACTTGCTTGCAAAAATTTGACTGATAGTGATGTGGATTATATTTCTGACCACGAACATGTTAGTGAGGGCGTTACTTCTCTTAAGACGACTAGATATGAATTTTCTACCCCTCCATCATCTACTTTTGAGATTTCTTCCAATGTCATTCATGATGATTCTACCCCCTCCATTAATGCACCTCTTATTATGACTCCTAAGTCTACATCTAGCATTCCTCTAGATGCTCCATGTTCTTCACCTCCTCCTTTTCCTTCCACATCTACTCCCCCTTCCCAAGTCCCCATGATCAGTCATAATGGAAACCTTCAACTCGCTCAATACGCCTCTCATTTTGCTCACCATTCCATCACGTGATATCTCATCACCCATGCATGTTGTTGGACATTTACAATCTCAAGTTCAATCTCTAACTCTCGAAAGTAAATCCTAATATGCTTCTATTGACAATAATTCTCTTCATGGCAATCCTATTCCAAAGAAAATTCACAATTCAACTTTTCCTAAGGATTTTATGATGCCTACCTTTTCAAGTTTTGATGGTTATGGAAATCCTTATTTGCATATTGAACATTATCATTTAGCTATGGCTTCTTATTCTAATGATCAATTATTACTAAAATATTTTTGTCATAGCCTTGTTGATAATGCTCTTTAATGGTATACCCATTTGCCTTATGGATCTATTAGTACATATTGTGACATGGAAGATGTTTTTCTTAGATGTTTTATTATTAAAAATGGTCTTAGAATTACACTTGATCGCTTACCTAGCTTGTAACAAGGAAAGAAAGAGCCCATTCTAGATTACATTTTACATTTCAAGTCTTATATGAATCAGTTATTAGTTCAACCTATTGATCTAGAAAAGCAATCTATCTTTTGTCATGGTTTGATTCCTGCATTGAAAGAAAAATTACAATATGATACATGTGAATCATTTACACTTTTGTTCTATAGAGTTATTGATATAGAACAAGATTTAATTACTCCACATGTTAAAAATCATTCTTCTATTACTTCTCCTTCTTCTTCATCTATTACTTCTTCGCCTCTTCCATCGAATGAGTGTCCTCTTCGATCTTCATCTCCCCAACGCATAAGCATCCTCCATCTCCTCCACCGTGTCGGTCTCCACCTATGTCTTCTTCATCTCCTACTCATGAGCCATTATAAATATGCAAACATAGAACATTGGTTTTAAAAGTATTGTGTGTTCTAAATTATGTTATTTGGACAGAGAACAATTATTAAAACTTGGTCGTGTGTTTTGAATTACATAATTTAGAACAGAGAACGTTATAAAAAAATAAATTTCCCTTGTTCTAATGTCTTAAAATGGGAATGTTACACCGATAAAAAGCTAACGAAATGATCTAGCACTTTGTCATAGTTTAGGAGATTTAGGGAACTCCTTATGTCCCTAAATTTTCTTCGGATCACACCTCCCTAGTGAGAAGGATTTTTGTCCACAAAATTTTTGTGAACCCCGAACATGATGTTGTTGAGAAGAGATATATGCAGCATGTTGTCAACTCCATAATCAATAATCGATGGCTCGATCTTGCGACATGTGGCATTTATGCCACTATATTGACACCTCTTGATACACTCCATCCTGCTACACAGAGCAAAGATGGTGCCAACTAAAGAAGTGTCTGATGGAGAATTTACTCTTCTTGCATGGCTTTCACCTCTACATGGCACAAGTCCCTAATTGATGATGAAAAATAGGTACTCTCTGCTACACAGCCATAAGTAGCCTCTACACAAAGTAACACTCTGATCTGCTATTAGATGGTAGTCATTGATCAACTACCATTCTGCTGCACGGACTAGGTATCTTCACACAATGAATATAAGAGTTGAAACTAAGAGCTCAACAATGATGACTCCTACCCACTGCATGGTTGTTACCTCTACACAGTGAGAATCCTCATGTTGATGATAACTATCAAGCACCAACCTACTGCATGGCCAAAATGAGCCTCTACACAGAATGAAGATGTGACCCGATGCCAATTCCATGACTATCAGCTACCATTTTGCTGCACGGTCTCAACCTCTACATAAAATAAATATCCGAGCTAATGCTAGGAGACAATGATGATCAGCTGCCACTTTATTGCATGGCCATGAGTGTTGATATGACTCGATCTCCCATGAGCTCAATAATGATGACTCTTACCCATTGCACGGTTGTTACCTCTTCACGGTACGAAGCTAACTATTGACGATGACTATCAGGTACTAATTTTTCGTACGCCCAAAATCCTCTACACAAAGTGACTATCTGACCTGATGTCAGATGCAAATGGTGATCAACTTTCATTCTGCTACATGGTCACAATCCCTCTAAATAGAATGACGATCCGAACTAACACCAAATGTGATCACTATTTGCACAAATGGAAGATATATCTCTAAGCTTATAGATATGAGTAACCAAGATGTAATAGGCTACCAAAATCTTATTAGGAGATATAATAGAGTAATCGAATATAAATTCGAGAAAAATACTAAGTATGATGAAACTATCCCTCAGTCTATCCCATAGATCTGGGATCCAAATGCATAATACAAAGTAACCCACTACCAAATCAGCTTGCTAAGATACCTAACCGCTTGAGAATAGTAGTTTTTCACGCAAGATCAACCAATATGATACCAACTTGAGTGGGTGACCTTAGATGCTCGCTTTGGTACCAATATGATCCGTAAACAAGGGTAAAATTTTTAACTACCCACGGACCCCTATAGGCACTGCAATATTTTAAACTCCTCAAAATGTAAATGCAATGTAAAGTGAAACACATGCACACTACAAAGAAGATTGATAACAGAGTTCGGAAATGCCTATGGCTCTGGGTGCATATGAACCGATTCATTATGCTTCTAAATGGAAACTAGTACAATGAAGCAATAAATATAAATGTGGGATTTTAGGATTTTGGACATCCGAGGATTTCGAGTTTCGTTTTCAATATTTTGGGGTTCTCTAAACTTCATATTTCGGGGTTTCGGACATTCGAAGTCTTGCATTTTCATGTTTTCGAAACTTTTACATAAAAAAATTTCAACCTCTAAAATAACAAATATACAGGTCTTTCAAAGTTTTCATTCTACTTTTTTGAGCTTGGTGTGTGACTTGGAAAAATCTAGCCTTCAGAGGCTCATTCCCCAACACATCTAGTGACTCTGAAGGGATAAAATTGGGTGTAAAGCGGCATAGGTTGCCCAATTACATGAGAAGAGTTTGAACTAGGTTTGATACTAGAGAAGGGGGATTATTTGTCTATCTCGTAATTATTACCAGGAAGAGGAAGGAGAGGAAGAAAACCACAAATATCACCATCTCCACCTAATAGGACTTTTTCTAAACCTCCACCTAGTAGACCTTTTCTCCAATCAACCAGGGTTCTCAGACCAATCATAATGGCACATCAAAGCAAGCACCATAGGGACAACTGAATCACTTTGTCATTTTCACGGGTAGAAGTCCACTTTCCATAAATGCTCAAAATTAAATTTCACTTGTGGCATTAAAAATATTCCCTATGTCACAGAGAAAATCATACTACTCCTATTGACCACATCCAAGACATTACAAATGTCTGTGTGATTCATGAAATTAATGAAATAGATGTTGCGGTCAAGTTGTTAGCTTCATATTTAAAGGGTAAGGCCTTACAATGCTTTAGTATCCCGATTGTAGGGTCTATTCGAATGGAATCAATTTTTTCAGCTCTTTGCAACCAGTTCAGAGAGAGGGCATACAATCTGTCTTTATTAGAACAATTGACAACAATCAAAAGGGCTCCTAATGAGAAAATGATAGATTTTAATTTCCATTTCCAATGGACATGGGACAGGATTCCAATAGTTGTTAGGCCATCTACCGAGGGAGCATTCCTTTACTTCTTGAAGGCTATAAATTCAAACATAGCCATGATGATCCAATCAATGGGAGGACAAACACTGTCGGGGTCCTACGACATAACTATCAGGGCAAAAAACTAGCTTGATTCAAGATGATAAGCTTGCACCAAGGCCACCAATGTCTCTCTATCCGACATGGGAACTCCTCCAACTAGTCAAAAATCTGAGTTGAATATCATTGCAGCCCCTATAAATCAAACAAAAGTGAGGCTTCTACCTCTTCTAGTACTTCCAAGAACTACAGGAGGTTATGAAACAACTAAAAAACCTAGGAAATGATTTTTGTGACTATCAAGAGACAACAATCTTAGAGTTCTAGACCATATAGACATCAAACTGAGTATCAAGCCAAGCCTTCATATCAACGAAATAGACCACCAACTCAGGCGCAAATCAAAAACCGAACCAAGGACAACCTCATGCTACTAGGCCATTCCGACCATATGATCCAAATGTAGTCTCGACATTAAGAGCCTTGGTTACAACTCAAAACAAAATGGAAAATGAGTACGAGTGGTGGTACCCCTGCAATATACCTCATAATCAATCAACGTGTTTCAATGGTGAAATGAATCAGGCTCTAATGATGCAGACCGTCAGTGTGTCCCAAGAACCAATTAAGGAAAGAAATCAGCAACAATAAACTCAATGAAGAGGCACCTCCAACGGAAACCACGTTGGTCAATTGGAAAACAAAAGACTTATGTTGAGCTAATCAACTTCCTTTCTAGGGCATGGCTGCCAACACATGATTGAAGAAGAGGAACATAGAGGAGGGTAACCAATCTAATCCATTTTTTTCTCAGCCCACTCCTACTCAACAAGGATTTAGTAGACCAAATGCATCTCCAAATGTATAAAATCAACCCAGGGCACCTATTGTAGCAACATTTACATGTGGGAGTCATTGGAAATCCCAAGACAACAAGATTTATTGCAAGCTGCAATGGCCAATTGGTCTACCTCAAATGGATCAAACCAAATTCAGGAGAAAGTTCACACTAATGCAGTGTAACAAGAGGGGGCAACCAAGTAATAATATAAATACTCCACCGTTCTATGTGTCATTGATTATTTGGAACCACTTAGTACACAACTACATGATCGATTCGGGGGCAAGTAGCTCATTGATGCCAAATCAAAAAGTGGATACATTGGATCTAAAGTATGAGCCGGTCTTTGAAAGGAGTGGTGCAATTGGATGGAACATTAGTAGGAATGGTTGGGATTGTCAAAGGGTTAATTCTTAGACTACATGCTTGCTCGAATGTCACAGTTTTGCAAGATGTGTTTTTGATTGATCTTTTTGCCACTCTTTACGTTGTGTCTATCAAGAGACTTCGCAACAAAAATTGGTGGATATCTATCTATAGATTGGTCACACATGATATTTAGAATGAGATATGGAGCTAAGGAAACCATCAGATCAGAACCAATCACCAATTTCCATATTGAGCCTCATGTGTCAATCCTAATCAATGTAAATTGCTCAGCTTTTGATCAAGAAGAGTGTTCAAAGGATATGGAAATAGGTACCAAAATTGAGGGCATTCTAGATTTAATTCTGTATGAATGGGAAAACAAAATGCGTGCATTTGATCCATACAAGGAAATAGAGGAAGATGCATTAGGTTTATATTGTGATGTTGATTATATTTCTGATCACGAACATGTTAGTGAGGATGTTACTTCTCTTAAGACGACTAGATATGAATTTTCTACCCCTCCATTGTCTACTTTTGAGATTTCTTCCAATGCCATTCATGATGATTCTACCCCCTCCATTGATGCACCTCTTATTGTGACTCATAAATCTACATCTAGCATTCCTCTAGATGCTCCATGTTCTTCACCTCCTCCTTTTCCTTTCGCATCTACCCCCTTCTCAAGTCCCCATGATCACTCATAATGGAAAACTTCAACTCGCTCAATACGCCTCTCATTTTGCCCACCATTCCATCACATGATATCTTATCACTCATGCATGTTGTTGGCCATTTACAATCTCAAGTTCAATCTCTCACTCTCGAAAGTAAATCCTACTATGCTTCCATTGACAATAATTCTCTTCATGGCAATCCTATTCCAAAGAAAATTCACAATTCAACTTTTCCTAAGGATTTTATGATGCCTACCTTTTCAAGTTTTGATGGTTATGGCAATCCTTATTTGCATATTGAACATTATCATTTAGCTATGGCTTCTTATTCTAATGATCGATTATTACTAAAATATTTTTGTCATAGCCTTGTTGATAATGCTCTCCAATGGTATACCCATTTGCCTTATGGATCTATTAGTACATATTGTGACATGGAAGATGTTTTTCTTAGATGTTTTATTATTAAAAATGGTCCTAGAATCACACATGATCGCTTACCTAGCTTGTAACAAGGAAAGAAAGAGCCCATTCTAGATTACATTTTACATTTCAATTCTTACATGCATCAGTTATTACTTCAACCTATTGATCTAGAAAAGTAATTTATCTTTTGTCATGGCTTGATTCTTGCATTGAAAGAACAATTACAATATGATACATGTGAATCATTTACACTTTTGTGCTATAGAGTTATTGATCTAGAACAAGATTTAATTACTGCATGTGTTAAAAATCATTCTTCTATTACTTATCCTTCTTCATCTATTATGTCTTTGCCTCTTCCATCGAATGAGTGTCCTCTTCGGTCTTCATCTCCCCCACCACATAAGCGTCCTCCATGCCCTCCATCGTGTTGGTCTCCACCTATGTCTTCTTCATCTCCTACTCATGAGCCATTACATTTCTCACATGCTACTAAGCCTCATGATGTTTTGCATGCTCTGCTAGATAAGCGCTTAATTCATTTACCATCTAATCAACATCACCCTCCTCATCGCTTGCATCACTAGTGTGATTTCCCTTAAATTTTAATTTACATCTCATCAATGGCCATTGAGATAATGACTATTTTTCCTTACATGATAGATTAAAAAAATTAGAATATCATGGTGTCATTGCGTTTAGATATTGCTCTCGGGAGTAGGCTCTTTTTCCCATTCCACATAAGTATGCTTCCACTTCTGTTCACTTGTCTCCTCCACCCACTTCTAAAGTTATCATTCATCCACCTTAGGTTATCATTTATTCGCATCTTCCACCTACTAAATTTATGGCTACTACATCTCATTGGCTTCCTAAGCCATCATCATTTGTGCCTCCTATCACCGCATCTACCATCATGAACCATTTCATCCGACATTCATTTTAGCTCTTACACTCATATTACTACCACCTCACATTCTTCAATTATCCCTTGCAGCATTTACATCTTTGGTAGGTGATTTCCAAATGGTCACCTCATCACCTAATGACGCACTCGTGTTCTCAAGGTTCTTACATGAATTTTGAGGGATCTATTACAAAATGAACTTTGCATCACTCACTCTCCATGCTCTGTGCTTCATGCTCTATCTTTCTATCATACACTCTCAAACCATTTCCCGATGACACACTCTTGTTCTATGATTCATTCTTGATTGTCGAGGGGTCTTATATAAATGAACCTCATTTTTTGACACATATGCTAGGGTGCATTGCTCTTCTTGCCCCCTCCCTCTTCATCATACTTACACACAATTACATACATATTTTTACATCTTTCTCATTCTACAGCTAGTTATGTATAATTCTATTTTTCTCTCCCATTTCAATAACATGGCTCATTCATTTTATCTATTACATTACATTCCATATGTATCTATTACTATTTATCACATATTACACAATGCAAATCCAATATTACAAATCCAAAACCAAAATCATCACATCATTCATCATTACATATCAACACAACACGATGATACCAAAAGACCATCTCTATATATATCGTCAAAAATCATATTTTCAAAATAACAATCATTGGGTGGTAAGCCCCCATCCATTTCTACATACATATACATCATATCTCATCCTCACTATCGCTATATACAACCGTGGGAGCTCTAAAACTAGATGCTTCTCCACTTAATCTACACCGCTGATCACGACCCCTATATCTCTCCACTTGTCTCCACAATATTTTTACCTCGATTGAATGCTTCACAAATCGGCCCTTCAACTCCATGTATCTTGCAAAGATGGATTGAGCTAATGCTCCTCCTTCTATAACATCCCTTGCCCACTTTGTCTCTGCCTACGCCTCGTCACACTCACTCAATAGAGCGATACATGTGGCTATCGCTATCGCTACTAAATCAAATAGATAGGCATGATCACCCAAAATAACATCTACTCTTTCCACCTTCCCACCTCACACGAGAAAATCCAAAGGTACGTTCCGTGTCGTGGTGTAGATTGATGTATCAACGATAAATGACCAATAAACATCATCTGTAACCATGCGCAACAACACATTAGTCACTCGCACAAATTTTCAATACACAACAACCAAGTCATAGCTTACAAACAAACAATAAACAACACTTACATTCTCGCACGTGTAATCTTTCTATAACATCTCCATCGGGGAAGGGACCTATCCCCCTACTCCTCCTACTTGGCGGCTCACTCACCGCGTCCACAAAAATTTGAAATAATAGTACCCACTTATGAGCGGCCCATCCCTCATTATAGGTCTAGGTACATCATCGTCATCTACCTATATTGATTATATGGATGGATCTATCTCATATGGACTAGGATGCACGAGTTATGCTCTAGTGGGACTGGCCTCATTCTTGGTAGCCTCAATGCTCTAGTATCCCTCACCCATACATATGGTTCTGGGGGCACATCCCGAGTTATACCAAACTCGCCTCAACACATGCTTGGCGTGAAACAACTCGGTCACTCCAGGAAATTGGTCCTCTAACCACATGGTGCATCAAATGCACCATAAATCAACTCCATCCTCTTCCCAACCACCGTAGTCTCTATACGGCCTCCATATGATGGCATGTGGTCTTATACGATCCAACATAGATCTATAAGTAGTAGTATCCATCCTCCTACTCGAGTGCCTACCCATCTCACCACGAATATATCTGGTCTCACCTAATCCACACATGTCCCACCGAGTGGCCTCAATATAAGCAATGTGCTCATAGTCCCACACATAACAACGTGGTTTCTCTAGGTCCCCCATGGTCATCCTACATGAATTTGTATAGATCTCTAGATAAATGGGCTAAAGCATACACCTCACCCACACAAATATGGTCCCATGCTCCTTTATGTGTTGAAAGATCTCATACATCTTATACAATATGCCCACTCCGCCACCCTCCATTACCACTTGAGGAAGCTATCACTACTAGAATGAACTTCCACAACTACGGAACACCTAATCTAAGTATGACATCCAGGCTAATATGGGCCTTTTTATATACCCGTGTCCTTATAAAGTATCATTTCACTGCTCTCATCCGCCTCGAGCATCCTCCAAACCCATCACCTGTACTCTCTCACCCATAACTAGTAATCGAAATATAAAATATACATCCTCTAGGGTCACATTCATCTCCCCAGAGTAGGAAACCAAAATGTGTAAGTATCTCGCACATTGCCTCTTGTACAATGTAGTAATCATAGGAATATTATGTGGTACCTCTCCCAATATCACTATGTACTTTGCATGCCGATGCGGTCTAATATGTCCCACTCAACATCTGACAATCCCAAAGTCAATAATGTGGTCAAATGACGACCCCCGTAAAACTCTCTCGCATGTATATCTTTTTGAAAAGAACAAACACCAACAAAATATTGACATTAGTGCCTCATATATGTTCAAAAAACAGTCACTCATACTACAAATATTCATCAGAATGTCAAAATTTCACATTGCACTATCAAACAACTCTCCTGGGTCACCAACGCCTGTGGGAGTAGGTCACTAGTGCCTAGGAAAAGGTCATCAACGCTTTGGGCTCGGGTGCTTATGTCCCAAAGGACATCAATGCCCTAACAACTACCACCTAGGTCACAAACGCACAAAAATATAGAATATAAAAATTTCACAAAAATCAAGAAAATTGGGCACATTTCACCAAAATTTCCAAAAACAATCATACGCACCAACTCGTCACCATCTGCTATGCCACATGACTCACTACCATCCTATCAAACTTAGTCATCCTCGCTGCCCTGATGTGTGGCATCCTCACAAGCTCAAAACTAAAATTCAAACTCACACATGGTTCAAATAAAGTTCTTATTGACTTTTTATTATCACTATGTATAGCAATTTCTAATTTTCCATCTACTATGGTTACCATTTGCACTCATTCTTCCCACTAATGCATTGTGCACGATTTCACTCATATCTTAAAATTCGTTACTCCATTTTATTCTTCATTTGTACCATTCACCTCAGATTTCCATCTACTATCACACTATGCACACTACACATTGCTATACTTGACGCCAACACACGTATTTGCCAAACATTCACACAATCTCACAAATATCTTCTACAATGTCTCTGGTTTACTATTTCATCTTTTCATCTCTACTTTCAACTCAGTGCTTGTTATCTCCACTTCTTACCCTTTCGCCAAAAGGGGTGCATACAATTGGGATCACCTTACGATCCCTCTCATGGTCTAATACAATCAATCGATATCCTCAACACATTATTATCGTAATTTTATCTGATTCCATTCAAACAAAGCTTCAAACCATATCATTAAACATTCGACATCTTCCACTATATGCGATTGATTTCCCCTAATGACCTAATCTGGGGGCAAAAAGGAAAAAATATCCCTGTGAGTACTTCAATAAGCATACAATTTTGAACAATTTGCTATCATTCAAGTCAAACCAAACAATCAGTATAACAAGGCACATTATAGTAGTCCTCTAAAACTTGGGCAGAGTTACAAAATTAAATCAAGACAATAATATTTGTATATTTCTCATGTTAATCAAATGGGTCTCCATAGAAATAAATAAGCCAAGTATCTCCTACATGTTAGGATTTTGGCTCAACCACTAAACCCATAATATACTCCATCAACAATCTACGTAAGTTGTTAAAACAACTTACAATATATTTTACCACTCATACATACATTGCAATATTAATCTCACAATAATAATGTAAGCACTATAATATTTCCCAACATTCCCCCTTAGTGCGAACATGGGTGAAAAAACAATAGCACTTCTTTCATAGAGTGCTGCCCGTGCGTGCTCGTGATCTGGATGGTTTTTCAGGACAACCAACAACCTCAACATGGATGGTTTTACAGACAACCAACAACCTCAACAAGGATGGTTTTACAGGACAACCAATAACCTCAACAAAGGATGGTTTTACAGGACAACCAACAACCTCAATATCATGATGCTGCTTTTGCTTGTGCTTTCGTCATCCACTATGTTTTTCCTTCAGGGAATTATGTAGGAAACACTGCTCACTGAATACAATTTTGAAAGAGGGAAAAGTGAAAATGGAACATTGAAACCATGTTCCCCCTCAATGTGAACTTTTCACTTATTCAACACACACCAAGAACTCTGAAATAGAATCACACAACTAAAACAAACTGCAACTTTGAAAGCAAACTCACACCACAAAATGCCACCACAACTTTGTGTGGCCACATGCTGGTTGGATCGACGAGAGGTCGCCGATCGACCTTCAAACTCCCGTGCCTCCGTCCTCTAATGACATGCTTTGCTAACTCAGCCATATGTGATCATGAAGATCAAAAAATAATCTCCACATTGTGATTTATTATTTTCTCTCCCCCAACAATGTGAAATCATTTATTTTCCGGACGTTGGGTAACAATAAAAATGTGTCTATGAGGCAATTTTTTTATTTTTTATTATTTTACGTACTTTTTACAATGACACAATTTTGACGCACGTAACTATTGATAATGATTTTGACTTTGAATCTTATTGACAATTGACACTAACTTCACAATGACATATGATGAACTTTAACAACTCCTCTATTGACCATTAAAAAATGTTTCGACTCGACACTTAACAACGATGATGACTCTATTACACAAAAATGACTTTATTAATAAGAAGATGACACAAAAATTAAAATGAAATTACTAATAATCTAAATGACTTTATAAATTTAAGTGACCCTATATGTTTTCATAACACCTAAACAATTAAAATGAAATTACTAATAATCTAAATGACTTAACAACTCACAATATTTCCACAAGTCATGGAAGTATCACGTTTTGGCACGAACCATGTATATCTTCGCCTTGTATTGATACCACGTATTCCAAATGCTGAAAGGTGAAATAATGGAGTGTGAAGCCAACTTGCAAACACAGATTTTGTATTTAAAAGGATTTATTTGAAGCGCATGCCAAGTCAAATGTATGTTGATCCAATCCCGAAACTCATAAAACAAAATACAGACCAGGCAATGACTACTGTCCCAAGGTGGAAATTTGATGTAAATTCGAGAGTTGTTTGCTAATGCAACTCGAAAATACTGCACCAAATCTAAGTCGAAGGTCATTTTCCACCGAGATGGTGACTAAAACAACAATGGAGATCTGAGCCTGGGGATCCAAAGCGGTGCCACGGTTGCAGTGCAATTGGATCTCCTGAGTGTTTGGTAATACTGAGTCACATGCAAAGAGACTTTCCACGATCCTCAGACCATAAAAAGATATTGTGAAACCAAGCAAGTCGATGAGAAGGAAATTCAATGTAGCTATGTTTTGTCCATAGTAGATCCAATATAATATGTTGTTGAGCCCGAGTATGCCGTGGAGGGGAGCCAAGCTGTCGGTATTTGGAAGGCCAACAACGTCCAGAAACAATATAGATGAAAAATCGATCTGCCCAAAGGAGTGACTGGAGACTTAATGTAGAAAAATAGAATAGATCACTTATAAGACTAGGTATTTTATGACGCAAAACATGTGGACATACAGATCTACAAAGATTTCATCTCTAACGAACTTCATAACTAGGGACGATTAGGAATAAGAAAGTTTCCCCTTTAGACACTTTATTTTCCCATCGGAGGATAAATCGCTCTGATACCAAATCTAAAATTTGGGCAGAGTTACAAAATTAAATCAAGGCAATAATATTCATATATTTCTCATGTCAATCAAATGGGTCTCCATACAAATAAACAGGCCAAGTATCTCCTAAATTTTAGGAGTTTGGCTCAACCACTAAACCCATAATATACTCCATCAAACTATCTACGTAAGTTGTTAAAACAACTTACTTAGAATAGATTTTACCACTCATACATACATTGCAATATTAATCTCACAATAATAATGTGAGCACTATAATATTTCCTAGCAATTCTTCCCAGATGAACTAACATGGGAGCTACGCTACATTCGTTATCTCTCTAGATGACCTAGCTTGGGAGTTAAATTACAGTCACTATCTCTCCCAGATGACCTAACATGGGAGTTGTATTATATCATCGCTGCTTCTAGATGACCTAACTTGGAATTCCTTCAACACGAATAAAAATGGATCAAAACAAATCGAAAAAGAACTAAATTTGGTCTCTATTTGTCTGCAGCGGTTGGACCTTTTGAGGATGTATTCATAGTTTGAGAGTAAAACTAGACCTCTCTCTCTCTAACACTCTTCCTTTGGCAGCATGACGCCTAAATCCTTCAGTTTTTCAAATTTACAAAATCGGGTCAGAAAGTGATCACTCCCTACCCCTCACAATCTCCATTGGCAACAATTTGAAATCTCCAAATTCTCCAAATCAAGTCAACAATTTCTCCAAGTGCTCCTTACAACGGTTCGCTATCTTTATCTATGCCACATGGATCGACGCACTGATCCATGGTTCATGACGCTATATGTTCTTATATTCTCCGCGTACTTGTGTAATAGGGCTTCTTCAGACTTCTCACTAGTATGTTCCATACTTCTTTTACACTACTTGAATTTCATTCAAATAGCATAAAGGTAGGGCAAATGTAAACACAAAATCTCGCACATACTACTAGTTTACTATGCTATCAAGTATGTTGTTATATATATGGATCTTGCACGAGAAAAGTATTCATTAGTGACACAACCCCTTGTCCGTTTGTTTGTTTTATCTTATTTCTATTGTCTACTTTTCTTCTATCACTTTTGTACTCCCTTCTCGGTCAGTCACAGGATCCTGTTTGTCGGTGTTTTCACATATGTCGTCATTTGTTCTAAGACACTAGTGCCCATCTCGGATAGTAGCGCCCATCCTGGACACTAGTGCCTGACGCCCGTGTCCATCCTGGGCACTCTGTCTGCTTATTTATTATTTTATTTTGACATTTGTGATCAGTATTTTCGGTGTTCCCATCCTTATCCCGAGGTACTAGTCATCATGTCATGTCTCTAATGTCAAAATTCAAATAAGATATCCCTATATATACACAACATACATACCATTGTAAAGGGGCTAACAATTATCAAGGGCTATCTATCTACATACTATGAAAGGGACTACATTTTTGGGTTGCTTATTCTGCATACACTACATATGAAGGGGAAGTTTTATATTCCATCTACACATTTGCATTCTATCTAGCTTCTAGCCCGCTTTCTTCACCTCATTGGCGTGAGGGCAACCTAAGGACACTATTGCACACACAAGCAAAAAGAACTACATGGAGTCTGAAATGTAGTGCAACAATCGGTCGTAAGTTCACTCATTTGGGTGACCATCGGGGTCAGTCTGACTCCCCAGTTGCATCTTTTCTTTTTAGGATTTGATGTGTTTTGGGGTTTCGCAAGCTATCTTTCTCTTTGCAGTTACAACAGAATTTTGTGGACATAGTGCAACACACATGCAATCGACAAGAAGGGTTGGTGACACTTGCGCGACACAAGAAAATTTAGATTCCAAGCCTCTGCCTCGGGAGCCTAGAAGAGGTCTCTAGTGCCTATACGCCCTAGTCCCAGACAAATCCGACAACTCCACAATTTTATGAGCAGCGTTGTGACATTTTGTTATCTTTGTTTATCAGTCTTCTAGTCCAACATACTTTAGGATTAAGTGAATATCAACTAAGTCATTCTATTTCTTCTCTTGCATTTAGGGTTTTAATTTTATTGGCTTATTTGCTTGTATCAGATCTGTATTGTAGCATATGTGACTCTACAATTTTAGATTTAATAATTGTAGATTTTGTTAAATCATCGAGCAAAGGTAAAGTTCACTTTTCTATTTATTTGTTTATAATAGAAATGAGAACTCATCAATTTAGGAGATTTACTAGATTCAATTGTTGATTGAAAATCAAATATTTTTTTCGAATCATAAAATTTGTTTCTACTTAAATAATATTAAATAAGTTTTTCACCCTTCTTCATGAGGACTTCATTTTTAAATAATAAATAAGGTATGTAGAATAGGGTTGAAATAAGAATGGAGTGAATTATATAAAGAATTTAGTAGTGGGCATTCCAGTGAGCAAAGAAGGTTATAGGAGAGGATGTGGAAATGAGAATCCCTATTATTAAAATAGGTCCAAGGTTTTCTATCGACTTTAATACTAAAAATTAGAGTCAAACATCAATATGTAAATCAAACATGCCTCTTGCCAATGTGATGATTAGGATTATCCTTGTCATGGTGTGGAGAAAACGCATAAAATATCAATTCACCTATTCCAGTGTGTTGGGTCTCATATGATCACTTGTTGCTTACATGTACTTCTTTTAATTCTTTATACTCTTTACTTCTTAACATAAATCTTTGGAATTACATAAATAAAAAAAAAAGATTGATTTTAATAACATCTACAAACCCAATAGTTTATAGAATTAAAAGTAAGAACAACGACCACACAAAAATTAATTAGTGAATACCCCACCTATCAAAACCACGATGTAACTCATGCTTATCGGGCCTTTGGGTTTTTTTTTTATTATTGCAGGTATGGTCCCTCCCAAAACCATTTACCACTAATAAAATAAAATAAAATTAGTGGATATAAAGTCTTGGCCATCTAATTTGGGTATATATTTATTTTAGACTACTAATTTTTGTCCCATTAATAGTTGTAAAATATCACGGGGGGTTCATTAGCTAAGCAATATCCTAGCACATGGGTTCATATTGAGGTAATTAATATTAATAAAATTAAAGTCAATATACCGGTAGACATGAGGGGGTGAAAGGGTTTAATTTATTAATATTTTGAATCAGGTATTGGGGTAGGTTAGAGAGGTGGGCCAAAGGAAATGGAAGTTTGATTTTAACCTACCCCCAACTATTTTTGAATTTGTCACGTATGTTCTTGGCGATTTTGAATTAGAGTCACGGAAAACAACTTAATTTTTTTCATTAAAACACATCAAGTTCTTTGAATTTCATTAGACATATAATTTGAACGTGTGTTCCTATTTTTTAGCGTCTAACATTATTAAAACAAAATTATTATAGTTCCCAAAAAAGACAATTTTGAATTGAAATTACACAAAATATACGTGCAATCCCTCTTAATTATTTTAATTGCGTAAATGGCGAAGGAAAAAGTTTATTTATAGTCTCCAGCCAAGGCAATATCTTGCCACGCCTATTTCATTCTTTGTGAAAGAAAGTCTCCTGGTTCCAATTCACGTTTTTCTCCAACATTCAATGTAATGGAAAAAGTTTATTTATAGTCTCCAAAAAAGGCAATATCTCAGCAATTATTCTAAAAAAAAAAAAAAAAAAAAAAAAAAAAAAATAGTGACTGATTTCTAGCCTATTTCATTGTTGTGAAAGAAAGTCTCCGGTTCAAAGAACTCCAACATTCAATGTAAATTATATTTTTTATTATGGAATTGTTTATGAAATGTAATGTTTATACTCAATCCATTTCATTTGATATTTTATTGAATACATTTATTATTAGGGAAATTTATTACGTTTTTTTAATTCTGTGAAACTTTTGGAAAAGATTCAAATAATCTTCAATATCGATATGAATTGTGGAAACATCATATTTCTTGAATTTACTATTATTGATATTATTTGTTTAGATCTCAAGGTATATATTCCAAGCATGTTGAATGGTTATGCTATTAACTTCCTTACCTCAACTCATAAGGTATATAGTCAACATTGTGTTTTTCATTTTTGAGTAGTGCGGTGAAATATTAAAAAATATGTAGAGCTCTTTACACATATTTCTATTAAATATGTAGAGCTCTTTACTTCAGTTTCACTAACAACATAAAATCCTAAATGAAAGGTTTATATTGTAGATAAAGGTGCACAATAATAGTTTTTATATTATATTGGTTTAAGTGACAATGTGTACTTATTTATTTAATAATTTTTAATGTTAATGTGTTCTATTTCAACATATAAGAAATAAAAAATAATTTCAAATTTATATTTAAATTATCAATTGTAATTTAACATTATTCTAGTATGATTTTTTTTTAAATTTAATTTTTTAACAATATAAGAAATTTAAATATGAGAGAAATTATTGAAAATTCAAATAAATAGTATAGTATTGAGAACATATGTTATTGTCTATGCATGTGATATGAATCTTTGTTGTCTTCATAGAAACTTTAATATCATCTCATATAATTGTTTGTTTTTGTGATTGTAAATAGCACCTTGTTTTTACTTGGTTGATCTTCATGAACGTCTTTTTGTCATTGACACCCTCCAAAACCTGGGAATTGATCGCTACTTCAAAAAGGAAATCAACCATGCATTGGATTATGTCTACAGGTATGCTAATTTCTAATTAGATACAAGAAAATCACAACTTAAAATTTGTATAAAGCTTGTTGTCAACAATCCTACAAGTATTGCTTTCTCATGCAGGTTTTGGAATAGTGGAGGCATTGGAAAGGGAAGCTATGATACCATTGCCAATGTCAATGATACATCTATGGGATTTAGAATACTTAGATTGCATGGATACACTTTGTTTCTCCTAGTAATGACTCGGTTTGATGTTTTTCTAAAATATATTGTTTGGGTCCATTATAGTAACATTTACTACCAATGGAAAGATATCTTTGCACAATAAATCAAACTCATAAGATATGGATATTTAAAATCAAGTTAGAGATTAGTAATGTTGACTTCAGTACTTACTACTCAGTAGAAATTTAGTTTTAAAATAAATTACGTATGATGATGCTTGAATAATTTTACAATGAAAACTTATGAGTCAATTTTATGTTGTTTTGCAGAGGTTATCAAAAATTTTAGAGATGAGAAGGGAGAGTTCTTTAGTTTTTCTAACAAAACTCGCAGAGAAGCTGAAGACATGCTAAGCCTTTATAAATGCTCTCAAATAGCTTTCTCTGGAGAAACAATAATGAAACAAGCAAAAAAATTCACAAAACATTACTTGCAAAATCAAAATAATAAAAAACGACTTGCGAGATCACCTTGCTAGAACTGTGAGTGGTATTACTTGCATTTCATGTCAAATTTAGTAAATAGAGTTTTTAATCTTTAAAGAAAAATTTGATTTATTTATAGGTGGAGTTTGTGTTGAAATACAGATTTCACCGGAGTTTACCGAGATTGGAGACAAGGTTTTATATAGAACACTTTGGGATTGCAAATGATCTCGGTAAGAGTAATAAGAAGACTATATGTTTAACGTGACTCCCACATAAAATCTAAACATTTATATATTTGGATTCTTGTGTATATTTTCATGTATAGGCAATGAAAAGTATCTAGAGTTGGCAAAATTGGATTTTAATGTAGTGCAGACAATACACCAAAAAGAGCTTCAACAAGTTCATAGGTATGGATAACATTAGTTTTTATCTCTGATAGTCTCTTGACCCACAATCAATGGGTATTACAATAGGGGTGGCAACATGTTCAGTGAAGATAACATATATTTGTAAGATTAAATGGGAAATAAAATAATTTTAAAAAACGTAATAAAAATGGTAAACAAACGATTGGTTAATTGATCTTTCAACCTTGTAAATATATTTGATTGATAGGATCTTCCTTAAAAACATATTTAAATTTTATAACCATGCATTTTAACATAAATATATTGTCAATTTAATTCTTTTATTCAATTAACAATATTTTTTGGTATAGGTGGTGGACAGATTCTGGTTTTAGGAAGTTAAAGTTCACAAGGGAGAGACATATAGAGATATATTTCGCAATGGCAGCTGGTATGTTTGAGCCGGAATATGGTGGTTGTAGAATGGCCTTCACCAAAATTGGTTCCCTTCTTGTTGTTTTAGATGACCTATATGATAAGTCTACCTCTGATGAAGATATTAAGTTGTTCAACAAATCATTTAACGTAAATTTTGAATCGGGAATTCTAGAAATATTTCAATGGGGAAAAGTATGTTTTCTTGAATGATTATCATCGGTTGAATTTATTTTCCTTGTAGATGGGATCTCAATAAATTTGACCAAATTCCAGAACACATAAAAATTTGCTACATGGGCATGTACAATACAATTAATGAGTTAAGGAAGCAAGCCAGTAAAGTACAAGGGCGTGACATGCTCCAATACTTTCAAAAATTGGTATGTACTATGAAGCATTAAGTAGTAATCTAATTTTCTTTGAAGTTCAATGTTTCGACATATAATATATTTATGGTGTTATTTGATCGGTGGAAGGTCCAACTTGAAGCCTTCACCAAAGAAGCGAATGGTCCAAACACAAGTATGTGCCACACTGGGATGAATACATAAATGTAGCCAAAGTGTCAGGTGGTTTTGGTACAACTCTTCTCACTTCTATTCACATGATGGGAGAAGTAATTAGTGATGATATTTTACGCCAGCTTGATCATAGATCAAAGGCTCTCCATCTTGTGTGCTTAATCTGCTAGGTTAATTAATGACACCAAAAGTTTCAAGGTAAATGCAATATACTCTTATTACAATTTTTAGGTTTAAAATTTTATTTATCTTAAAGCTTAGAAACCATATCATATTTATTAATTGAATTAATTAGGAATAAATTTGAATAGATATTAAATTTCATCTATGTTTGGGTCATTTTTGTTACACGTCATCATAAAATCGATGTTTAGTAGTGGCTACATAAATTGATAATAAATAATAAATATGGGCTTGGATAAATTTTAATTGGTCTCTTACATTATATTTTTTTTTTGCTATTCATAATATTTTAGCAATGATATGAACTCTATTGATAAGTTGTTTTCTTCATTGAAAGGATGAAAGACAATGTGGAGAATCGACATCTAATAGAATTTTATATATAAGGATAATGTTGGGGTCTTTGAGGAAGAAGCTTTGGGCCATGTTTACGGTGTTATTGAAGAAGGGCTTATTGATTTGAATAAGGAATTGTTCATGGCTAGCCAAGTTCTAGACACCTTTCGAAAATTATTTCTAAATTTCAACAAGATTTTTCCAACTATTTTACATGCAAGTGGATGCATTTAATAGCTCTAACCTTGATAAGAAAGAGATGGTGGACAAATGTCTTTTCCAGGGATTGCATAAAATGTCATCTTATCAATTGGGAAGACTTACTTCGACAATTAAATAATAGTGAATTGTAATTTGAAAATTTAGTAAAACATTTTGAATTGTGAAAATTTCATTAGATGTAAAAACAATGTACTCTAGAAGATTATTGATACATACTGATGAAAATAATTCCTTGTAACTTTGATATTATTTCAATAAAAGTACAAATTATAACACATTGGGTGTTATCAAAAGGCCTATTTCACTTAATATAATTATTATTGAAATTTTCAAATCTTAAAAAAGGTATTAATTTTATAATAATATAAATTATTATTATTACTAGTGTTTTAATAATATTTAAGGTGCTATAACTAATTTATACATGTGATGCAAATCATTTCCCTACAATCCAAATATGTTCACCACCGCACTAATACTTTCTACCATATTTTCTTACACTTTTATTTTTTAAAACAAAAATATACTTAATTATAAGTGTTCCTTTTTATAAATCCTACAACACAAAAGAACTCAAAGTATATGAAAACTTTTATCTAGGTCCTACATCAATTTTGTGATAAATTTTCTTCTTCTCTAGTACCTTAATATTCAAATATTATGGACTAAATAGAATCAAAATACAATTTAATTATCTTTCCATATATCTTTATATAAAAAAAATCAATTTAGACATTAACTACTAGATTACATTATGTCAAGAAACTTACTACACCATCCTACTACATTTCGTTGGTGTTTAACATATTGTAACATTTTGTTCCTTCTAAATGGGAGAGTGTTAGATTCTAAGAATGGAATCGATGAATTCATGTTTGATTCTTTTAGATAGTAAATGATCACCAACCAAAATAAATTTTGGCCTCCAAATGCCTTTTATTCAATGTTTTGTGTAGACAATTTGAATTGGGTTTCTTGCCTTCTAAATTTGTTAATTAAATTAATCCCATTAGTTTTTTAATTAGTTGTGGTAATTTTTTTCGACAAGTGGATGATATTATCTATCACGTAGGCTCAATTTAGATTTTACAACATCAAACCTGCAAGTTATTTATCATCAACCTATTAATCAACTATTACATTGCATATATTATTTGAGATATATTTTGATTTATTGATTTTATTTTAACTACATAATGTATGTAATCTTTAGGAACATCCGTGATACACTACGATTGTCTTAGTGCTAGAGTATCGTATATGTGTTTATTAATTGTTAGTTCAAGCTAGGCTCTTATTGTCACTATATTTCCTTTAGATTACTTGATTTTGAATTTTTTTGTATGTTTTCAATATTTTTGACTTATCTTGAGTTCTCATATTGAATTCTTGTTCTTTTGTGTGGACCTCTCTATCTCCTTTTCTATGATCTCTCCTATTTTAATTGGTTTCTCTCTCCCCCTCATTTTCAATGTTGTGTTACCATTTATTATCTAGTACAATAACTATCATTCCACTTGTAGCCCTTTTTCATCCATGGTCAAATGACTGCAGTGGTGATATAGTAAAGGAAACCCTCTCTGAATCCCAACATGGAAGAAGGCTATGGAAAAGGCATGTTTAATGATTGGTAGAACATCTACCATAAAGAACGGCCTCTCCCAATCCCTACATAAAAAACATTAATATTAATTACCCTCCAATGGGCCCTATGCTTCACATTAACAAAGTAACATTAATTTCCTGAAATTTCATTAAATAAAGATAGGAGAATTTGTTTTCTTGACCTTCCACCTAAAAATGAGCTCTAGAATAATTTTACCATGGATTGAAATATTCAAAAGCCTAGAGGTTTCATTTACTATAATGCCAAAAATCTTAATTTGTGGTACATAGATTTTTTTAATTGGAATATATCTATTTTAATCAAAAAGTTCCAAATGGATACAATTAAAAATAATCCAGATAAAATACCAATGGTACATATATTTGAAAATAATATGTTTAAATATATCATATTGTTTTGTATATTGTAAATATTACTAATTTATATTGATTGATTGATGAAAAAATAATGTGAAATAAATTAGATATATTTATATGTAAGACTCAAAATAATTATTCTATTTTGGAAAAATAAAATAGAATGTTAAACTCTATCTTATAATTGTGAAAAATTCACTCGATGAAATACGACGAAGGAGATGGTCCAAAACTATTGTAAAAGAAAAAAAAAATATTTATGTTCACATGTGTTTTCCAAATTAGAACGAGGCCAACTAACAATGATAGGATGTAACAACGTGGATTGGTTTGGTTGTTGATGTTTGACCTTATCACAACCACGAACGTGGAACCCAAACAAAAGATAAAATCTTGGTTGCTTAACATGTGGAGGACCTTTATTGACCCACAAAGAGAAGAAATATGTAATGGAACAATGGGTCCAATTGGTTAGTACTTGAAGTGAACATGGATATGCACATGTGGAACCTTCATTCCACATCTACTTTGAGGAATTGTAAGGCATGTTTAGTAAATATGGAGCAATATGAAAAGTTTGCATATGCAAAAACAAGGACACCAGGGCATTTTTACATTATGAACAAAGACATCTACAACACCAAGAAATTCATTAATAATTTCTTGATTCAATCTTGCCAACATGTACCTCATTCTTCTTTATTACAAATAGGTCAAGATGAGAAAGAAAGTCAATCAAAAGAAAAAAGGAAGACATGTCGTTAAAAAGTGATATACAACATATCAACCAACGAATAATTTCTGCCATATAAGAAGTGAGATTTCAAATTTCCACACCCACCATATGGAATAATATGTCAACATGGACATTAGCAAAGTAACATATGTAAGCTAAGGTGTTGTAGAGTTTTTACTAATATGGAGTTCAGATAAAAGGGAAAGTATGATTTGGAGTGATTATCTAATTAGGGAATGCATACCATTATGAAGAGTTGGGGTGTGGAAACAAAGGAGAAGGTGGGTTGAAGAGTGTGTAGGGAGAACTAGGCATTGATTTTGTCTCTCATTTCATCATCCACACAAAAACTATCATCCTATATTTGGATATTCTTAAAATACGAGCTATTACATTATAATAAGGGTTGGAGTTTTAGGGTCAAAGTCGGGACACCTCATGAAATATTTCATAAGTTAAAAAAAAAGAATTCTTTTGGTATTTATTTCCCAAAAATTCACCTTGCTTAGATTTTAACAAATAGTTAAAAAAAGTAAGGACTTGAAGGAATTGATCACGGTTATTCATTCATTTTCTATTCCACGGTATCTTAAAACTTATCAAAATTACTTGCATAAGATAGATCCAGGTTTTCATATTTCAAAATGGGTAAAAAAATTGATCAAATTCATGCATTTTTTGTTGAGGATGGGAAAGTGAAGTTCATTTCTTTACTTTCCTTAAGGAATGAGGCTGATAAATTTAATCAGGTCATAGAGGGACACTTGGTCATCGTTGATCACTTGGTTCAAATTTTGTTACTTGAGATTAATCCCATATGCACTAGGAAAATGATTTCTACCAAGATTATAACACAGGTTGACTAATTTGTAAATTGGAGATAAGGCACATCTCTACCCTTTTACATGAGTTTAGGCAAGTTGATTGAGTTTGTCGTCAAGTTGGGTGTCAAGACTGGATGAATGATCAACTAAGGCATGATGTGTCACATCCCACAATTTTATTTTGGTTGTCGCAAGAATAAGTTATAATATGAAAAGTGGTTTACGAAGGTAGGGGAAAGGTGTTGTTACTTAGGTGAATTTGTATCTATACGTATAAACGGATATCATAAAAAGGATATACACTTACACATAATTGCAAGCCCAATCTGCGTAACAATGCTTGTTGTCGGACATTCATGTAGTACTTTACATCTATAAATTATTTTTTATATTGGATTATATGAATTTATCTTACTTTATAGTGTATACGATGATTTGGTAACATTGGTATGATATTTCATTGGTGTACCTATTAATAAGATTCTACTTTACCTTGCTCTTTTGTTAATAATTTTGTAATATGAATGTATTAAAGTGGGATGATTATACTTTCCTTTTATACATTAAGGTTTCACCGTTACATTTTTTGTATTATTAAATATGTATTATTTTGATGTTGAAAACAATTGTTAGTGCTTGGGTATCATGAGTTATCATCTTATGAGCGATACATCGGTTAATGATCATATAGCGATACATCGGTTAATGATCATAATGCATTAAAAAGGTTTTTTATTGTTGTACTAGATATACGTTTATCAAGGGATTATAAATTAATAGATATACTATTATATAAATTCATAGACCATGGTGGTGGGCATCAAGAATGTTAGGTTGTTTAATTATTTAAAAGTCACTCACTATGCAAAAATAGTTAAGGAGATAATTCGCGGTGGCGTCCACTTTGAAGATGCCTTTGTTGGAAAGTGTCAAATTCCGGTGGCTCCAATATTTATTGTCTTGCCGGATTTTAGATATTTTTCTACAGTCCTAGATATTTACTATCTTAGATATTTGATTTTGATTTTATTCTTCATAAAGTAAATTCTATAGTTTACTATTTGGAAAATAATATTGGTCATATATCTTTTTCAAAGTTTTTGAGATTCAAAAGTTTTCTGATTTTGATTTTCTTCATAAAGTAAATTCTATAGTTTACTTTTTGGAAAATAATATTGGTCATATATCTTGTTCAAAGTTTTTGAGATTCGAAAGTTTTAATAGATAAATATCCGGTGTTTGACCAAATGATGAAACGTGATTTAGTTTGGCGACTATCATAATTGTGTCTTACAAAAATATGGACAATAGAAAAATAAGAGCTTTGAACAACATATAGACAGCCAGGCAATATCAACGTGAAATACAACTCAAATAAACTAAATATTGCTACTATCTTCAGTATAATTTGCAACTCATTTGTAATTGCTAGTATATTATGATGTTATAAAAGCATGGTGATTGACATTAAAAAGTGTTTGATAATTAGATGGAATCCGACCATACAATATTATCATTTTGATTGGTTAATGTGTTGAGGTCGGTCGTTGGTCGAACCATGCATATAAGGGAAACTTGATTGTGTGTTTGATTTAAGTCTTAGACCGAATGTATGGAACCCCATGAAAAGTAGTTGATAGATAAATTAATGGTATTTTGAAATATATTATGGACACAATCCATACCATGCAACTTGGTAAATAATTTGAGTTTTCTAAGTGGTCTTTGCTAGTTAACACCACTATGAATGGGAGGGAAAATTTGAAAGGTGGTCATGAACCTTTCAAAGCCACTGCGTGCTACTTGCCAAATCTATGGCAATTAATGAGGTACCTTGATCTCGTAAATGAAATTCTTGGTGAGGAAGCTAACTCATACAACATAGTTTCATTTTTATTTTGTTACGTTGTTTAGCTCAAGCTCCTTATCTTGCGAGATGGGCATGACGGTTTAGAGTCAATTCTGTTGAGATTTTTGCAGATGTATTAATGGATTTTCATGCTTAAAATAGTGTCATTGTTTTTAGATTAATGGCATGAATATTATATAAACCTAGAATGGGTTGGAAGGTTTTGTTTTGGATCAATTTTACCTAAAAATTTACAAGGAAGAAGAGTGGGAAAATTAGTAGAGGATTCTACCTACCGAAAATGGATTATAAACCCTTACTTTTGTTGTCCTATTTTGAATCTTATGGAAAATATTGTTAAGTTTTTGTTTGATATTTCTAAGGAAGTTTGAAGTGGAAATCTGTTTATATACACAAAAATTATTCTAAATTGTTTTTCCTTTTTGAGTAATTGGGAGATAAGGTAATAGAAGAGTTTTCCGTAATTGAGTATTTGAAACAAACTTTATTGTTTTCTATGTGTTATTTTGCAACGATTGACCTTTTACTATTTTTTTAATTAAAAAAACTTTGGATGGTAAACACTTTTATTATACCAGAGCTATGAACTAGAATGGTGGAGGAATACTTTCTCTAAGTGGGACATGGGGGTGGGCTTGGGTCCTTAATATCTTAAGTGATACGAATTCGAAATGCCTGCTTTATGTTCGCTTGGTCTATATGGAGAAGTTTGACCCTACCTCAAGGTGTCCCCATGGCCACTTATTGAAAGCATCCAATGAACACAATGGGAATGGAACTTGTGTTGATGATTGTAAACTACTTGTAACTCACCAATAGCCAAAGACCTTGAGTTCAAAGTGACCTTTTACTATTACAATCCATGTTCATATATCAATACTGGATTAAAGTATATCAAAACTGCCATCTAGGTGGTAACTGGTTGCATATTGTTGAGGCTTTGTATGCTTTGCTTGAGAAATTAGTATCTAAAATGCTTAATGTACTATGTCAAGAATTCATGCATGTTTGATTGATTGCATAAGAATAAACTCTAATGAAGATTGATTTTGTCCAAGTATGTTTTCAGAATTCATTGTGGGTATAAGCTCTTATTAGATAAGAAAGGAGGATGAACTTTCAGTAGGCATTGAGTTGTAAAAACAAGAATGCATTTTTTCTTTGTGGGAATGTATAATTTTATTTATACAATTTGGAAATCTGGGCTATGTTGTGTGAAATGACATGGGTATTTTGTTAAGGTACGGGAATTTATTTTAATCTCTTTAAACAAGACTGGTTAATATCTGTTGATTTGAGCTAAGTATGTGGTCATTACGAAAGAAGTATAAACATTAATGATTTCTTGATTGTTATACTTGCAATCTTAACTAAATTTGGTTAAGAATTTTGGTTATGGTTTTTCCTTGTTGAAACCTTGTGTTTATATTTGGATAACAATGATTAAGATTCTTCTTATTCGAGTCGATAGAGAGGGATTGGAATGTAACAATTGTTAGTAATAACTAGTAAGTTTAAGAAGAATAAGGAAGCTTCTCTACATTAACTAACCCTGTTGACTTCATGTTGTGCTTTAATAAATGTTTGAAGTGTAATATCAAGATTATTTCTATTGAGTATTACCTTGGGGAGGGTTTGAATCTAGTTAATGAAAGGTTTTACTTGTTAGGAATGTTATTTTGATTGAAGAAAAATTGGTGTTTGATAAAATTATGCATGAAATAATTAAGATTTCTATTTTATTATGTAAGATAATGATAAGATTAGATAATCTTGAGTTTGGAAAGTCAACAACTATTTTGAGAAAGAATCTTGTTTTGTTAATTATATGCTTTTTATTAGTCATGAAGATTTATGTGGGTTTGATGTATTTGGAAAGAAAAATTGTATAATTTATTAAGTTTTAACGAAAGAAAATGTTTTACTAGATTTGTTAAAATTGTAGTTAAAATGAAGTAATTATTTTATTGATACAAGGATCTTCTTGAGGATGTGTAGGGTTATTTTTATCGAAGAATGTATGCATATTTTGATTACTTCATTTGTGGTAGATATCATTACTTAATGATGTACTTGTATAATTTTAAAAGTACCTAAATTAAACTGGTATGTTTGATTGGTTCATAATTTAATAAAAGGAATAAGAGATTTTAATCCATGCTAGTTTGATGAACTGACCATGTATATTATTTTATTTTATCCTATAGATTTCAAGATGGAATAATTATTACGAGGATTTATTTGGATTGATTATTGTTGGAGATCCAAATTGTACTGTCATGCAAATCATAATGATCTAGGGATTAGAGAAAACATGGTACTTGATTAACTAATATTAATTAAATATGTGGGGTGTAATAGTAGTTAATCTAGTCTAGAATGACATGTAAATACCGTAAATAAATGCAGCAAATAACTATGTAAAATAACACAAGCAACTATGAAGATGAAATGATAAACCCTAAAGTGAAAGAGAGTCATAATGAACTCATTTGATTAGAGTAGCTCACTGGATTGTGTCGAAGAGGTGACTAGAGAAATAGGAAGCGAGAATGACAACGTGGATGCCCCAAAAAGGATGGATCTGGACTGATTCTCTGGACTGGAGCACATGGTGTAAACACAAAATAAGGCACTTTAGGAGTTATTTGCTTAGGTCTTATACTACTATTTAGAGGGTTATCAAGTGAAGAAAGTACTAATTAATCCCACCTTTTGGCCATCTTATTTTAATATTTTATTTTGTCATTCCCACATATTTTCCTACACATACCCACTTATTTCACAATTGTCTCGTCATTTTAGCCTAAACCGAGGCACTCATGCTTGTCTTAGGGTGCCACTGGTCACACACGGGTGTCTCGATCCATGTTCCACTTTCTCGTTTCTTTTTGGGGTCTTTCTAGCCGTTTTTCATTCTTATATTTTCCCTAGTCGACCATGTCGAGGTTAATTATAAAATTAGAGCAAGAGAACCCTACAAATACAAAGTTATGAGATCATAATGAGGGTCCTAGCATTACATACTACTATCACTCCATCTAGAGTTATATCCATTACATCACTTGCATCCACATAGTGTCATGAATCAAGGCTAGGAGATCTGCATCAAAACACACAACATATGGGGAGGATTCTATACTATTTCATGCACACATGCTATTACATTTTCTATAGTTATTATTGATCGCAACTTCACAAAGTGTGATTTGCATAAAGAGTACCCAGGGAATGATATGCACACAGACACACCAGAACTACATTTAGGTATAAAATGTAGTGCAACACTCAGTTTAGTAAGCCCATTGTTGTGGTAGCTAAGGTTAGTTTGACCTATTCATTTTACATATTTTTTTTTTTATGGTTTTTATACTTCTTTATCTCTTGCAGGGCATTACTTCATCTTGCATTATTTCACACACTTCATGCAACTCAGTACATCTAGTGTGAGATACTAAAAATATTACATATCATCTTGTGACCTTGCAAAAACAAGATTTTGAGCTTTTACAGAGATGAGGGCACCTTTTCTGTAGACCAAGGCTCCCAGGGCACCCCAGTACCTTCCTAGGAGGCCCAGTGTAGTCTACTCAGATCATCTAGATCTGGTCTTTTCAAGACTTCTGAGTGATCCTTCCTACTTCTTGATTTCTTGTCGGACATGAGACAACCTACGATAGTATCCTATAATTAGCTAAGTCATTTCTCCTTTCTTCCTTGTACATTAGGTTTTTATTTCATTTAGTATAATTATTTAAAATTGTTTCCATATTGTCTTAGCATAGTTTATAGCATTATAGTCCTCATATATTAGATTAAATAGTTGATATATTTCCCATGGTATTTTTCTTATTTTAGTTAATAATTTTAGTGTTAGTCTTATTTTATTTTAGAGGTACTAGGGGCTACAGAAATGTCATCTCTAAAATGGGTGCCCTATTCTATGAAAAGATCTGAAACTAAGTATCACGAGTATAGCGGGTAGTCTCGAAACCCTCACTCGTGTCGCATCGATTCACTTCACTATCTTGCATGTCGTTGATAATCCAAGATGATGAAAATACATTATAAATACCGGAAGAAGTATGAAAAACCTAAAAAAGAAGAATGCAAATGAATGGGTTGGATTGACCTCAAATGCCACAACAATTGAGTTCTAATCGAGTGTTGCACTACATTTAAGACCCAAATGTAGTTTTGGTGTGTTTTTGTGCATCATGTACCCTAGGTCCTCTTGTTCCAGTCACACTTTTAAAAGTAGCAAATAATAACTAAATGTATAAAATGTAATAAAATGTGTGCATGGAATAGAATAAAATCCCTCTGCTTTATTCTTGTGTGATGAAGATGAAAAAAGCCTTGTCCTTGTCATGGAGCTAATGGGCGCAAATGATCTCCAAATGGATGCAAACTCTAGGTGGATGATATTAGTGACTAGAGCTTGGTCCATCATTATGAACTTATAAATTTATATTTATAGGGTTCTCTTGATCTAATTTCACAATCAACTTTGGAAATGGCCGACCACTTGTAATGCCTGCTCGGGACACCGAAAACCGGACAAAGTATAGTAAAAATTTAGGGTAATTTTTTTTTGAAAGTGAATGCTTAACAATACATATACGATTGTCCGATATTAATTAATTTAACGAAATCGATTTACCAAATTTCTCATCCACCCAAATTCCGACAACTTTATTTATTTAATTAACATCTGATTTAGCTAGGAACATCCTAATAGAGACTACACCCCTTTTATTTTTAATTAATTATATTTCCCCTCTTTTCTCCTTTTTTTTTATTTACATACACACACTAGACTTTATTTCCCATTTATATTTACAATAAAACTCATGGCTTAAAAGTATGTAGGGTTAATTGTGAGCCATAGGATAGAAGCTCTCTCAGCCCTTGATCTAAGTTTGCCCTAAACTTTCCTTACAACATCTTTATCTCCTCTTTCTCTCCAATGGGTTTTCATTTTGTTTCTTTGTCTTTCTTGTTTGAGCTTGTGCGGTGGATAAAGAGTTATGGAGCTTGTTTCATGGATCTCTCCTTTGACAGAAGGATACTAAAATTTACTTCATTGAAATTTCTTGTATGCTAAATGTAACTAAGAGCTTCTCTGATATGGGAATTTCCTAATACCCACATGTTTATTTTTATTGATTTTATTGTGAGCTCCCTGTGAAAGAGGCCAAACCCTCCCCTTGAATGCAGGTGAATAAACACATATATATGTATATCTGCAAATCAACCCGAACAACAAGAAGGGGAGAAGAGGTTCGAGGTTTGTGGGGAGCCTTGAGGTAGCCGAGAGGAAGGCGAGAGGGGTCGGGTGGTGCAGGCAGGTTTCGCGGGGTGGGCCGCGGCGGATGGAGGGACAGGCGGCGGGCGGGGGACATGGGAGGAGAAATGCAGGTAATGGGGGACAAGGAGATTGTGGGGTAGAGGCGGCATTGGCGGGTGTAGCGGGCGGTGTGGCCACAGATGGAGGGCATGTGGTGGGGGGCTGCTTTGCATGCGGCGTGATAGCGGCGGGGGAGGGTTCGGCCTCCCCCTAAAACAAATTTGTTTAATATATATATATATATATATATATTTGTTTATATAAAAAAACTTTAAAACCCTTTTTTTTTTAACAAATTCAATTTTTTTTTGTAATATATTTTAATTATATTATATGTGTGTGTGTGTGTGTGTGTGTGTGTGTGTATATATATATATTTTACACATATACATATGTATAAAACATAGTTTATTTAGATTATAATATAAAAGAGAAGATAATATACATTATTATATTTTAATGGAAAATATTACCTAGGTAATGTACATAACTATGCTTAGGCATAATATAATTCTATTATAAACTATAACCTCATTTTTGATATATATGTAGTATTTACAACATAGGAACAAATTAATTCAAGATGATAATAATAGATTTTATTTTGTTACTTTAATGCGAAAAGAGCTAAAAAGAAATTCAACTATTCATACTAAAAGATTTACCTATTTTGTAAAAGGAATATACAAATATTGCAAATGAGGAAAGGGACCGATTTCAATAAAATTTGTCAAGGAGAATACTTATTTCAAATGAGAATACTAAGAACACAACCGTTAAATTTTACATGGAAAAGAATTTCAAACTATTCACATTCCATTCAATGATATTACAAACCAAACAAGAGGAAGTTCTTTCTTTTCCATTGTAATGCCAAATGACCATTCAGATTTTTAAACAAGTAAAACTTTCAACAAGTGATATTATTTCTTTGGTAAAAACACTTTTCCATTAAATAGTCTTTCTTTATCAAAAGATATTCAATCAATGCATGTCAAAGGAATTTAAATATATTCTACCAATGCAATTCTAAAGGAGTATAAATATTTTACAAGACTTCTCTTGCACAATTTCTCACTACATCATAATCCAAACATGCAACAATACACAAGATGACAATCCAACAAACTCCTTTCCAAGGTTGAAAGAAAGTTTTCAAATACCAATGGAAAACCAATCTTGCAAGTGATGTTCAAATACAAAATGGAAGAGGAATTACAATAAAGAGGAAATTTCCACAAGCCATGCTTTTCAAGATACAATGAGGTAATGTCCACAAAGGGAGAGAAGATGCCAAAGGAACTCCAACTACCACCAACTTCCATCATGAGATCCAACTTCATATGCCTTCAAGGAATCCACGCAAGGAGAAGAGCTTGTTTTACCATCCAACCATAGGCATCATTACATGCCTTTCCCAAGGTTGGGATGCATGCTAGCCTCCCCCAAGCCCATGGGAAAGAGGACAACTATCCACAACTATGCACAAGAGTGAGGGTGAACAAACAACATTACATCCACACAAAAACAAGGCAAAGATCAAAACAAGACTCCAAATTTGTAAAAGTGAAAAGGAGGAGAAACCAAGTTCTACCTCTAAAATGGGGAAGAGAAGAAAGTTCTCCAAAAGTTGTAACCATCATTATATGCACAAAACATGATCTCCATACCCTCCTTATTTCTCCAATTTCATTCTAGCCCTCCTTATTTCTCCACCCTTTCACCAATCCTTCTTGGAAGGATTTTCAAACCCCAAAGGGGTTTCCTTACCAAGAATGGGGAAGGGGTTCAAGCCAAATGACCCACCTTCCCCACCTCAAACCATTTGAGGGGAGTAACTAAATCCTTCAAGGCTTTCCCATCAAGCCTATGAGGATTGAGAGGGAAAATCCCTCTCTCTTCCCCCACAAACTCCAAAACTCCATCATGCCATATGATGGAGGGAGAAAAATCAAATAAACAACAACAAAATCTTCATGCAACAACAAACATTCCCAAGTAAACAACTAATTTCTAGCATGATATAACAAACACAATAAAGCTCAAGAAGCCTACCTCAAGAAAAGCTCTCCAAATTCAATCTCTTCCACTTCTTGACCCAAGCAAACTCTAGCTCCAAATCCACAAGACTCCAAGCAAAAGCTCCAAAAAAAAAGTTCTCTTCTTTTCCCATGAGGAGAATTTGAAGAGGAGAAAGAAAAATCCTCACAAATGAGGGGGTGACATGTGTCACCCCTCTCTTTCCTCAAGGTCAAAGATGCCAAAGATAAAAGAGAGAAAGGATAAAATGACTTTTAGCCCTCTTCTCCCAAAATACCCAAAATGATAACAAAACAATCTTGTGCAACTTTTAACAAAGCACACTTATCCATACCCCTTACATGGATGTGACCAAAGGGGAGGCAAAAGGAGGGAAAACTCCCTCTAGCCTTGGAAAATAGCCCCCTACCTATTAGGTAGGGTCTAAGGGCTCATTTTCATGTTAAGGGAACTCCCAAACTAAAAAGGGGTCCCTAAAAATGCCTAAAATAACCCAATTTTGGGTTTGGCAATTTTAGCACAAGGGTAGAGGGTGTGGGGCCCACCCAAGGGTTCACATGTGACCCTAACCCTCTAGATTAAGTACATCATTAAACTAATTCAAAACTTAATGCAAGTGGGTTCATTAATTCCCCAAAACAAGTTTACAACACAACTAAAAATCCTAAGCAAAATTAATAATACAAGACATATTACATTACAAATGAGGGTCACCCATGGTGCCCAAAACAATAATTCTAATGCTAAGGCCTCATGCAATGAACATGGCTAGGACTTAGCCCCGTGGGCTACTTGTGCAAAATTGTGTAGCTGGCCTGAATCCCACGTTCTCCCATGACCTGTCACCTGCACACTCATTGCACACATTAAACACACCTGTCCAATACAAGAGTAAACTAGCTGCTCACTAAGCGAATAAATTCAAACATGTAAATTAACGATATCACCATCATCAACGTGGAATGCACAATCTCACACAATTCATCGTATGTTAGGTATTACAATACATACAAATGTCATATCACCATGCCATCATGTATCCTTATCAGCAAAATGATTATGTTACAAAATCAAGGTACGTGACTAAGCTAATTATCCAACATATAGGAATTAGGCCCAAATCGCATAGAAAAGTGTTAGTATCCACAATCTCAAATAAAGAGTGTCAATCTACTAATCTAGTCAAATTGGTGTTTCACGCCCCAATTCACCATACATGTCCATGAAGGCCAACCAACATATCATAACATCAAAAATTATGTCAAAACCATGTTAAGTCACAACTATGGGTTAAGAATTCAACAGGTAATTGAGGCTAGAAAATGTGGGCACTACAACCACCAAAAGAATAAGAAGATAAAATAGATAGAAAGATCCCATAATATGGTAGGAAAGTTCAAAAGGATCGAGGCATGCACTTGGTGGGACCGGTGCACCCATGGGTGCCCTAATACTAGCCTATGTGTCCCAATCAAGGCTAAAATAATGGATTGATAAAAGTTATTTGGGCATGTGGGTGTAAGAGGTCGAAATGACATAATAAAATAAAAAAGATGGCCAAAAGATGGGTTTAATTAGTACTTTCTTTTATCATATGTAGCATAGCTTATATTTTAGGTGTGTTTGTTTTTATATTATCCCTTATTTCTCTCTTCCTTGTTGTATTCCATTATTCTCTCACCTACATCCATATCTTCCTCCTTCAGTTTAGGGGAATATTGTTTATTGTTTCTCCTATAAAATGTATGTGCTTCTTCATAATAATATAAGGTGTTGAGAGCTATTTACTCTCCATTCTTCTTCTGATCTATTTGCTTCCCACATTTTGGTATCAGAGAAAATTTGATCTCTGCCTGCGTTGGAAAGGAGCGACCTGATCTACAACACGTAGGAGGTTGAGCATCTAGTTCTGGAGCATGGAAATTGCTGAGATCTGCATGTTGGAGGAAGAGCAGGACTTGAAGATCTTCACCTGCAGATGGCTCACATGGAACCTTAAGAGCAGTGCGTGGAAAGCTAAATAAAAAATGTGGATAACAAAGAAAGGAAAAGCGTTGATTATTTTGTTCTTTATGTTATGCGTGGAAATTAGCACGTGGGAGTCTGAATTTACAACGTTGTGTTTAGTTTTTTCAGCTGTGTGAGGAGGCAAATCAATGCGTGGAGTTTGGTCTTTGAGTTTACGTGTGGAATTTCTAATCTGAATTGCTGAAACCTACCTGTGCACTTATCATTTTTTTGTGGAAAGGCGAACTCCTTCATTTTCTTATCTTGTTGTTCTGAATCTTCCACACATGTCATTACATGCCCCCTACCACCACTTCACTTCTTCCATCCACCACTCCGAGTTCTCTTTTTACTGCCTGCGTGAAAACTGGAGAAGAGGGAGATCTGCGTGAAGGAGCAAATAGAGTGGAGTTTGGTGTTGCGTGCTGTGTGGTGTTTAGTGTTGAGCACACACTTTTCCTTGCTGTTAGAAGTTCTGCTTGAGTGGAAGAATTATAGAGGAGTGGCCTGCATGTAATTGCGTGAAGACTGCATGCAAATAACATGAAGTTTGGAGTGTGTCACTTGCTGCTGCGTGGAGGAACATACCAGCTACCTGCATGAAGAGGTAGAATGACACGAGGAGAAGAAACTTGGAGATACTACAAACACTACACCGAATGTCAAGTGTAGATAACTCGATTGATAGTGTGAATAACACAATCGCCACTGCCAAAGCTCGAAACATCAACTCGCAAGCTAGAGAACACCGTGAAGAAGCTCATGAGAGCTCCAAGTTCTACTTTTCATTGCTCAACGAGATTCGAATACCGGTAATCTAGCCTTCAATAAGCTAGTTCGAGGAGGACTTATTGAATATTTCCTTTTTGACGTCAGCTGCCAAGTAAAGCGAGTTCGAGAAGAATTAGACGCCAGGTACGACGTCGACTGTGAAGATGAAGAAGAACGCCCCACCAAGCGTCATCGTCTCTCAGCACGCAAGTATCGAGAGCATCTATGAGATAGTACTATACAACAGTGAGTCATTATTGTAATATCTCTTGAAATAAATAAAAAAAAGTTTTTTTATTATTATTTTTATAAAAAAAAATCATGTCTGCTCCAAAGTTGCTCCTCTCCGATGCTCAGTTGCTTAAAGGGCCTAATTTTATGGCCTGAAAACCAAGATGTGAACAATCCTTCAGTTTGAAGGATTATGGGGCATCGTGACCGGATCTGTGCCCGTTCCCACTACTCCTAACAAATTAATGAAGTATGAGATGGCTAGTGCAAAAGCCTTGATGCTGATAATGCTCAATTAGTGATGATGTGAAAATGCATGTTCGAAATGTGGAGAAACCAAAGGAGGCCTGGGACAAGCTAGCAATAATTTATGAAGCCAAAAATCAGACTAAGATCCTCCATCTTCATTCAAAGTTACACACCCTCTCTATGGGTTCAGATGAGAAAGTTGAGGAATTCCTACATCGCGTGGCTTGAGATGCGATCAGATTTATTAGCACTCGGTGAAACGGTGGACAAAAACTTCTCATGCCGATCACCTTGAGAGCACTACCTTCTCAATTCTGAGTGTTCGTTACGACACTGAATGTCTCTAAACAAACAGTGGCATTCAAAGAACTTGTGAATTTTTGCAGCAGGAAGAGGCCATCAATTCATCCCAAGAGGAGTCTCAGGATAAATCCCTGTTCTCAAAGCCATACCGTGGCTAGAAGAATCGAAAGGGTCCCCTAGAGAAGACAAATCAAGCGCAACCAAAACAACAATAGAAAGATCAAAATTCAAAGAGGTGGTGTCACATTTGCAGAACCAACACTCATGACACTGATCATTACTGGTACAATAGCTTGAAACAAGGGTCTTCAAGTCAAACAAGCACATCAGGGCATGAATATTTTCAAAAGTCCAAACGATGTCCCTACTGGAGAAAGCAAAAGGGTCATCTCGCAGCCCAAGAAGATAATGAGTCTGATGAAGAGACATCGAAGGAGCACATTTTGGTAAGAATCTTGTACTTGTCTCTCAGACTTCATCGACCACAAAGAGAGTCTAGTTGATAGACTCAGGTGCTAGTAAGCACATGTAAGGTGACAAGGAGCTGTTTGATTCAATCAATGAAGAACCCACTGGAGATCGGTTTGAGATAGCTGATGACAAAGAGTACGTTGCAGAAGGAATTGGAAATGTTACCATTCCTCTAGGACCACGAAAATGTACACTTACAAAGGTACTATATGTTCCTTGCTTGACTAGCAACCTCCTGTCAGTAACTTAACTATTGAATCATCATCGAAGGTAGAATTTCTTGTTCAAAATGGCATCAAATCATGTTTGATCTCACGACAAGGTACAATTATTGCTAGAGAATTTCTCAAAGATAAGTTATTTGCTTTAGATATTGTTTCATCTTCTCAATTGCTTTATCTACATCAACAATTCAATCTACTGCACTCTGGCATTTTAGATATGGACACTTGTCGGTTAGTTCATTACACCAGATGAGTTCAAAAGCAATGGTCCATGGACTACCAAAATTGTCCAGTTCCTTGCCTATTTTCCCTGGCTATCTTGCAGGAAAACAACACAGGATTCATTTCAGACAAGCACTTTCCATGCCAAGAAGCGTCTGGAGGTAGTTCATACTGATATAAATGGCCCTCTGCCTGCTTTATTTTCAAGATATAAGTACTTTCAACTGTTCGTGGATGACCACTCCCACAAGATGTGGGTGTTTTTCTTGAAGAAGAAAAGTGAGGCTCTTCAACATTTCCAGAACTTCTATCATCGTGTTGTGAAAGAGACCGGCCAACCTCTTCTTCTACTTCACTCAGATCGAGGGGGAATTCACATCAAATAAGTTCTTGGCATTCTGAACCAACAAGGTGTTAAGAAACACCTGACTACTCCCTACACACCCCAAAAATGGCATTGTTGAGTGTCATAATCACACAATGATGGAGATGGCTCGCTGCATGCTAACAATTGCAAAGCTAGAAGAACGCTATTGGGATGAAGCAAGATGCAGTATAACAAAGCGTATATCTTCTCAACAACGCACCAAAAATATTCTACAAAATAAAATACTAGAAGAGGTATGGAGTGGTAGAAAGCTATCAATTTATTATTTGTGTGTATTTGGTTGCACAACATACATGCATGTCCCAGCTTAGAAGAGAAATAAGGTAGAGCCAAAGACACTCTTGTGTATCCTTCTTGGCTACAACACTACCTCGAAGGCGTATCGTCTCATGGATCCCGAGACAAAGAAAATATATGAGATTCGGGATGAGGTTTGTGACGAGTCATCCTTTGGCTCAATAGTATCACTAGAAGATCCACTTCCTACTACCTCTCACCAACTAGTCTCCAAATTAGATGATGAGCTAGAGGAGATTACTCAGAGAAAAGAAATGCTGATAGGAGAGCTATTTGTTGACCTTGGAGAACTAGAGAATGTGACTCCACATCAATCCACATAAAGAACGTCACAGTTCTTCTCAAAAGTAGCCAAGTTCTCATCCGAAGTGGGTACAAAGCACCATCAAGGACTCACATTTGCAATAACTCCCAGATACATCATCTGGAGTCAAAACAAGGAGTCAAACAAGAAATGAGGTAAAATTTGCACTCATGAGTTCACTGATTAATAGCTCGAGCCAAAAATGTTCGTGAAGCACTCAATCAACCTCAGTGGAAGGAAGCCATGGATACAGAATATGACTCACTTATGAAAAATCGAGACATGGGAACTTGTTGATCTGCACATAGGAAAGAAACCCATAGGCTACAAATGGGTTTTCAAGAAAAATATAAGGCAAATGGATCCATCGAAAAACATAAAGCACGTCTTGTAGCAAAAGGATATGCTTAGAAAGAGGGCATCGACTATGAAGAAACCTTTGCACCCATTGCGAAGATCAAGACCATCAGAGTTGTTTGCACACTAAGCAAAAAAAGGATGGAGACTTAAACAAATGGACGTCAAGAGTGCTTTCCTAAATGGTGATATGAAAGAAGAAGTGTACATGACCCAACTTGAAGGATTTGTTGATGAAGAGCATCCTAAGAAGGCATGTCGTCTCATCAAATCACTGTATGGATTGAAACAAGCTCCAAGGGCATTGTATATCAAGATCAACGATCATCGTTTGTAGCATGGGTTCACTCGTAGCCCCTCAGATTCAAATTTATATATAAAGAAGGTAGGCAAAGAAATTGTCATTCTTGTTGTATATGTAGATGATCTTGTGATCACTGACAATTTAGAATATTAGGTTGATATTGTGAAGAATGATCTCAAAAGAACCTTCGACATGATAGATTTGGGGCTACTACATTACTGTCTTGGCTTGGAAATATGAAAAAGGAGCATCACATATTTTTCTCCCAGATAAAGTATGCCAAGACACTCCTGGAAAAGTATAGAATGTCTGATTATAAACCTATATCCACTCCCATGGAAAAAGGCTTGCAACTTTCAAGATTTTAAGACTCACCTCAAGTAGATGCTACACTCTATAGGAAACTTATTGGAGGGCTCATCTACTTGACATATACTAGACCAAATCTATGCTTTGCTATCAGCTATCTTTCTAGGTTCATGCAGGAGCCAAAGAAATGTCACTGGACAACAACAAAGCATGTATTGAGATATGTCCGAGGAACATTTGATTATGGTCTGGAATATAAGAAGAATGATCAATTCTTCTTACAGGGATACGTCGACTCGGACCATGCCTGGATTTGTTGATGACAGGAAGTCAACTACAAGATACATATTTCATCTCGATTTGGACCCATCTTGTGGATAAGAAAGAAGTAGAATGTTGTTTCTATCTCATCCATAGAGGTAGAATATTGCGCCGCACAAGGAGTTGTGTGCGAAGTGATATGGTTACGTCGTATTTTAGATGATATGGGAATTCCTGAAAAACATTCACCTATTCTCTATTACGACAATCAAAGTGTGTTGAAGCTCGTGTAGAATCCTATTTTTCAAAGCGTAATCACAAGGAGGAATCGATCAATCAATGGAAGATCTTGCATAATGAACAAAGCTTGCCATAGAGAAAAGAAAACAAAGTGTCTTGGCATGCTCATAAATGTCAAATGAAGAGATACATATAGGGTGCTGAGTAACCCTAGTGTATGACACACAAGCAAACCTTAAACCTAACCCTAAACCTAACCCATGTGAGATGACCCTCCATATGTGTGGAGGACATATAGGATCCCACACACTAACACCCCCCCTTCATCGAAGCTGGGGTAGCGGCTATGATGAGTCAGACAAAAAAAGAAGACACTCCTAAACAACTAAGAAAGATGTGTCAATGGGGCCTGAAAACTAAAGGCCTGATAAGGTGCCCATATACAAACAACATCTTCCTAGAAGAATAAGAAGAAGAGAAATGGGTCCCGACATAAAGCCTGATGAGGTACCCATGCACAAAAAAATAAGTCCCAAGCAGTGAAGGAAAACCTAGTGGGAAAAACATCCACCACAAGAGAAAAAAATAATCTCTAATCTAAGAAAGATGTCAAAGATGGGTCCTGGCCATAGACTATCTTGTAAAGGTACCCATATACAAAAGGGCAATCTCTCGAAAAGATGAAAAAGAGAGAAGAAGAGGGAGATGAGATGGATGCGGAAGATGCCATGGATGGATCTGAACTCTGTAACTCTAAGAAGTATCCCAGAAGAATGTCGATGATGAGATCCTCTACCTCTGGACTGAAGAAGAACCATCTGCACCAAACTGTGTGTTTCCCTTAGGAAGGACATAAACGATGTGCTGGAAATCTTCCCACTCCACGAAGGAAACCGAAGGCAGTAGCACAAAGAACTCTGAGTCTGGTTCATGAAAGTGTGACATAGGTCTCAGGCAAGCGAGTGCAAAGGAGCCGAAGGAAATATCACGAGTGTAAAATGCTGCCAGTATGAAGGGTGAACACTTATAAAAAGGATGTCCAACTGATGTGAAGGCAATAAAACATCCCCCACGATAGAAAATGGATCCACAAATAAGGGTGGATCGATGAAAGTCTCTAGAAAAGTGGAAGTGGTAAGAGTCCTAGAAGGGGCACTCCCAACAACAGAGATGATGAAATCCTCTGAAATACCTGTAGATGGATGAGGAACCTGTAGTACATCACAAGTGTACTGTATAGGAGACTACTCAATATCTGATGAGATGTGGGATGTGTCAACACTCTCTGGAATAGTGAGAGGAGGAGAAGAGTCCTCTATAGTACTCTCGCCATCATAACTGGGTGCACAATCTTGGTCATCGAAGTACAACCAAGTGAGTTTATGTCGGTGGAACTATCATCACACAAAGAAATAGAGGAGACAACTGAATCAGAAGCAGAGGCGAAGAAAGAGTGGGGTCCAATGAAATCTGAGTGAGTACGTCTCATATCCGAAGTATCTCTAGCTAAATATCTAGCACTTTACAAAGTGTTCCTAGCCCAAAGAGGACCAGGAGAATCAAGCTCAGAGTCAGAAGATTCTTCACTCGAGTGAGAAGAGACATAGTCCTCATCATCACTACTGTCAGAATGGAAGACTCAAAAGTCTGAGGGTCATGAAGAGGAGCACGCTCAACAACATCATCATCTAAGGAGTCAGAGTCTGAATCAAAGAGATGAAGAACCTCAGTAGGTAGAGAAGTAGAAGTCGAATAGGACTGAATTCTTCTCTCAATATCAAGCAATGAAGTGGGAGTCGAATCAAAAGTAAAGTGGGAAAATGTATACAACCGTGAATGGTGATCCGCCGTTCCCTCAGCCACTGTAGTGTCATCGTTAAGCTCACGAATAATCACCGAGTTAGGACCAAATTCCACTCGAATTCCTTCACCAAGGTGAGTAATGTGGTAAACTAATAGGATATTGGTAGAGAGATCAGGAACATTCAACACTTGGTTAAATTTTCCCCCATCTATCTCTACCGATCCACTACTGGAAACCGACACTTTCGTGTTATCACCCAATGTGATTTGGGACATATCACAAGGTTCGATGTTGGAGAACTCAACATGCGAAGAAGCCATGTGGTGCGAGGCACCGGAATCTATAATCCACGTCAATGAAGGAGCAACTTGAGCTACAAGGGCCTTCCCTTTCTTCTTATCAGATTTAGACTCTCTTGCAGTAGAAGACTCGACCTTTGGAGCATTTTGTTTGATAGACTCAGGAACACCTATTTGATTTTTCTCAAGTAAATGAGTAAGGTGATCAATTTGTTTTCTCATACATAGATGCTCTTTATGACTAGATTTCTTGTAATAGGAACACAAAAACTTGTCTTTCTTTGCTCTAGGCTCAGAAGTTGAAGCATTCGTGTTAAATTTAGTTTTGGTCTTGGTTTCCTTCTTAGGTTGATTCTTTTTCTATCTCATTATTAGTCTTCTTTTCCTTACTAGTACTTGCTATAAGGGCATGTGACTTGGACTTGAGAGACCCCATTTGAATGAGTTTGTCCTGTTATCGAATGAGTTGGGATGAAAAATAGTCAAAGGAGGGCATATTCCAATCCTTGCCCAAGGCAAATTTTGTATCATAAAAAGTTAACACGAAGATGGAGTATTCGGGACCTAACTTAGAAAGAATTGACAAGATCAATTGAGAATATTTCTTCTCTACTTGACATTCCTTTAACAACAATCTAGCGTGGAAAAACTTAGAGAAGAATGCTTGTAGGTTTTCAAAATCACTAGGATTTAACCCTAGTAGTTTGTTGTCCAACTCGTGCGCTCTCATGTCATCTTGTTGTCCAAACATTCCATCCAACATTTCCAATGCGAGAATTAGGTGTTTCGATGACTCAATGTGGAAGAGCAAGTAAGGAGAAATGGACATGAAAGAAGACCTAAAGCTTCATCACCACGGTTTAACCACTTAGATTTTTAGGGTTGTCATCTAGTTCACCTCGCCCCATGGTGATGTGGAATAACCATTTACCCTTAGTTTCATAATTATTTTTCGATCTCCATTCGAAGAAGTTGAACGACGTAAGAAAAGGAATTGAAAGTGCATCCATAGTGAAGAGAGAGAAAGAATGCAAAAAGAAACATAAGAATCACAACCACCCAAGACAATATAATAACCCCTACTTTTGGCACTTTATAGTTTAGTGCGTTGAATACAATCGGGTCCAAGCGTGTGCTTAGAAACACTTGGTAACTCACCTTGCAATTAATGTAATAACATGTAAGAGAGGAGACCACAATCGTGTTTCGTGGAGCACAGCAAAGTGACACCGTACACAATCACAATTGTAAAAAACTACGAAGGAGGTGAAATCAAATCCTAGTTGTGAGAAAAAGTGTCTCACATCGTAAAGGATACCCCTTGCTTGAAGACTGTGGTAGATGCGCTCACTAGTCACAAGCAATAATAAGGGTAAAATACAATGTTTTGAACTCAAGATGAGTCCGATGATCTTCAGAATGTCGGAAAGGCACGCGGAAGACAAAGAGGTGCTCAAAGTGATACTACACACTTGAGCGCACGATTAGTAAAAAAATTTGACAATAACGTTTTTAAAAAATTTACCATTTTGAAACATCTGATTTAGCTAATTTTAAAGCAATTAGGACTATAAATAAAATGATAAAAAAAGACGTTAATTAAAAGATGATTTTAAAAATATTGACTAATCAAAAAAAAAGGTTAATTTTGAAATTAATAAAACTAGATTTAATTAAATTAAATCTAATTAATTTCAACTAATTAAGATCTAATAAAAAATTAAATCCTAATTAAATTTTAAATATACTCCCCTTTTTTTTAAAAAATTCCACTTTTAAAAAAACCTCAAATTTTAAATTGTAGAAACTTGCCTTAAATAAATTAATTTTCCCACTTTAAAAATCCCACCCAAAAGATATTTTAAAAAACTTACCAAAAAATGAATTTATGGTTATATAGAAAAAAATGCCCACCGTTTGGAAATTTAAAGAAACTTACCAAACTTGACCAAAGGAGGGCTCGGTGGTTGGAGGGATCGGTGAGGATCCTGGAGTGGATCATGGGTGGAATCCATTGGAGAGGAAGCGGGGTCAAGAACGGGGCGAGGAGCGGGGGAGTGACTCCAGGGAGTGGGAATGAGGCCCGAGAAGGGTAGACACACACGCAAGAAGCCGGACCGGGAAGGAGCTTGTAGACCACGCAAAAGAAGGGACTCGGTCGGTGCGGCTTGGCACAAGACACCACAGAGATAATCCCGACTCACCAGGCAAGCCACAACGAACGTGACTTGGTTAGGCGAGGGGCGAGCTGGGGTCACAGGCCGAACAAGTGGCGGGGAATGAGCATGAGCTCGAGTGGAAAAGAAACAAGTCAAAGGAAAAAAGAACTCACTAGGGGTCAAGCTTGGTTAGAGAAAAAAAAACATGCATCGTGTTGAAGGAGCTCAAGGCCAACACACGAGGTCAGTCGACTCACCCACAAAAACACATTTCCACACCACAAAAACATGAGAGAAGGGGCGAGTTGAAGGATCTCGAAGGTAGGTTGTTGAAGGAGCTCGTGGCGAGCTAATGGAATGAGCTCAGTGTAGAGAAGAGCTCGGTTGTAGAGGGTGTAGCTCGGTTGGGAGCTCGGTGGAGAAGAACACCAGAACACCAAAGACTGCAAACTTAAACCTGTAATTTGAAACCGTGCCTAAAACACCATGAAAAACATAGAGATTCAAGCAAAACAGAGATCTTAAATTTTTTTAGTTTAATAAAAAATTAAAAACCAGAAAATAAACCTCTATTCTTAGTTGATCTACTAAATTTAGCTGCAGTTAGCTAAATGTAGCTGTAAAACCCCTAATAGCTTCAGGTAATACCGCACGTGCACAAAGAACATACTAACTGAAATAAATTTCCAAGAACAACTTGTTACATACATTAGCAAGGAAATCCAGAATCTAATGATCGAAAAATAACTTGCATGAGGAGTAACAAATAACAAAACCAAGAGTAATCACAACTCAGATGACGAATGCACGTTTACCCAATCTCAGCTTTGATAACATGAAAGAGTTGGCGAGAATCGTATCAAAAATGTGCACCATGATAAAGTTGCACTCTGAAGGAAACATAATAGCTCCAACGTAATCACAAGGAGGAATCAATCAATCAATGGAAGAGCTTGCATAACAGAACAAAGCTTGCACATAGAGAAAAGATAGCGGAGTGTCTTGGCATGCTCATAAATGTCAAATGAAGGAATACATATAGGGTGATGAGTAACCAGGGGCATGACACGGAAGCAAACCCTAATCCTAACCCATGTGAGATGACCCTCCATATGTGTGGAGGACATATAGGATCCCACACACCAACAATATATATAAACATGATGGACGACCATATGAGGAGTGGAATGTGTAAATACATGATGTGTAGATCAGTAATGCAACATATGTATGATGCGTAAAGTATAATGTATAGAGTGGTTATATAATGTATGTAGATATATCGTATTATGGAGGATAATGTAATGCTAGATTCATGGGTGATGAAGACTAGTATGATGTATGATATGTAAATGTGTAAATGTTGTAGAATAAATGTAGAATGTATGGTGTATGATGAATGATGTGTGATGAAATGTAATTTGTAATGCATGTAGTGTAGTGCATGGGGTTTATCTCAGTAGTAAGCCCTCAACAATCAAGTGTGAATCTGAAGGACAAGGGTGTGTCATTGGGTAATGACAATGGTATAACATATGTATGACTATACTAGATGAGGTGATGTTAAGATGAGGTATGTGTGAATGCTAAGAGTGTAATGTAGAACTATGTAAGTATGCTAGAATGAGGGGGATGTTAAATGCTATGCCCCCCAAGTGCATGTGTAAGAAGATCATGTAAATTCATCGAGAAGATCGTCATCCTCTGGGTCAAATTCATATGGATAAGCATTGCTTACCTGATAAAAATAGTGTCTAGTTGATCATGCAACAAACCATTGAGGCATAAGTTATACATACCCAGGGAATATCCGTCATCGGTGAATGGAGGAAGTCGGCAACCATGTGCATACCAACAAATGAGATTTTACAAATAGCCAAGAAATGAACTATTGCAGATAAAAACATGACCAAAGGGCATAGGAAATGAAATGTCTATATGACTAGGATCTAATGTGCCCCTAATATAATTAAGCCAAGATTCCCTAATGTGAGTAGAGAAGAACTAGGGGTACATGATAAGTATACCATAAGATGAAATACACATAAACCATAAGAGGTGGTAATATTGATAAAGCCATAGTAGAGATGAGGATCATGAGTATGAGGATGAAGGTCTTCAAAAGTGAAATGAAGCCGAGCTAGACCATCATGTGAACATATTGTGACATCACATGTAGGGTCAAATGGATTATGTTCCCAATATGATTCATTCATGAAGATGGTGCAAGTGAAAAGTGGGCGTGTTGATGTAGGTGGTACATGTGAAGGTGTAGAAGATAGAGCGACATCCATAGACTAGACATGCCCTTGATAAGGAATCGTGGCAGTAGTAGTAACAGGTGGCAAAGAAGAAATTACATCTATCACACAAATGGTACCATCAAGAAGTGGTAAGTGTGGTGGTTCTTCGATAGGTTAGGGCTCGTATGTAATTTATTTGTGTGGAATAGGAATATTAGTATTAAGAGTCCGATTTGCAATAATGGAATGGATTCTAGTCATGAAAAATAGTGTATTCAATGCTCTCATGTAAGAATTTTATAAAATTCTGACAAGTGAGAGGAGAAAGCTTGCATGAAATGAAGTAATGGCCTACCAAGTAGACAGTTGTAGGAAACTAGGAAATCAACAATGAAAAAGACAATGTGGACAATCTTAAGAACAACAATGATAGGAAATATAATGTGACCAAAACATGGATGGAAAGAACCATCATAAGCATGTAATAAGACATTTGAGGGACTAAGTCATGAGAAGAAAGACCTAAAGCTTTGATGAATGACATAGGAAACAAGTTAAGTTTAGATCCATTATCAATCAAACTGTGCTTAACAACTACATTATGAATATGATAAATGATATGTAGAGGCGGGCCATTATAAAAATGTGAACATCAGCGGGAAGGTTACACTTTAAAACTAGGTGTGAAGAAAATGCATCGACAAATGCTTGATAAACCGAGACTGGATTCATATAAGCATGAATGCGAGTAGTAGCAATAAAATACCGGATTGTATGTAGTAAGTTAGGATTTGCAAGAAAATAATCATTGATTGATATACTCATGATGATCAAATCCTAGGACGACAAGCGATAAATGAAGAACCTAGAAGTGTGAGTGATCAAGTCGGGTTCACCAAAATTATTAGCTAATAGTAATTAAATATGTGGGGTGTAATAATAGTTAATCTAGTATAGAACGCCATGTAAATATAGTAAATAAATGTAGCAAATGACTATGTAAAATAATTCAAACAACTATGAAAATGGAATGATAAAAATTAAAATGTAAGGAGAATTAGAATGAACTCATCTAATTAGATTAGCTCATTGAATTGTGTCACATAGGTGACTGGAGAAACAAGAAGCATGAATGAATGTGTGGAAGCCCGAAAGGATGGATTTGGATTGATTCTCCTGACTGGAGCACCTAGAGAGGGACTGTGGCACCTATAGGAGCTCTAGTGTGTAGAATGACACCTTGGTCTATGTAAAGGATTTGGAACCTAGATTCACAAGTCCTGAAGGTAGTCAAAAACCCTCATTGTGTGTCACATAAGATTCGGTTCACTGTGCCAAGTGTCGGTGATAACTCAAGATGATGAGAAGACCTGCAAAATACCAAAAGATGTATCAAAACCCTAAAAAGAAGAATGCAAATGAATGGGTCGATTGACCTAATCTACCACAACAGTGGGCTTACCAACTAAGCACTGTACTACATTTTGGACCCAAATGTAGTTCTAGTGTGTGTGTGTGCATCATGTGCCCTAGATCTCATGTGCCAGTCGCACTTTGTGAAGTAGCGAGCAATAACTAAATGTAGAAAATGTAATAGAATGTGTGCATGGAATAGAATAGAATCCCCCCTATGCTTGTGTGATGCAGATGAACCAGCCTTGTCCTTGTGATGGAGCTAATGGATGCAAATGATCTCCAAATGGATGTAATTCTAGGTGGATGATAGTAGTGACTAGTGCTTGGTACCTAATTATGGTCTTATAACTTTATATTTATAAGGTTCTCTTGATCTAATTTTGTAATTAACCCCGAAATGGATGACCACCAAAAAGATAAGAATATGAAACAGTTAGAAAGATCCCAAAAGATGGAGATGAAAATTAAAAAGGATCGGCATGCCCCAGGTGGGACCAGGGCACCCATGGGTGCCCCATTACTAGCCTGGGCACACCATTTGAGGCTAAATAACATGGGATGACAGAAATTGACTGGGAATGTGGGTGTAAAAGGTCATTAATGTCAGAATAAAATAAAACAAGATGTCCAAAAGAAGGGGGTTAATTAGTATTTTATTCAATCAAGAACCTACTAAATAGTAGTATGAGACCGGGATTAGATAATATCTAAAGTGTATGATATTTTTACTACACGTACTATCTCCATGTTGTGGGACTTTTATAGAGACAGAGTTCTAGAGAAGTATGGATTCCTCTACTTATTCCTACTGCTAAAACGACTCCTAAGAATGGAAATGCAACTATTTAATTCTAGTTTATCATTCCAAGGACTAGGGAGAGTGGGAAATGCATAAATTGAAATCCTAACACTATGGGGAGGTGATAACACCAAGAAAAAGGGAAAAGAAACTATGAGATGAGGGGAAATGTAATAAAATGAAAGAGGATAGGTCGACTTAATATCCACAGTTTAGAGCAGTATTCAAACTTCCATTTTCACACCACACAAAATAGAAATAAGCCGTACAAAGTGAATAAAAACACACAATATACATACCGTAAGTAGATTAAAAGGAAAGGAAATGTAATAAAACAATAACTAAACCAAAATAATAGCCACAAAACAAGTATTTGATTGCCTTATGAAGATGCATAGATCATTACAATGGAGGTAGAAGGCATAAAAACATTGAAAAATTCAAATCTAAGGCTAGAAAATCAATATCACTTGTGCAACAATTTGAAATGATGCCCTTGCATTCTACGAGTATGTATCATTAAAAATGAGCATCATTTTACAATATATAGAAGATGGGAAAGAGAGGAGAAGGAAAGATAGGGAAATAGATATTTCTTCTTTCCACCACAAATAACATGCATTAAATGACTAAAAATCAGCATGTGCACCCTTCCAAGATGATCCCCTCATGGTACTTTGCTTGTAGGAGAAATAATGGCCACCATACCTCATTAATTGTGGTAGTTGAGCTACTTGAAACTATTTATTTTAATGATGGATTTTATTACTATTGTTTCAACCACATAACTTTACTAAAATTAAGAAATAAATTATATGTAGTGTAGAAGATGATGAAACCTTTCCATCGGTACTAATTTTGTGAAATTTGAAGTAATTACGTGAAATTTATAGCCATTTAAAGTTCAAGGGGTCAAGGAGTTCCATGCGAGCTGCTACATACCACATTATTGCTGATCTTACCTTTCTTGAGAGAATTGGATGATCAGGGAACCATACAAAGCATAGAGCCATTCTTTGTGTTCTCTTAATGCCCTCTTTATCTGCATTAGTAGTTGGTTGTGCTTTGTTCATAGATTTATACTTTGGGTGGAACATTTCCACCCATCCCTTTGGTTTCTGCAAACCCTACTTTGTTTCCCCAATACTCAATTCATGTTTTGTTCCCTAATTCCTGATCACTTCCTTGTCGGGCCAATCGGTGATGCAGGGAAATTTTGACCTGGTGGAACCGTTCCACCCACTCCTCGCCTCGCAATGTTATTTCCCTTCGCAACACAATGTCTTATCTTATTTTGTTTTGTTCGTAACTTTTTTCACTCCTTTCCAATATTCATATGACCATCCAATGTGGAAAACCATCGGAACATGGGAACATTTTGTCTGTTCCTAAAATATTCACACCGCCCGCAACACTCTCCATCAATTCGTCCCGTAGTTGGATCTCTTGTGCAGATAACTTGAAGCCCGATAGGATTGTTCCCTAAGTGCTAAAAACCCTTAATACACTACTAAATCCCCTGTTTCGACCAAATCGGTGATGTGGGGAACAAGAGGAACCAAGGAATTGTTCCTCTTGTTCCTCCCAAGCCTACTTTTTCCACATTACACTATTTTTTTCCCATTTTGACAAATATTTCTAATTTTTTATGCTTTTAGGGCTTGTAAGGAGGGAGAGGAACACCCTAAATGATTGTATTTTCCCTAAAACATGAAATTTATCTATTTTATATCATTTTCTTCTAATGTGTTCCATCAAATTTCCTTAGTCCAGATTTATTAGTTGGCTAATTTATAAGGAGTTTTAAATTGGATAATAGTTTGGCGGCTTACAGGGAAATATTGCTTGCTAGATTTAAGAGATTAGTAGCCTTGAAATATCCATTGGGCATGGAGTCAAGCTGATATTTTAAAAATGATTTAAAACTTGAATCTCTTACCCATGAATCCTCCCGATGTACAGTTTGGACCTAAAGCTAGTCTTTCATGCTTGAACCATTTATCCTCCTTATTAAAATATTTTGAATTATGTTTTATGAGAGTGGAAAACCATTTTGAACTGATCTTTTCACCATGTTTTCCTAAAGTATGTGATAAAATGAGAAACAATATCCCGAACCTTAAATGTATGTCATTTGATATAATTATTATCCTAGTTCTCGTTAAAATACTCTAAAGACTTGATTCATTTTATTCTCTAAGATATTTCAGCTCATCCATGAAACCTTAAAAATCTTCCCACCACATACTTCCTCCTAAATAGTCAAAGAGACCTTGGTCAATGAAAAATCCATACAAAGGAAACAAAACACCGTGCAAAGCACTTAGAGAAATGAAAAATACACTACCAAAAAACAATGTGCTAGCATCACTTTGAGGTATTGAAAACTAATCTACTATGTACAAGATGTAATGCAAGAACCTAATATGAATGTTTGAGGTAAATCCCATTTACTATGATTTGTAATGCATTTCCACCAAGGTAAGACAACTCAAAAGAGTTAGCTTCTTTGTAAGAACTGGTGATGTATGACCCACTCTAAATTACATCAAATTTAAAGTGTCATCCTGATTTAGATCTTTCAAAATCCCATTTCAAGAATATGTCACCAAATTTGAATATCTAAGCTCTATCTCTTTTATCAAACAACTGTTTGGTTGACTTTTGATGTTGTTCTAATGTGATCATGGCATAATTTCGTAATTCTTAAAGCTCAACCAATTCTTCCAATTTCTCTCTGATTTATGATTTCTCTCTGATCTACACCCTAAAATTCACAAAGTGTTGATCCAATTCAAGTGAAGGAAATTGATGTGACAAACGAAGCCTCACTATTTTTCCATTGGAAATATTGTAAGGGGAAGTAACAATTTCTTTCTTCATTGTAATCCTGTCATCCCAAAGATAATTTCTCACCTTTTTATGCCATTGTATTTGATTGATATCCATTGTTCTCTTCATGACCCTAATCAAGTTCTTGTTAGTGGGTTGTACTAAGCCATTACCTTGGGGGTATTTAGTGGAAGATGTCTTCAAATAAATTCCAAGACTAAGAGCCCAATCATAAATTTTTGATTGTAAGAAAAAAATTTCATTATCAAAGATGATAGTTTGATGGATACCAAATCTTGTCGCAATGTCCTCAAGGAAGTCAAGGAAGACTAATTAAGTTGATTCCTTGAGTGGCACAAATTTCTATCGACCTAGTAAAATTATCTATCGTTGTCAAAACCAATTTATGACTAGCACTTGATGGAGAATTGATCATACAAATGAAATCAAGACCCCATTAGATAAATGTTTTATCTACTTGAATTAGATGAAGAGGAAGGGAATCCAATATTTTCTTACCAATGAAGAAATTACATTCCCTTCATTTGATGACCTATTTGTGAGAATCAATAAAAATGTGAGCCAAAAGTAACCTACTTTTTAAATTTTCATTGTAGTGACCTTGGCATAGAAATTTCCACCAGATAAACCATCAATGAATTCTGCTAAAACCTTTTCCATTTGTTCACCTTCAATACACAATAGAAACTTATTCAATGCTTTTTTGAATAAAATTCATTAATCAGTGCATAATGAATGGACTGCAACCTTAGATGTATTTTTAGTCTTGTTTAGGAAAAGAGGGTATGCACCACTAAAAAAGGGAGTCATATCACCAATCCATCTGTGATCATTCAATTCATTTCTTTCATCTTGCTAAATTTCACCATCATGTGAATATTCCTCATTCATGAAGAAGGAGGTTTCTTGGTCATTTTGGGCATCCAAAGAAAGTTACTCACAAATTTCTCCATCTCTTAATAGTTTTTTTCAAGCGTTGATAGTCATATCATATTCCATTATTTGGGTCACCCATCTATCATTGTCACAAATTTATGATGTCATGATAAAGTCTCTCACACTAGAATGTGAGATTAGAACTTTGATATGATTAGTGAGAAGCACACTCTTGAATTTCTTTACATCTCTCATGATAGCAAAGACATTCTTTTCAATGTGATTATACTTTGATTCATAGTCCTTCGATTGTCCGAATAAATAAATCCACCGGTTGATCTAATCCTTGATCATTTTACCGAGTCAATATAAGATAAAATATTTAGCATACTTAGCATAAATAGTAGAAATTCTAGTTTAATCTTCATATGCATATAAGATAAAATATTTAGCATACTTAGGATTGACAAGTGTAGGAGCTTGAGAAATTTCCTGTTGAATCTTAGTAAAAATATTTTTCCCCTCGGCTGTCCATTTCAAAACTAAATCCTTATTTAACATTAGAGTGATAGGATTGACTTAGTCCTACAAAAATTAGGAATGAATCTCCTCAAAAATTTAGTCTTTCCAACAAATGATTGAAATAATTTCTTGAGATTTTCCAAATAAAGAGACTAGATGGCTGAGATTTGTTTCGGGTCAATGGCAATTCCATCTTTTGAAAAATATTCCCCAAACAATTACCCCTAAGGACTAGCAAAGTTACATTTCTTACAGTTAAGATAAACCTTATATTCCCAACATCTTTCAAATACCTTCTCAAGATGGCGGATATAATCTTTACTTTGCTTTGAGAAAATGGTAATATCATCTAGATAGACAAGGATGAATTCATTGATATACCATTTGAAAGTGATTTCCATTTCTCTTTGGAATGTAGCACCTGTATTTGATAAACCAAAATGCATTTTCTCATAAGCATATGTTCCCATTTGGTTGTAAATGAAGTCTTGAACTCATCCTCCTCCCTAAACTTATTCTTATTGAAACCTAAGTAGCCATCAAGCATATAGAACCTTTCACTATTGCTACCGTTTATATAATTTTCTCCATATAAGGTAGAGGATAGTGATCCTTTAGGGAGGCTTTGTTCAAATCTTTGAAATCGACACAAAATTTGATTTATCCATTCTTTTTCATCACTGGAACGATATTTTCCACCCATGTAGAGTATTTGATAGGAATGTTTTTCTCAATCAGTTTGGATAGCTCCATCCTAATGAGGGGCTTCATCTTTGGAATAACATGTCTTTTCTTTTGTGTAATTGGCTTCACATTAGGATCAATATGAATGGAATCTTGGACAATATTTGGATCAAAATTTTAAGGTATTCATAATCATATGAGAATACATTATTGAAGTTTTGACACAAGGAGATAAAATATTTATTCTCATTATCATCACATACCTTTCCATGAAGAATATCCTTACCTTGTGCAATGGTGACTGGTAGGCAATCTTCTTGGCTTGTTCTTATGTTATTCTCTTCTCCTTTGAATTCATCGTGAGGATTGAGAATATGCTCCAAGGTGATTAATCATTTTGTCAATTTCCTTGTCTTTAAATGAATAATTTGGTCACCATAGCTTTCATGCAAATTTCATTGCATTCTTGAGGAAAATTCAGCTTCATTTTGGATAAATTAGATAATTTATTCATCGTTATCAAATACTTGTAGCTAGTTTCATTATCTAGAATCGATGTGTTGACTACCAGCTTCATGTGTTGTACATTGCCTCTAAAAATCCTTAACAGGTGAGAATTGTGAACCAAGAGTTTCCATCTGGTTTGTTTGTTTGTTTAATTTCCTTGGCACCACTTGCAGATTAAGAGCATCAAAACTCTCCAAAAGATCCCAAACTTTGTGTTTATAATATTTCAAAATGTTTTTCTTTATGGAAAACTTCCCTCTAACTTGGTGGATGAGAAATTCATTGAATCCAAATATTTTCAATGTTTTTATTTACTTCTTTTCAGTAATTAGAATACCATGCACCAATGCCTCGTACTCTGCTACATTGTTAGAACATGAAAACTGCAATATATGGGAAACTAAGAAGTTATCGTTCATTGGGGAAATTAACATAACACCTACCCCAACTCCATTTTTATTTTGTAACCATCAAAGAAAATATAGCATAGTCCAGAAGCATTATCCTTTTCCTTTTTGAGTGGTGTAAGTAAATTAGACCCTTCTTCAAGAATGCAAAGAGGTTCCATGTATGGTATCAAAGTTGTTTCATAGGGATCAAACTCATAATGTTCCTTGGCCCATTCATCTAAAAAATATTAGGAATTGACAAAGGAATATGTTGTTCTTCTAAAACTAATTGATGCTCATGGTCTTCTTGTATAAGTAAATTTTATTAGAGAGGGTGGGATCATAAGAATCAATATGATAAAATAATATAGGCCCATCTTGTATGGTAAATCATGTACCATATCTAGTTATTAAGAGCATATAATTACACTCTAAATACAAGTATCCAACTACTTTGGCCGTGAAATCTCTTGATAGGCAAATAGAAAATAAGTTACATAAGTTCTCAATTACTAATATGTCATGAGTTATGATTAGACTTGCACAAGCATGAATGGTTAACTCAATATATTTTATAACTCCTAAGATGCTAATGGTTGAGCCATCAAGTTATAGAACACCTTTAGAAACAGAGTTGTACTTAAGACCTAGGATATCATTAATCTTCTTAGGCATTACAAAATTGTTAACTCATGAATCAATCATGCAATTATGAACCAAACATTTAGCCACAATTAAGGACATATAAAAGGGTGGGCTCTTGATAACTTTTCTTACCTTCTCTTCCTTTGCACAAATTTACAGTAGCATGTATGTTTTAAAAAAATGAATCAGCTTAAGGGAGTTTCTTGAGAGCTTAATGTAGGAATTCCCTTTGTGATGGAATAGCCAAAGCATCCCATAATGTCATATTAACATTTATTTTCTTCATCTATTGAATAATTTTGAAAGGAAGGCCCATGGACTTGTGTATTTGAGGTACTAAATTATCTTTCCTTGATTACTGCAACATTAGGATAGGAATGTTTTGTTGGGAGGAAACCTCCATGTCTAAAACAAGTCTGCTAGGAGCATCATGCAATTTTTTTTTACTTGCCTCTATCCCAACTTCCCTTTCCTTTTGATATCATTGCCTTGATTATAAGAAGATGAAGGTTGAGAAAAAAAAATATTAGCAAAATGAGTATGGGTCTTGGTGGAATTTCCCAGTGTTTGGTTCATTGCGCAAAACTCATTAGTCATAAAGAACATAAGATTGGTGTCAGGGTTAGCTTGTTGAACTCCTTCCAAATTAGGATTGATTGATTCAATAAATGGATCTTCCTGACTGGAACAAGTTTGAACCATAAAGGTCGGAACTTGCAATGTATTTGGAAAAATTGATTATGTGGCCGGTTACATAGGAAACACCATTCTATTTCTTATATCACATTGTTTTTCATTGGAACCAATACTTTAATTGAGATATCGTAGGAAGTGACTAAGTAGGAACAACTATTTGAAGTGGAAGATTTACATTTTGACCATACCACCTATCATTTTTTTGATTTTCCCCATATCTTTGGTTAGGGTATTGGTTTATATAGGGTTAATAACCTTGGTCAATCCTGGTTAGAAGATTTACCCTAGTTAGGATAATTTATATAAGATTGGGCTTGTTGATTTTCCAAGGATATAATAGTTTTTGAAATTTTTTTACTAAGGCCTTCATTCCATCATCATCCTTTTGCTTTTAAGGAGAATAGGATGTGGAAGGATAGTTTAAACTTTTATCAGAATGGGAGTCATGCTAGGTTTTGGAACTTGAGGTAATTCAGGGAATAAAGGCATAGATAGCCTAGGGGCTATTTTTCTAGCTTGTATTAGAAAATTCTCAGCCCTAATGCCTATTAAATAGGCATCAGGTGACCGGATAACACCGATAGATTATATCATAATAAGAACATCGAATTCAAATCTCTTAATAAATAAAGGAAAGGACCTTATGGAGTTTGTCTCAAGAGAGTTAGAATCCTCTCCCTTGTCTTTTGAAATTTGAAGTTGAAATCCACCATGATATCACCATGAGCTCTCTTAATAGTTGTCATTTGTTTGAACAAGGAAATATTGTCTTCCTTTTTCCCTAAATTAATTACAAAGTGTAGTATAGATTAAATACCAATTAGTAATAGAGGGAGGCCCTAATATCCTATACCATCAAGTGCCCTACCCTTAAAAGAAGAAGCAAGAAGCCTAACTACAACATCATCTTTAGTAACAAAATGAACCAAATAAACATTAGCAATGTCTTGAATGTGATCAGCTGGAGTGGTAGAATTTTCACCAGTGAAGAAAGGTATACTTTTCAAAATTTTCACTGGAATTTCATGTTGTACATTAAGAGAAAGAGGGATACCACTAGTGAAGTTGAAAATGGTAAATTCCTCTATTGTTCCATGAATGAAATAGGTCTTAAAAATCCAGAAGACAACAAGAAAGGCCTTCGAGGAGGTGGAGTTGAAAGAGTTTTATTTAGAGGAGATGAGATCTATGAATTAATCCACCTATTGTTTTATCCTCGGTGACAAAAAGAAATTATATGATCCTTCTTCTATTGTTTTAGACCTTGTTTGAATTTATCTCATGAAACTGAGAACCTTGACTATCGAAACTAGTTGCTATGAAGATTGGAATCACAAGATGTGTATAAACCAACCTCCAAATGGTAGAAATTACTAAGTCACCTACCAAAACTTAGAAATAATGAAAATAAATATTTCTTATGGTCCCACCGGTGTGCAAAAACTGTTATAGCTTAAAATTCAACCCATCCAAAATTAGAATGATCTAGGGCTTTGAGGCAACATGGGACTGTCTCTAAGTTGTGAGAATTACATAGAGACATAACTCTGAAGAAAGCCATCTTCCTCTACTTATTCCTACTGCTAAAACTAATCATAATAATGGTAATGCAACTATCTCACTCTACTCTATCATTTCAAGGGACCAAGGAGAGAGGAAAATGTATAAAATGAAATCCTACACTAAGGGGAGGTGATAACACCATGAACAAGAGGAAAGTTACTCTCAAATGAGGGAAGATGGAATAAAATGAAGGAGGATAGGGAATATCTAAGAGCCATGGTCTAAAAAAGCATTCAAACTTCCATCTTCATACCATGCACAATAGAAATAAACTCTATAAAGTGAATAAACACACACAACATACCTACAAGTAGATGAAAAGGTAAGGAAATACAATAAAACACTAGCTAGAGTAGAATAATAGCCACAAAATAGGTGTTTGATTTCCTTAGAAGATACCAAGATCATTACAATGGAGGAAGAAGACATAAACACATTACAAAATCCAAATATCAAGAGTGTAACTAAAGAACAATTGTGCAAAACTTTCAGATGATTGCCTTGCATTCTAAGAGTATCTAAAACTACCAATGAGCATAATTTTACAATATATAGAAGATGGGAAAGAAAGGAGAGGGAAAGAGAGGGAAATCTTGATTTCTTCCTTCAACCACCAACAAAATACATTAAATGACATAAATAGGAATATGAACCCTTCCAAAACTATCCCTCCATGGTACTTTTCTTGTAGGATAAAGAATGGGCACCATACCTCATAAATTATGGTAGTTAAGCTACCTTGAAGTATTTTTGTAATGTTTGACTATATTTCTACAGTTTCAACCACCCAACCTTACTAAAATTAATAAATTAAGCTTTTGTGGTGTAGAGGATGACAAGAAATTTCCAATGGTACCAATTTTGTGAAATTTTAAGCAATGGAGTGAAATTTTTGGCCATTTAAATTTTAGGGGGTCGAGGAGTTCCACACTAGTTGTTAAGTCTACATTATTTCAGATCATTCCATGTGTGGGAGAACCTAATGATCGGTGAACCAAAGGAAGCATGGAATATTTTTCTTTGTTCTCATGGTTCTTGCTTTATCTGCATTAGCCGTTGGTTGTGCTTAAGCCGGAGATTCAGACTTCAAGTGGAACTGTGGAATAGTTCCACCCATCCCTTTTGTGCCCAGAAACCCCACTTTTTTCCCCCAATACTGAATCCCCACTTTGTTTTCCTGACTCCCGCTCACTTCCTTATCATCCTGATCAATGATGCAGGGAACTTGTGATGTGGTGGAGTTGTTCTGCCCAACCCATCGGTTCTTGCAATGTTATTTCCCTCACAAAACAATGTCTTCTCTTAGCTTGTTTTGTTCGCAACTTTGTTCACTCCATTGCAATATTTAGCTAACCACCCAATGCAGAGAACCATAGGAACATATGAACATTCTGTCTATTCCCAAAATCTCCGCTCCACCCGTAACACTCTCCACTAGTTCATCATGTAGTCGGATCTCTTGTGTGGGTAACTTGAATTCTGATAGAATTGTTCCCTCGCGCTCAAAAACCCCATAATACACTACCAACTCCCTTATTTTTTCTGAATCAGTGATGTGAGGAACAAGAGGAACTGTTCCTCCCAAGCCCACTTTTTTTGCATTATACTATTTTTTTCCCATTTTGACAAAAAAATTTAAGTTCTTTTGCTTTTAGGGCTTGTAAGGAAGGAGAGGAATGCCCCAAAATGATTGGATTTTCCCAAAACATGAACATTTCCTATCTTTTACCATTTTCTTCTCCTAGGCTCCATTAAACCGCATTAGTCTCGAATTTTTCAACTTGGCCAATTTGCAAGGACCGTAATATTGATAATAGATTAAACACATGTTCGATATACAATGATTTTATTTATCTCGATTTCGGATGTTGTTTATGTTTAGAATCCAAATTATGGATTAATGTATCTAATGAAAATCAAAACACGCTTCCACATAATTTCATAAGGCAATTCACCTAATTGTATTAATATGAAATTATTGTAATATTTATAATATAAGGATTTATCCTTAATGAGTTTCAATAAATACATTTATTACTTGAATACCTCGTATGAGTTGTAATAATGATATACATTATTTTTAACATTATTGTGTACTTATATAATTGATTACGAAATCATACTTTTCTTATTTGTTGTAAGTGTAGTTTACAATAATTATTATCATTAAATAACAAATGAAAATAAATACAACTATATGTATGAAATCATAAATGTTTAAGTTCAATGACTTAAATAAACAACTCTTTTATGGACAACGATAAAGAGTTATGAAATAATGATATCTCCTTTAACTTGATCGTAAAGGGAATATCTAAATAATAAATTCATTACGTAGAACAACTCAAAAGTACATTGATGATAGTTGTACCTTTATGACAATAACTTATTTAGCGACACAAAGATGTCATTAGTGCAGAATTTTTCAACCATAAGTAAGATAGTAATATGAAACACGAATGATACATTTATGATTATCATTAATAATGAACATTGTCTTATTATTTAAAAAGATTATATCTCTTTCTTAAATAGATACTTAACGATAGTTAATAATATGGTGGAATTACAATACAATATAAATGAGATTGGATAATTATAAAATTATAATAACATGGTTCCATTAAATCAATTCTTTACAATGAATTTTTCAAGCAACACTTTAAATTGAGATAATTCATAATATAGTAGCTAGTAAGTTACTATAAACATCAAGGCGTTAATCGGTTAATTGGAATTAGTCTCTAAACGATGAATTCTATAATAAATTAAGATAAGGTGTATTATGAAAGCATGGAATCTAAGTCATGCCTATCTAATTGACTAAACTCTATTTCTACCATCTTATGATGGTTACAGAAGCATAATAATTAATTAACGAAGAAATTCATCAAGTAATCATTATCTTTCCCACGGGGTCCTAACCTAGGACTAATAGCGTAATCTCAACTTGAGAGGTGAGAGCTATATTCTAGGCCTTGTTAATGCACAAACTTAAACATTAAATTAATTATATGTGATCTATATAACTATGTAGAGATGATTTTGCAATGATGGGACAAGTTTAGTTTGGTTTATGTGTATTTACGAAGCTAAGCATGCAAAGCATCGCTTAAATTTTTTTCCTACGTAGTGTATTAGATGAATACACTATCGCTCACCGTGTTCCCGTCTAACAACGTGAGATCTGGTTGAAACTCAATTAACTAATTTTCAGGTAGACAATAAGGAACTGCATTAGTTCTCAAACCTAAATGAATAGGTTAACCAAATTCATACAAGTTATGCATCACTTGAAAAGAGTGATGAGAAAGGGGATTGGGTAGATATAATTGACATTTGCACCTACACATGGTTAATATGTTATCAGGTGGATTTTAAACTATATTTCTTGTTGGGTAGTAATTGTTACTAGTTAAAATCATTGGTGGCATTCAATGGGTTAAGGGGTTTGTTTTAAAAGATTTTTTTCCCTTAATTTGGAGTTGTTATAACATGGGTGTTACATGAGGAAGGTTTAAAGGTGAAGGCCCAAGGGCTGAGAACTTAAATGGCTCATGATTGGCCCACATAGGTCAATCATAAGGCACTCAAGTTCACAGGTGAATCATGATCCTTGTGACTAAGTCTCGATAAATGTCAAAACCCTGAGAGCATCAGATACGGTTATTTATCCACATGGACCAATCATGACAATCCATAATCCTAGGAGTTCTTGGATCCTAAACTTGAAGTGGAAAGGGTCAAAGATCAAAGTGACTAGATACCTCTAGAATATGTGGTGGTAGGAAATCTTATATGTGACCCCAATCAATCTCGAGGAGACTTAGAAACCATTTGATCCTAAATAAAACAACATTTGTCCATGTAGATCAAACACAAGTCACTTAGGATTTTGAGAAGTTTGAGATCTAGCATGGTGGAGGCTAATATCAGTTGGTGTGGCCCCAAGACCCCAAATCCAATGATATTATGACATGTAGCCTCAAAAAAGGTAGGAAAACTAATGAAAGATCACCAATCAGGGATGAACATGTAGCCAATTGGTGGGGGGTAAAATTTATTTCCCTATGGGCGTCAAATTTGCAGAATTTTTTAGTAAAATTTTATCAAACATTACTTTTCCTCAGAGTCTACCAAATTAAGCAAAGTTGGTTTATTTGGAAATGTTATTAAGATAAATACACATTGGGGAAGTTTTACGTCACAACCAATTGTTTATTTATCCTAAAAACATTATAAAAAATACTCACTTCCATTTTTTAGATTTTGGCTTTGAGGAATGACATGAGATTGTTTGTTTCTCATATCGATTGATCTAGAGTTCTATTTTATATGAGACCAATCTCATTTGAAGCGTAATTTAGTGTGCTACACTTAGAGAATATTTTTAGAGGATTTGATGAGGATACGAGGGAGATTTTCATGACTAAATTTTAGGTTCTTAGTTGTTAAAATTGTGATCAAACAATATCCAAATTAGTTAAAGATGATTCTAGAGGAATCTTTCTCCTTCTTAATGGTGTTTTGAGCCATCATAATCTTTTGGTCTCACCCAAATGCATAAGAGGAGGTAAAAATGGTTCTCAAGAATAAAGATGAGTTGTATTGGTGCTACAAATGGAAATAATGGCTAAATTAGACAAATGGTAGCTTAAATTTCACTTAATCTCTCTGATCCCATGACAAAACACTGATACCCCTCATGAGACTAGTGGATTTCCTTTTGAGCCGGTTTTGGGTTATTTTGGAAAGATCAAGTAGGTCAAGTAATTTCTATACCATGTTAAGATTGCTTCACCTATATTATTTCTTGATAAATGTAACTTAGTTTCTCATTGTAATTATTCTTTCCGAATGTAAAGTTACCATACCCAAATGGTGGTTGAACATTCTGAGTTGCAAACATATGGTTTGAGCTAATGGAATGCATCTAGTGCCTTCTATCATTGATCTAATATATTATGCATACTTTTGGGAAATAATATGATGTTTATTGTGACTCTTTTCTCGCCTTTGTCTTAGATTATTACATTTCTTGTGTATTTGTTCATTAATGGCATGATGTGTGTGGGGTATACTTGCATGATATACTAAAAATAAAATAGAAGAAAAAAGTTAAAGTAACTTGGAAACACTCTCCAAAAGAAGATAGATGAAGATGGTGGCTTGTCCGAGAGATGGAAAAGTCTACTAGATTTGAAATCTAGGTGTCCAACTAGATACTTAGCTAGATTAGAACTTTAACCCGAGTTGCCACTAGTTTGAAGGCAAGGAAGAGATCGAAAAATTCATCAATGCCTTGATTTATAAATGGAAAAAGGTGCTAATATATATAGGTCCAAAATCAACTCGACTAAAATCACAAATAGTTAGGGATGTAACTGGTCGATTAACAATGTATTAATTATTTGCTAACATAATCATGCTCATTTCGGATTATGAGGAGGAACATCAAAGTTTTAAAACTCAATTTCAACAGCTCCAAAAATAAAAGGTTTATAAAAGAAGGGTATTTTAGGGTGTTAGATGATATTTTGATATAAAATTATCGATTGGCCATGTTTTATCGGTCCTCATCACCCTTAGTTGTTTCAATTTCAAAGCTCGATTGTTGGCCTAAATTCATCAAGAAAGGAAGTTATTTTACTTACCCAATATGTGGAGTTTTTATCCGATTATTATAATGGGTAGAGTAGAGGAGTTTAATTTTCTCTTGAATGATAAGTGTGTTGGAAGACTCTACATATTTTAGTTGAAACATGTAGGATTTTGATTTTGTACATTGGGAAGTTGTTTGGTGATCTTGTGGAGTTTGTGTGAAAATCTCGGATAAATTTTAAATTGGGTTTTTGTTGTAGAAATTTTCATGGAGAAATTAGAGATTCATCATATTCAAATTAGACAAGGAAAAGCAAATGTCTCAAGTAGATTCAAGTAATTTTTAAAGTTTGCAAGGCACATCTTCAAGTTCTAGACTAAATCCAAGCCCAATGGATAAACAAGGAAACTGGTTCTCAAATATAGTAGGTAGATGGCCCCTCTAAGTTGCCATAAATGTTGTCAAAATAGGCACCATGCTTATATTTTGGAATCTAGTTACGAAAATTGAATACTTTAAGGCTTTGATGAAGGTTATTCATTCGTGTTTTCCATCTTAATATCTAAAAAATTATCAGAGTTACTTGCATAGGTCATATCCATGTTTCTACATTTTCAAATGGGAAAAACTTGATCAAATTCATGCATTTTAGGCTCAAGATGGGAAAGTGATTTTTATTTCCTTATTTTTAAGAAATGAAGCCCATCAAATTTAATCAGGTTGTAGATGGACAAGTGGTAGTCAATATTGATCAATTGTTTCACAATTTGTCACTTGGGATTAATCCCATATCTAGCAGAAAAGGATTGAGATTGATTTATAACACATGGTAGCCACTTTGTAAATTGGAGCTAAGGCTCCACATCTGAACCCTTTTGCACAATTTCATGTTAGATGAGTGAGTTGGTCGCTAAGATTTGACCTCGGGTGCATGATTGACTAAGGCATGAGGAAAGTTTAAAGGTGAAATCCGAGTTGTGAGAACCTGAATAGCTCATGATTGGCCCATGTGGATCAATCACAAGCAACTCATGCTCCCGGAGAATCGAAGTCCATGCAATTAAGCCCCAAACAAAGTGTTGAAAACTTGAGGGCATGAGATATCATGATTTTTCGACATGGACCAATAATGGAAATCCATGATCCTTGGAGTTCATGGATCCGAACATTGAAGTGATCAAGGTGACCTAAGACCATGAGAAAATGTGGCGGCGTAAATCTCACAGTGACCCTAATTGACCCAGAGGGAGACTTGAAACCCCGAGAGCCTACGTGACATTTCCTTAGTTCACATAGACCAATCACAGAGCATTCAAGCAATTATTATTATTTTAATAAAATTTACATTATTATTATTATTGGTATTTTAATAATATTAAACTTGTTATAAATAAATGATCACTAATAAAAATAAATTTTGGCCTCCAAACCCTCTTTTACTCAATGTTTCGTGTCATTAATTTAAATTTGATTTCTTGCCTTCCAAATTTGTTAATTAAAATTAGTCCTTAAGTTTTTTTAATTAGTGGTGATAATTTGTGTGACATGTGCATGATCTTATCTATCATATAGGTTTGAATTTGATTTGTAAAAATCAAATCAATGACTTTTTTGTTATTATCCTATTAATCAATTGTGTTGCATACATTATTTGAGGTATTTTTGATTTGTAGATTTTATTTTGAATTCCTAACATATGCAATATTTAGGCACATCCGTGGTAGACTACCTAATTGTTTTGGTGCCAATGTATCTATTATATGCTTATTAATCCTTAATTCAAGTTAGGCTCTTATTGTCATGAGATTTTCTTTATATTAGTAAATTTTCAATATTTTAGACTTCATCTTCTTCATATTGAATTCTTGTTCTTTTGTGTGGACCCTCTCTATCTCCTATTTTGTGGTTTCTCCTATTTTGATGGGTTTCTCTCTCCTCCCACATTTTCCATGTTTCCATTTGTTATCATTTGCTCATTTGATTTTTTGGCCGTTTTCATCCATGCTACATCAATAATAATTCGATTTGTTGGCCTTTTTCATCCATGGTCCAATGCTGCCTGCAATAATGATCCAAGGAGCTGACAATTATGCCCCCATTATGGTCTTGTGGTTTCTACTATTTTTATGGATTTCTCTCTCCTCCCCCCATTTTCCAATGTTATGTTTCCATTTGTTCTCTAGTACAACTGTGGTCATTTGATTTGTTGGCCTTTTCCATGCACGGTCCAATGCCTACAATGATGATCGAAGGAGCTGACAATTATGCTGGCAAAGGCATGTTCAATGGCTGCGAACACACCTGCCAGAAACAAACGCCTCTCCCAATCCCTGCAGACAAAACAGTATTTATCGCCCTCCAATGGGCCCTGTACTTTGCATGAAAACAGTCGACCATTTCTCTATAATCAAGGTGGCAAGCACGCACCTCATTGTTCTTTATTACAAGTAGGCCACGATGAAGAAGAAATTCAATCAAAAGACAAAGGAAGATGACATTCTTAAAAGCAGGGGAAATACGACATTTGAACCAGTGAAATTTACACCATACGATAAGCATGTGAAAATTTGGCGCCCTTCAAATGGCATAAGATGCTGGCATGAAAATGAGTGAAGTGACATATGTTAGCTGAGGTATTGCAGAGTTTCGACAAAGCTTTCATTGTCGCTCAAGTAAAAGGGAATGTAAGTGGTATTTGGAGGGATTGTCTAATTAGATGCAGGGCTGAATTAAAGGTTGGGAGCGCCCTAGGCAATAGTTTGAGTGGACGCCCTCCTCAAAAATTTATTTAATATTTTTTTCCATAAAGTAAATAAATAAAATATGTCTATATTTTTGTATTTTTAAATTTACATCATGGTCATAATAAAATAATAATAAAAATATATTATTAAATTATCACGGAAGGATGAAAAATATATTGTGGATGGAAAAATTTAATCATAGGAGATGCTTAGAATGCAAAAAATACAATATTTTATACAAGGCTTCTTACAAGTCTAATTTAGCCTTATCAAGTAGGTGACATGAACTCTATCCTGAAATAAAGCACCATTTTTTTCCAAAGAAACAAAAATGTTTATGTAGCTCCCATGGTTTTGTGAAGAGTCGTATTTGGACTAGGCCTACGGATTCCTCCATAACAAAATAATAGAAATTTTCCCCACAAAATTAAGAATAGAAAATTAAATACTTTTTTCCTTTAATTATACTCACCTCTACTAGATACACCAAAGAACATTATAAAAATACATTAACTTTTTTCTAGAACAAATTACACACCTACATAATCTAGAGCTACATCAAAGAATGGGTAACAATACCAAAAAAATCATATGTGCTTATAAATATGTGATATTTTCTTTTACTTGGAAAAATATTACAAAACTTTTTGTGTATGCGTGAAATTTATGTTACTATACAATAATATCTATAAATGGGTTGATCAATATTAAGTCTTCAGATAAATTATTTTAAAATTAAGTTCTAAAATTAACCGACAAAAAGAAATTTTTTAGATTCAAGTGCCTCGACGATCGCGCGCCTAGGCAACTGCCTAGTTTGCCTAAGGCTTAATCCCCCGATTAGATGTGGCGTGGAAACAAAGGAGATTGTGGGGGTGACGAGTGTCTTGGGAGGGATAGGCATTGATTTTGTCTCTCATATTATGGTCTCCACAAAATTTATCATTCTATATTTGGATATTCTTAAAAGCCGAATGATCACATTGTGATAAGGGTTGGGGTTCTAGTGTCGAAGTTAGGATACCTCAAGAAAGATTTCGTAAGTAGATAAAAGAGCTCTTTTGGTGTTTGTTGCCAAAATAAGCACAGTACTTATTTTTTGGTAATTAGTTGGAAAAAACAAAGGTTTGATAGTGTTGATCAAGGTTATTTATTCATTTTTTGCACCCTGATATGTCAAAACTTGTCACAATTATTTACACAGTTAGATCCAGGTTTTCACAAGCTTAAAAAGAGGCAAAACTTGATCAAATTCATATGTTTTGGGCTTAGGAAGGAAAGCTAAGTTAGTTTCTTTGTTTTCCTTAAGAAATGAAGCCATCAAATTTAATCAAGTCACAAAGGGACACTTGAGGTCGTTGAACAATTTGTTCACATTTTATCACTGGGATGAATAGTATACATGACAGAGAAGGATTGGGATCGGTTTATAATGATTTTGGCCACTTTGAAAATTGGAGCTAATGCTCCGCATCTCAACCCTTTTCCGTGTGAGTCTGTCCAAGTTGAAAGAGTTGGTCGCTAAGTTGGTTGTTAAGAACCGAACCTTGTCAAACAATTGGCTACAACATGAGGAATGTTTAAAGGTGAAGGCTCGAGACCTGAGAACTTGAATGGCTTGTGATTTTCCCACGTGGACCAATCACAATCCACTTAAGATCATGGGGAATCAAGATCCGGGTGGCTATGTCCCGAGAAGTGTCAAAACCCGAGAGGACATGATAATGTTATTGTTCACTTGGACCAATCATGGCAATTTGTTATCCACAGAGTTCGTGGATCCGAACATCAAGTAGTAAGGGTTAACGATAAAGATGATTTATGGCCCCGAGACCACATGACAAGCAGAAATGTCACAGGAAACCTTGGTCAACCCCAAGGAGATATGGAAGCACTAAGATCATGAATGACACGTCATTGGTCCATGTAAATCAATCACTGGTCACTTAGGCTCATGGGAATTTTGAGAACCGTTAGGGTGGAGGCAAAGGACGTGACTCGAGACCCTGAATCCAATGAGGTTGTGAAATTTGGTCCCACCAAAGGCAAGAAAATACATCAAATATCAACAATCACGTATAGACACTTGGAAAATATGTGGATGAGATTAATATTGATGCGCCCATTACTATCAACTATGTGAAACAAGTTGGTACACTTCGATTGATCATAAATTTTACTCGGGCCCACCAAGTGAGAAAAACCAATCTCATTCATAATATTTTAAAGAGAAATACACATTAGAGGCAATTTGAGGTCACCATCAGTTATTTTTTAGCCTAAAATGTGTTAAAAAATATTCAATACCTTTTTTATATTTGGGCTTTGGGAACAACATAGATTGGTTGTTTACTCATATCTTTTGATACATAGATTTATTTGACACGAGACTAGTCTTATTTGAATTGTAATTCAAAGAGATACACTCCGAGCATAATTTTAGAGGATTTGGTGAGGATATGAGGGATATTTTAATGAATAGATTTTAGGTTGTTGCTTGTTAAAAGCCTACCAAACAAACTCCAAATTAGTTATATACGTTTCTGAAGAATATTTCTCATTCTTGAGAACGCTTTGAGCGATCACGACCAGTCCCTCCCAAATACATGGGAGGAGGTCATAATGGTATTTAAGCATGAAGATGAGTCAGTATTAGTGGTCCAAAGGGAAATTGTGGCTAAATTAGACAAATGACAACTTAAAATTCACTTGATCGCATTGATCTCATAAGAGAGAACCAATTTCCTTAAATCTTAACCTCAAAACAAATACCCACATATTTTCTTACAGATAAGGGCAACCCCATGGGGTGGATCATCATGAGGCTAGTGGCTTTTTGTTTGAGCCAATTTTGGGGCAGTTTGGAAAGATCAAGCAGGTAAATCATCTTCTATTTCATTTTAAGACCCCTTCCCATCTCTTATTCCTCTATAAATGCAACTTAATATCTCATTATAATTATCCTCTCCCGAATGCAAAGTTATGATACCCAAATTGTGGTTGAACATTCTAAGTTGGTCACCTCTAAGTTGGGCTTATGTAATGTGTCTAGTTCCTTCCCTCATTAATGTAATAGATTTACATACTTCCGTAATAATATGATGTTGATTACGGCTCTTTTCTACCTTTTATATTAAATTATTATGTTTCTTTCTTTTCTATTCATTAATGACATGATGTATTTGGGTTATAATTGCATGATTTCATTTATATACATCTAAATGGTGTCGAATGGGAGTCTACTTCCATATACGGTGAAATTTTTCTTGTTTATGTCATCTTGGATTTCCCCGTATTATTCCCCTCATTGATACAAGTCCCTTTTGTTTTGGTGAAATCACTACCTCCTTTGCTTACTTTATGTTTTTTCTTCCCCCCTTTCCCCTTGAAAATCAGTATATTATTGTTTAGGGTAGTGTTAGCACTAGGTATCTAGTTGAGAAGCCAAACTTATTTGGAGGTTTGTCCTCGAGATTCAAGGTCCCACACCTTAGGAAAATTGCCATTTTTGTCATTGAGATAGCTAATTTTTCGAAAAGATGGTGAGTTTTAACGGGTGTAAATTTTCAGTAACAATAGTTTGTGGCATGCCTGATGGAACCAATTTAGTGAAAAAAAATCTTGATTGTTATTTTTATTCATCAAGTGTTATAAATTTCATGGAATTTTTTTGTTCTTGATTGATTCAATTGTTTTTTTTTTTCAAACAAGAATTCATATCCTTTTATTTGCATCTAATATTTTGTGTGTTCTCATTTCATATGGTTTATGAACCTCATATCTTAAGCACCTAAAGTGACTCCATTGGTTCAAATACTACACATTTCTTCATTTTTAGACCAATACCTCCACCTTGCACTCATACATTAATGTTTGATTTCTTTCATGGCTCTCCAAATATATTACCCATTCCCTCATTTCAACTCTATCCCACTCCATTTACATTAGTGGAATGATATTTCCAAATCAGTCCTAAAAACCCTACCTCTCATTCATTGAAATGGTGACATATATCCTATTGAACATATCCAATATGTGGTCAACCATTGTGCCATCCTCAATACCAGAGAGGAGAATTTTTATATCAGAATTATTGTCTCTTGTTTAAGAGGTAAATCTCAAGTTTGGTAACTATGTTCCGCTCCACAATCCATTTCTACATGGATCAGCTGGGTGAAAAGTCAGAGAAATGGTTCAAGGAGAATTTAGGCATCGTATCACTTATGGAACATCTGTATACCATAAAGAGGGCCTTAATGGATTATGTATCATACCTCAATATCAAATTCACAAAAACATTGAAGATAATCTCTCATGAATTTAGACCCTGAAGAGGTATGAAATTATTGTACTATTTGAGATCCTTTGACTATGATCATATTCTCATGATTAAATATCTAGGATGCAATACTTTTCCTTAGGATTTTGATGTAGCTATGCAAGCTAAGAAGAGTCTTATTTATGCCCCTCACGATATCTTTATATATATTTAGACCTTATAGGACCAATAGTTTCCCTTTCCAATGAATAAATCTCCAAATATTTTTCCAAAAATATCTTATAATTTATATCCTCTCTCGAGATGTTTCCTTTGTGAGATCTCACATATATCC